>CM062807.1:42251595-42851595 GCA_031772625.1 Pinus tabuliformis | reverse complement strand
ATCAACAAGTCATGCTACCCTCTTAGGCAAGTCTCATGCCTCTGTTATCCATCTCAAACTCAAAGAAGAGAGAAAGTCTTGTAAAAATCATGTTTATCTCTGGGGTCGCAGGTTCTCTCTAGCCTTACCTGCGGGGACGCTGACCATGTTCACAAAATCTGCGTCCATGGACGCTCTGTATGTTAAGGGACAGGTGCGTCCCTCTGTAAAAGGCAAAATGCGCGAGTTTTATCTTGAAAAAGTTACTTGTGGTTACTTCTAGAACATTCTAGAGGTCGGTTTGATGAAATGGATGCGCCTCCAGTTGGTTCATGTATCTCTATTAAGGGGGAACTTATCCCATCAATAAGGGAGCTATCCCACCCATAGAGGGGGATGATCCCATTGATAGTGGACCTGAATAACCTCTTTACAGCACTATAAATGAAGGCATTGAGCCAGAAGGAGAGGAGGTTGGAGCTATACATTTTCTTTGGGTAAATGCTGCAGGATTTAGGTCTTCCATTAGAGCCTTTGTGAGGAGAGATTGTCTTCACTTGATTCTACTTGGGAGAGGGTGAGCTTTGTCAAAGTAGAGGAAAACCCTTGATGGACCCTGGGAGGAACTTGCACAACACCAAGGCCAGGTTGTAAGAGTTTCTTTGTTTCGTTATTAATACAAACTGGTTTATTTTTCTCAATAGCTTGTGTTAATGAGTTATTTCATGTGTTCCTTGGTCTGCATGTTGAATATATGTTTTATTATATGAAATGCAAGTGCTTGGTAATTGTTTGATTGTTTGTGGTTGCAGGAATTGACTTGAAGGAGGAGCTCATCCGGATCGTCAAGAACGGACTTCAACAACAGCGTTTTGGAATAAGGTAAGCCTAAACACTTGTAGTTTTCATGTTGTAAAAGGTGTATTTAGAGAAAGATCACTCCATTTTGTCTTGTTTGTCATTAGAATGTCTTAGACTTCTAGGAAGGTCAGTCGTGTCCGCACCCTTGACAGATTCCGTGTGACAAATTGGCGACTCCGCTGGGGAATCCATTAATGAGAGAGTCTTTTCCTTTATATGAACTTTGCTTTGAGAAAATCATTTTTATTTTCTGGTTTTTGACTGTGAGAATTAGTATTTGGGTGGCTTAGCTGTAGCTTTAGTTGGCTTTAGTTTTTCTTCTTTTTTCCAGAAAGACGCAGTCTCTGTGTGCTGCACAGTGCGTCCTTGGACGCGCTGTTGTCGACTGCACAGTGCGGGGCCGCACCTGTGACAACGGCTGGCCTGCGTCTTCCTGTAAAAGTTAAGAAAATTCCATTTTTGCTTTAAATTACTTTTAGATTTTGTTTTTTCTTAGTGTTTTCTGCCCAGATCCTTTAGTACCCTGTCAAGAATTCTCACCTGAACTCGTTTTGTGAGCTTTGAGTGTTTTAGTGGTTTTCAACGAAGTTTAGACCTAGGGTTTGATTTTTGGAAAGGCTTTGTAGTGACTTTGAGCTTAGAAAGTTGTCCAGCCTTAGATATCTCTGGTTAGTCAACCTTCTTAGAAGTTGAGCCTGCCGTAAAGTCTCCTTGTTTGAGCAACTTGTCATTTGAGTTGTTTTGGGTCAAATTTCGAATTGCTTGTTTTTAAAGTATTGATTTCCATTTTCAAAAAGGACAAAAAGATTAGAATTTTGTTTTGACTAGTTTTTGGTTCTGCAATAAGCTAGTCCTTGATTTGATTGTGATCAAGTAAAACACCTTAGAAATAATCATTGTTAGTTTTGGCCTCGTTAAGATTGCTTAGAGTAAATTTGCCTTTAGTTTGCTTATGAGTGCATTTTCATAGATTTTAAGAGTTTTTAAGATTGTTTTTTGGTTATATTAGATTTATTTGCTTTATTAAAAGAAAAATACAAAAACATCTTCTTAAAAGTCTTGTTTCAAGTAGCTTTTTGTTTTCAAAAGAAGAAAAGAGTTTTTTCGTGCATGTAAAGAGAAGTTATGTTTTTATGCTTGGAAAAGAAAAACGAATTGTTTCTTTGATTGTCTTCAATTAAGAAGTTGCTTTTATAAGGATTGCATTCTCTCAACTTTTTAGTTAAGCAATTCATCGAAAAAGTAAAGTAGTGGATAAATCATTTTAGGTGCATTTTGTAGTGGTTTCGAGTCGAGTCAACATACCACTAGTTTCACTTCCATCACCTTTTGACTTAAGAAACAACCTTAAAAGTAACGCTTAAATTAAAATCAATCTAGTAATCTTTATTTTTCTAGGGCTCTGAAGCACCAACATAGCTTAGGCTAGGGTCTTGGAGTAGGTGAGTACTTAACTCTCCAAGACTACAAAACCAAACAGATAGTCTATCTTGAGTAGAACAAATCCAATTGTTTCAGTTACATTCTGGGAAAGCTCCTCTTAAAGGAGAAACACGAGCTCGTGTCCGAACCAGTGAGGGGATCATTCCTCCCTCGTTGGGAACGACGCCAGGCAGTACGTATTACAAACGGTAAACCTCGGATTAACCATTGTCGAGGAGCCAGGGGTCACTTATCGGTAAACCTTGGATTGTTGTCAAGGAGCCGGTAAGGGGATTGGAGCTTGCTACTCTGCCCTTGCGTGCTGTCGGAGTTTAGACTGTTCCCCCAGGTGTAATTGTTGTGATTGGTAACCTTAGTGGCCATAATATCTAGGATTCTACCCAAGGTGACGGTGGAGGGAAGGTCCCACTGTACCTGGAGCAGACGTCGGTTATACTCACTTGGATTTTCTGGGGGGTTCGCTTCACTTCGAGACGGTTAAAGTGGAGGAACTTGGTCCAGTCTATTCATTAAGCAGGTTGCCGGGGTAACTGTTCCACCCACTATTTCTGTACTGAATCCTGCGAGGTTGGGCCTAATCACCAACTAGCGCTTTTGGTCCGGAAGACTACTGTTTGTGTGTGGTTTGACGCTCTAGATTATTTAGGCGTGTGCTTCAAATTTGATTGGTTCTTTAGAAGACTTTAGGTGGTTTGATTTGAAATTTTTTACTTTGATTTCGTGTGTTGTAGTTAAAATCTTTAATTGTGGCGGAATTACCGAGACAGTCCCGTAGACTTCGGGGCAAGTCTCCTGAGATTGTTACCGGGATAGATTTGTTAAGAAAACTCCGTAAATCGCGGGGTGAATCTCCTGAAACATTCCGGGTCATTTAGAAGGGTTAAAGGTCCTTGTAACTCCTCCTAGTGGCAGTAGAGTAGGTTCACCTGAAGAAGGAGAATCTTCTTTGGTAGTCCATCCAGATTACCAAAGATTAGAAACAGGTTACAATCCCGAAGCTGTTACAGTTTCCGAGCTTGCTGGTAGTTTTTCATCTGCCAGTGAAACAGGCGAAGAACCTGAAATTTCAGAACCTGTTACTCCAACTCCTAGTGTTCCTGATTCACCAAGAATAGAAAGAATTATCACCGAAAATCTTCCTGTTGGATTAATTGCTATAGAAGAACTTGTTCCAGAGGAAGAAATAGGCGTTTCTGATTCTGAAGATCTAATTACCCTTGATCTAAGGGAGCGTGAATCCATCTTTTACAGTCCTCCTAGAAGTGAGTCTTGGTACCTTGCATTAACCAATTTTTTAGACAACTCAGTAGGTTTTTCTACACCTCGTACTCCGGTTCCACCTAGAGGAATTCATTCTCCTGTAAATATGTCTGGTCAGTCGTCTGTGTTTTCACAAAGTCCTGAATCATTTTTACATGGCGGTCCTTCTGTTCCTACTGGGTATCAGTCACTTTCTGGTACCTTTGCGGGAGCATCTCCTCAACCTGTTGATCATGGGTTATTAGTTGGAAACAGTGGTAATGTACCATTGAGTATAGGTGAAGTTTATATGATGTCAGGTTCAACTCCCATTAACCAACCTCAAGGTGGCCAATTACCGCCTGGGGGGCAACCTTCGTTAATGCCTGGGGGGCAACCTCAAGGTACTTCATTTGTGACTGGGGGGCAACCTCAAGGGTATCAACCCCAAGGGTATCAACCCCAGCCTCAATATGTACCCCAAAGTCAACCTCAGTATCAGTATCAACCTCAAGGATGGCAACCTCAAGGATGGCAACCCCAAGGGTATCAACCCCAAGGGTATCAACCTCAAGGATACCAACCTCAAGGTCAAGGTCAACCCCAGTATTCGTATTTACCTCAAGGTTATCAACCTACGGGTCAATACCCTGGTCAAGGTTATCAACCACCTCAAGGGCAATCATATGGGACTACACCTTACAGTTATCAACCCTATCCTCAATACGGCTATGGATCTCAGTATCCTCAACCTGTTACGAGTCAATACCCTGGAATGTTAACATGGGATCCGTCACAGGGTCAACAGATGTCGCAACCAAGTATACAGTCGGTACCTCAAGCAGGACAACCTGCAGTTCCTGGTCCACCCCAGCAACCGCAACCTGTCCAGTCAAGTGTTCAGACCCCTGTAACTTCTGTAGTTACTCAGCCGCCAATTGCACCGAGTACTCCACCTCACACGGCTGCAGCAACTACCGCTTCATCTACCATGCTTACATCTGGAGTATCGGCAGCTCCGGTTTCTACTGTCCCTGTAACCGCTCCTCAGACATCTGTACCGTTGTCTGGACCCACGGTTCAAACCACAGTCCAGATGCCTGCAGGTCAACCTGGTACAAGTACGGTTGTTACTACTCAACCTCAATTTGTTCAACCTCCGTACCAGGGACAGTATCAACCTGGTCAAGCTGCCCAACAACCGGTTTACCAGTATCAACCGTATCCTGGGTACAATTATCAACCACCTCAACAACCCCAGTACGGTCCGGTTAATCCTGGTTTTCCAGGAGGATATAATATCCCCAATGCGAATCCTGTTCCTAGTTATCCTGGATATCCTCCTCCTGGGGCTGGTATTGTGACTCAGAGTTTCCGAGATCCTAACCGGCAGTTACCATTTATTGCGACTTTAGATTTACCCGACTTGACGCGCCTAACGAACGATCCAATTCAATATCTTCCGTTCTGGCCGCCAATGCCAAATAAGTTGCCCAGCGATATACCCAAGTTCGAAGGTAAGTCTGGAGAGGATCCGTCTAATCACGTGATGACTTACCACCTCTGGTGTGCATCAAATTCCATCTCAGATGATTCTATCCGCTTACGTCTTTTCCAGCGTACACTCATTGGTCTCGCAGCCAAGTGGTACATTGAGTTGCCACGGGCTTCTTTTTACAACTTTAGCCAGTTAGCTACTTCATTCTTAACTCATTTTCAGTTACCAGTCAGATACGATAATGGTACGGAATTATTAACTTCGCTAAAACAATCGACATCCACGTACATTTCTGATCACATCCATGAGTGGAGACGTCGAAGGAGATTAGTGAAAGTTTTTATCCCGGACCAAATTTTAGCTGAATGGTTTGTAAAATCATTATTACCAAGAATTACTGAAGATGTAGCTAAGGCCGGCGTAGTTACTGAGGAGCAAGTCATTGCTCAGGCACAATACCTTGACTTAGTTTACACTCAGTCGGGTACGTTACACGAGAAAATTCCGGATCTTCCAAAGTCAAACCAAATCGCTGCTGCTCCTTCGGGATCTCATGCCGCTGATGGTATGATCGGTATCGTGACTACGAAGAGTAAGAAGAAGTCTTCCAAGACCTCCAATACTCCAATTATCACTTTGCCTGATTCTCCGACAGGAGAGTCTTCTCCTCCTGAACTTACCGCCGACATTCACGCTGTAGAGTCATCTACGGCCAAATCCAAAAACGGTGGAAAGAAGAAAGGAAAGAAGAAGGCTAAAGCAGACAAGGCTCCAAAGGAGAAAACGGAAAAGTCGGAAACTAATGACGAAAAGCGCAAACCTCGTTATCCTTGTCTCATTTGTGAAGAAGATCATTTTACGAGAGACTGCCCTCATCGGGCCGAGGTAGTGAAAATAGTTAAAGGTTCTCCGACTCCTGCTGTGTTAAAGAATCCATTCCCCGAGCAGGAAAATAAGATGATAGGTTCTTCTTCGAATGCCAGTGAAGAACCCATTTTGATGATGTCTCATGTCAGGATTGCGACTCGATCGCAAGATTATGGTAGTAAGGCTCCTGTTGATGGTAAAGAAGCAGAATCTTCTAACTCTAACCCATCAACCTCAGCTCCTGGTTCCGATCCACTACAGATCGAAAAACCTAACCCAGACTTAGTGATTAAGCCGCCCGCCAAGGGTGTACTTCGAAGGTCTGCTTTCAATCCACATGCGAGAGCAGCCCAGAATTACAACATTGTTGAAGACTTAGCTGTTTCACCTTCAGCAATGTCGGCACTCGAAGTGCTGCAATCATGTCCAGCGCAACGAAAATTGCTTTTGTCGGCTATTGGAGCTGTCGATGTTCAGGACCCGAACCTAATGATCTTTGATCTAGAAAGTAGTACACCGCGTCTCCCCCATCAAATGGCTTTCCAAATTCCAGTGATAGTCAAAAACAGGCCTATTCATCGGACTGTGATTGATGAGGGAGCTTCTACGTGTATTATGTCGATTCAATGTTGGAGATCGCTTGGTTCTCCTTCGTTGAACCAATCCCCCACCATCCTTAAGGCCTTTGATGGCCGTGGGTTCCGTCCGTTTGGTATTCTACAAGAATTGCCTATAGGGGTCGAAGGTAAAACCGTTAGTCTGGATGTGGAAGTGGTTGATGCCCCTCTAGACTACAACCTTCTTTTGGGTCGAAGTTGGTCATATGCTATGACAGCGGTCGTTTCATCGGTCTTCAGAGTCATTAAGTTTCCACATAACGGTAAGATCGTGACTATTGATCAGCTGACATACTTTTCATCCGACCCAACCTCTTTAGAAACTATCCAGCATGTTGGTAAAACGACAATCCCTTATAGGGACATTGGTGTAGGTTTAGTTAAGGATTCCGGTTTACTGGGAACTTTTCCTCTCCCTCCACTCAATGCAGACCCTTCGTTCGCAACAATTCATATGATCACGTCAGAAAACATTATTTATGATGATCCTTGGTATGTTCCCTCTGACTCTGAGCTAGACTCACTCGGTGATGTTATGCCGTTGAGTCCGTATGAGATTGCTTATGAAGCTCTTATGTCTTTTACCGACTTTCATTCAACCGACCAAATGAATGTGGTCAGTGAAGAGTCACTTTTCACCTCACCCTTAGAACGGATAACGTTTCCCGAAGAAGTGTCATCTGACGAACAACTTCGCGAAATCCTAAGTGTAGATGATCTACCATGGGACGATCTCCATCACAGATCTTCGTTTTTACCTAAGGATGATGCCTTTGAAAATGATTTTTCATCTATCTTTACCGCTGAATATGTCAAAGACGCTCAGGATCCAACGAAACATTCTGATTCAGAGCTGAATTTAGGGAATATTTCTCGTACTATTCCCATTGATATTTCAGTGAAGCCCGGAATCAAGGAGAACATTCATATAGGTGCCGCATGTACTGACGAAGAAATTGAAACTTACAAGGCCCTATTCCAAGAATTCCGCGACGTGTTTGCCTGGTCCTACGAAGAAATGCCAGGAATCGATCCTGCCATTGTTGTTCATGAAATCAAAACCTACCCGGATGCTAAACCCATTCGGCAACGGTTGCGTCAGATTCACCCTCGAAAAGCAGCTGCAATCAAAGCCGAAGTCGAAAAGCTGTTGAAAGCAGGTTTCATTTATCCGATCCCGTTAACGGATTGGGTATCGAATATTGTTCCCGTCAATAAAAAACAAGGAACAATAAGAATCTGTATCGATTATAGGGATATCAATCGAGCTTGTCCAAAAGACAACTATCCTACGCCTTATATCGATCAAATTATTGATGATTGTGCCGGAAGTGAGATGTTTTCCTTCATGGATGGTTTCTCCGGGTATAATCAAATCAATATTCTACCTGCCGATCAACCAAAAACGGCATTCATTTGTCCATGGGGGACATTTGCTTATTGCAAATTACCTTTTGGCCTTAAGAATGCCGGTGCTACTTTTCAACGGGCCATGTCTTATGCATTTCATGACATCAAGCACATTGTGCAACCCTATCTCGATGATTTGCCTGCTCATTCTTTACACCGAGCTGATCACCTTGTCCATTTACGAGCAATCTTTATGAGGTGTAGGCATTATCGAATTCGGTTGAATCCCCACAAGTGTGTTTTCTGTATAGAAACAGGTCGATTGCTGGGATTTGTTGTTTCCAAAACCGGCATTCGCGTCGATCCCTCGAAAGTCGAGGCTATCATCCAATTGCCTCCTCCTTCGAGTTTGCGCCAACTCCAAAGTTTGCAAGGGAAAGCAAACTTTTTACGCCGATTCATCCCTAACTACGCCGAGGTCACTAAAGGTTTTACACGGTTGTTGAAACAGAACGTACAATTCTTTTGGGACGAGATTGCTCAACAATCTTTTGATGCACTGAAACACGCGTTGACCCATGCACCGTTATTGCATCCTCCCAACTACAACCAGGACTACTTCTTATACCTCGCAGCTTCGCATTCCACCATTGGAATGGTGTTAGTTCAAGAAGATGAATTCAAGGCAGAGCATGTGATATATTACCTTAGCAGAACCTTAAATCCAACTGAGTTAAAATATTCGCATGTGGAGAAATTGGCCCTGGCAGCCGTTCAAGCTGTCCAGCGTTTTCGTCACTACATTCTTCTCCGCAAAACTACTGTTATTTCGGATTGCAACCCTATGATTTATATCTTGACAAAACAACTGCTAGGGGGCAAGTACTCTAAATGGATCGTCATCCTGCAAGAGTTCGACTTGGAGTTTGAGAAGTCCAAGTCTAAGAAATCTTTAGTCTTCGCGGAATTGATGTGTGATTTCCCGAGTGCTGACACAGAGACTGTGGCAGAGGAGTCCATTGCGGACGAATCTTTGTTTCTTATTAGCACTGTAGATCCGTGGTATGGGGATATAATCATCTATCTCCAAACCCAAACCTTTCGGCCTGAAACTTCCAAGGAAAACCGTCGAAAAATTCGGTTTCAATCCCAGCAATACAGAATTATTGGAGATACACTTTATCGCCTGGGGGCAGACTTAGTTTTTCGACGTTGTTTAACTCACGATGAGGCTGAGAGAGTTTTGAATGATTGTCACTCTGGAGCATGTGGCGGTCATATGTCTGGGTATGCCACAGCTCAGAAGGTGTTGCGCGCTGGCTATTTCTGGCCGTCTATGTTTAAAGATTGTATCCTTGCCGTCAGAAAATGCCACAACTGTCAAGTGTTTGATCGCAAGATGCGCGCTCCACCTGCTCCTCTCCACCCTATAATTGCCGCTGGTCCATTCGCCAAATGGGGCATTGACTTTATTACTTGTAACCCTCACTCGGCCGGGGGGCATGCGTATATCATCCTTGCGGTTGATTATTTTACTAAGTGGGCCGAGGCGATGCCTACATTCGACGCAAGCGGCAAGACAGCTGCACTTTTCGTATTCAATCATATCATAACTAGGTTTGGTGTCCCACAAGCAATCATTACGGACCATGGAAGCCATTTTCGAAATGTCATGATGACTGAACTTACAAGCCAGCTTGGTTTGCGCCACGATAGCTCTACACCTTATTATCCGCAAGCCAACGGTTTGGTTGAGTCAATCAACAAAGTTCTAGTCGTCATGATTCGACGGATCATTGGTATCCATCGAACGAATTGGCATAACATGTTATTTTCGGCACTATGGGCATATCGAACTTCAGTGAAAAATTCAACAGGTTTCACCCCTTTTCAGCTAGTTTATGGCTTAGAAGCTGTGTTACCTATTGAGTGCGAAATCCCATCACTTCAAATGGCTGTCGAATTACTTCCAGCTACTTCCGAAGAGGAGAAACGGTTGTTATACTTAGCTAAATTAGATGAGACTCGACGTGACGCTACTTTAGCTATCGAGACTCACGCGAAACGAATGAAAGCTCAGTACGATAAAAATGTAACCCCTCGAAGTTTTTCGGAAGGAGACCTAGTACTATTATATGATCAAGCGAACGATAAGCTAGGTGCTGGAAAATTCGTTCCCATGTGGCATGGGCCCTACATTGTAAAGCGAAAGCTAGCAAAAGGGGCTTATGAGTTAGTTGATTTTGATGGGGACTCTTTGGGCAAACCCAGAAATGGACTTTACCTAAAGAGGTATTATGCTTAAAATGATGGATGGAGAAATTTTTAGATAGGTTAGATTTCCTTTCTAGCTAGCAAGTGTGTTAGTTTAGTCAGTGTGCTTAGCTTAGCAAGTGTGGTTTTTCGTCATTATTTTGGCTCATCTTGGTTTTACTCTTGATATTGTAGATGTCGACGCCTCTCCAAACATACATTGGATTTGCTGATGGTGCTTGTCGTAGTACACGGAATATCTCTTCCGCAGCTTGGGTTATCTATTCGCCCTCTGACGAGTTAGTTTCTATGCATGGGGTAAGCCTCGGTCAAACAACGAATAACATTGCAGAATACAGTGCAGTGGTTGAATTATTATCCGAATCTATTTCATTTGGAATTCGACGTTTGATAGTGAGGTTAGATTCTGAACTTGTTGTATTACAGCTTAATAGAGTTTATGCCATTAGAAATCCTGTGTTATTAAGGTTGTTTTTGAGAGTGCGTCTCTTGGAACGTGAATTTGATTACATTGAATATCAACATATTCCAAGGTCTTTGAATACATTAGCAGATGCAATTGCTTCTCAAGTGTTGGACAGACATTTATAATAATCATGCAAGTAAATTTAAAGACATTTCATCATACATGTTAAACAAGATAAGCCGATAATAGTGATATATAGATATAGATAGAAGTGTGTCCAAAAATATATACATCGTCTTCGATCATAGGTTTAACACACCTTATGATCGGCAAAATGATAGTGCAAAAAGTCAAAAATGTCACATGTGACTACAAAAGTGACTAGTCAATCACTGGTGGTGCTCTCTGTACGACACCACTGCGCGGGCTATCTTGCGCAGAAATCTCCTAAACGGTCCAGGGACTGCAACCACGAAGCGCTGAAGCCTCATTGGAATGTCATCCATAGTAGTCTCAGGTATATCTGCCGTGAGACGCTCTAGATCATGCTCCAAATCGGCTAGTACTTCTGCTGTCGCATCCTGTAAGGCCGGTGCCGGTGCAGCTGGATGTCGTCTGTCGTAAGGCCGGAGATTGGCTGGACGCTGTGGTCCAACATCTGCATTTTTAAAATTTTACTGTTACTTTGAGACGATATATATGAAAAATAAAAAATACATAATTAGAAAACTTGTGAAAATGAAAGTACCTCTGTCATCCCATTGTTCTCCCTGTGGAAGAACCATGTCCGGATCACCTCTGAAATCCATTCCGGCATATGGAAAGTCTTGTATCACAAAAAGCTGGCCCTCTAGCCAGTCGAAGTAACTGTCTGAGAATCGAACCACTGCAGCACCCTCGTCAGGATGCCGGGCCATCACCGCAACCCATCGAACAAGCTTTGGCTCCCGAGGACCCAAGTCATCAACAGTGAGTTGCTGAGGGATCAGCATAGGAACTCTCTCCAAGGCAAAGCTCACGACTAGAGGCCCATATCCAAAAGTCTTTAGTCGTCCGTTCTTTGCCTTGGTTAGTTGGCTCTTCATATGAGCCGACACAGCTTCGCACCAGTTGAAGATGGTGCCTTGGTAACAGTCAACTGCCATCCGCATTTGGGATCCGGAGGCAATGTGCAAGGCGGCCGCGCCACAAATCCTAGTGACCGTAAATGCAATAACTCTAAGTTCCGCCAGAGCGATGTGCTTTATCTCCACGCCTTTTTTATGGCGAGTCCCTGGTCTGCACCACTCCTCGCGGAGATCATCAAGGGATTGGCCACCCGGCCTGGTCCCCGCAAGGTTGAGTTGCTCACCTCTGTTTGGCAAGCCAGTGAGAAAGTATACATCCGAGGGCTCTATCTCGAGCTGGTGCCCTCCAATGTAAAAGCATTGATCTTGAACGTTCCATCGCTCAACTAGCCATTCCAAAAATCTTACCTGGCCCCTCATGCCCGGTATGGTCCAATATTTGTACAATCCACATGTTCTTAAGGCATCCAGAGAGGGTTGGTGGTTAATCGCAGCTTCATCGTCTTCTACGTGCTCTCTCTCTCTCCAGTCTAACATGTTTTGGGCCCTGCACATCAAAAGAGTCAATTAGAAATTAATTTGAGAAAATTTGGTGGTTTTTTGAGAGAGTTAGGGTTTTGAAATGCGCCCTTTGCGGAAGACGCACCCCGGCTTTTTAGCACAGGGCGTCCGGACGCAGCTCGCCTGAAGGCGGACTGCGTCCCCAGACCTTTTTCCCGTGTGAGAAAAAGTCGGGGGACGCGGCTCACCCGAAGGGCACCTGCGTCCGCCGAGGGGCGCATTTTGAACCCAAAACCCCCCCAAAAAATGAAACAGAGACCAAAAACAAAAAACTAAACGGATAAAAATGAAGAGTGGGATGTGTAAAATACCTCGGTGAAGCGGCGTTCGATTCCGACGGTCAGATTTTCCGCAGCAACCACGGGAAGTTTCTTGTCAAAAGCTCCTTTTTCAACCTCAACAGTGAAACGGTAAAAATGACATGGTAAAAGGTCTTTTTATAGGTTTTTTGGATGAATTAGTTCATTTTTTACCATGAAAAGATGTTTTCAAATGTATTTTTGCCTATTTTAAACAGGTATGAGTAATGTGTCGCTTTTGTGCAGGACGAAGGGATTTCAAGGGAAATTGTAATTTTTCACAAACAAAATTTCAGAGTCATCTTTTAAGCCCTTTTCTGACTCCTAAAACATGAAAAGATCGCCGAGTGTTTCTTTTTCACTCGTTAAAACGGAATTAAAAGACGGTCCCCTTTTAGCTCTTTTCTGACCGCAAAATCAGGAAAAGATTGCCGGGTTTTTGTCGTTTCAAACTCGATAAGGAAATAAAACGACGTGTCTTTGATCGCTTTTTACTTTTCAGGTCAACGATACTATTATGAAAGTACTCCTTGGTCGCAAGATCAAGCGGTTCCCCCAGGTATTATTTTATACTTTTTCGGGCTTGAGGGACACAAATATACGAAAAAGTTCAACGTGGAGTTTCCTTAAGTTTTTCAGACTCTCTAAAATTGAAAAACGCCGAGTTTCTCCTATACTGGGCTCGTTAAACTTTTACAGTAAAGGACCTGTTCAATTACAAACAGGAACGAACCACTCCTTCCTAGGGTTCGCATTTAAACTAGGTTGGACTCGTCCGAAGGATGAGCTTATAATCAAGCATATGTTATCCTCCTCAAGCTTGTTAAAAATAAAGAGGTACTTGCCAGAAATGGTGGGGGAAAAAAGAGAAGAATGAACCTATTTGTCACCTTTTGCCTCAGAAGAAACTTTATTACCGCTCTTGAACACGACACTTTTCATTCACCTGGGTTGGGAAATCTTTTACCTCACAGTTGACTAAATCACTTTGAAAATCTTTAACCGGGTTCAGGGATCAACTTTGAGTTATTCGTCACCAAACCATCTGTTGTGTCGTTATGTGTTCAAGAGGTCTGCAAGCAAAACTTTCATCTGCAAAATACTTGTCATCCATTGACCATCCCTGAGTCAGTCCTTACAGCAACATTTCTTCAACTTGAACAATGATTTCGTGTTGCGGGCTTGCCTGCAACGGGTCGCTTTCTATCGACATCGACACATTATCTAGAAAGATGACTTAGGAATCGACAGTACCTTGAAGTCTGCATGCATCAATGGCAGGTTTCTCGCCTTTGACGTCAGTTTACATCATTGACTTTCGATCAGAGGATTCCGTGAAGTGTTCGACATCAAAACATCTATTCACATTTCACGGGTTGTGCTTGGTACTTTGAGAACCATTGACATTACTGGTGGTTTCTCTCACGCTTGTTAACAGTTTACATCATTGACTGGTAATCAAGTGGTTTCTACCATGTTCGACATCGAATCATTTAATCACATGGCTAGAATCGTACCAATTCGGGAAGTAGAAGTGAAGACCCTGGATCTAGTTTCTACCATCCAGGCTGCGAGGAGTTTTGTATTCATTGTCTATGTAGACTTATCATAAACAGATGGCTGCGTCCATACTGTGTCTACAAAAGTCTATAAAAATAATGTACTGCAAGATCATTCCTGTATCAGGATAGTTAGTCCATTAGTTAAAGTTTTGAATCTGAGTATGGGAATGCCTACCTCAGTGATGATATAATCTTATCCATGTATTTTGTGTTGAAAATTGCAGGTTCCAACCAGGCCATCCACAAGGCAATCCTTGAAATGATAAAGCGCTTCACCCTTCCTAGAATTACAAAACCCTATTCTATTCCAGGCTTCGCACTTTAGGGGGCAATCTGTTACACTAAAAAATGTCACCTTGACTACTTACAGTTAGTATGGCTCAAATCAACAAGTCATGCTACCCTCTTAGGCAAGTCTCATGCCTCTGTTATCCATCTCAAACTCAAAGAAGAGAGAAAGTCTTGTAAAAATCATGTTTATCTCTGGGGTCGCAGGTTCTCTCTAGCCTTACCTGCGGGGACGCTGACCATGTTCACAAAATCTGCGTCCATAGACGCTCTGTATGTTAAGGGACAGGTGCGTCCCTCTGTAAAAGGCAAAATGCGCGAGTTTTATCTTGAAAAAGTTACTTGTGGTTACTTCTAGAACATTCTAGAGGTCGGTTTGATGAAATGGATGCGCCTCCAGTTGGTTCATGTATCTCTATTAAGGGGGAACTTATCCCATCAATAAGGGAGCTATCCCACCCATAGAGGGGGATGATCCCATTGATAGTGGACCTGAATAACCTCTTTACAGCACTATAAATGAAGGCATTGAGCCAGAAGGAGAGGAGGTTGGAGCTATACATTTTCTTTGGGTAAATGCTGCAGGATTTAGGTCTTCCATTAGAGCCTTTGTGAGGAGAGATTGTCTTCACTTGATTCTACTTGGGAGAGGGTGAGCTTTGTCAAAGTAGAGGAAAACCCTTGATGGACCCTGGGAGGAACTTGCACAACACCAAGGCCAGGTTGTAAGAGTTTCTTTGTTTCGTTATTAATACAAACTGGTTTATTTTTCTCAATAGCTTGTGTTAATGAGTTATTTCATGTGTTCCTTGGTCTGCATGTTGAATATATGTTTTATTATATGAAATGCAAGTGCTTGGTAATTGTTTGATTGTTTGTGGTTGCAGGAATTGACTTGAAGGAGGAGCTCATCCGGATCGTCAAGAACGGACTTCAACAACAGCGTTTTGGAATAAGGTAAGCCTAAACACTTGTAGTTTTCATGTTGTAAAAGGTGTATTTAGAGAAAGATCACTCCATTTTGTCTTGTTTGTCATTAGAATGTCTTAGACTTCTAGGAAGGTCAGTCGTGTCCGCACCCTTGACAGATTCCGTGTGACACATGGGTGCAGTGAACAGGTGGGCGCGCGGTGCACGACCCAGGCGAGCGCACACGGACGAGTTGCAATATGCGACAGAGGCGACACATATGCGACAAAAGGTGCGACGATAATGGAAGAGCGTTGGAGTTTATATAGCGGTTGGAGCGGTGAACGATAAGGGATGGTCGACCTATGACGATGGGTGAGGCCGACTTGAAAGAGTGCCCAAACGATGTGATGAAGGGGTGTGTGGGCGGTCGGCTGGGCAGCCCACCCACACCCCACGATGACTATATACATGCGTTGGAGGAGCGTTCAAACTCATTCGACAATTCAATCAACACATCAATCTTCGCTCTTGGAGAGATAGGAAGTGCACAGTTCTAGAGGAGAGATGAGCGCATAGCTCATGCGCACTCCTTGGTGATACGCACTTGTTGGAATCGCTCACGGTGAGAGGTGAAGGTGTTGGGCAAGACGTGCCCGGGTTGGATGTGCGGTTGTGTCGTTGTGCCGGGACTTGGCGAGGGTGTCTTGGTGGCTCGGGTGAGCACCCGCCCATCGTGCAAGGAGTGCACGAAAGTTGTATTGATGTAAATTTGGCTAAGTATGGGACTTGGTCTTGCCAAGACATACTTGTGTATTGTAAACTGATATTCTTAATATATTATTAGGCAGACTCATTGTTCAGGGAGTTGCCCCTCCCTTTATACTGTGCAATTGTTGTTCTCTTTTTATAATTGCTGATGATAATGAATGAGTATGGGTGTTCATTAGTATAAAGGCTAAACATAATATTGCTTGGTTGCAAAACACAAACTAAGTAAGGAAAAGTGAATTAGGCGTAGCCCATGAGCATTAGTATTGGTGAAAAGAAAGTATTCGGTGGTGCCGCACCTCGCTATAAGCAGTTGGAAGACTACCGCAGGTGTAGGGGCGTGACAGTGCCGGTCATGTTACACACCATACACGATGCATCGTCATCTCGCCTTCACCTTTCACCATGCCATTCATTTCTCAAACGACTCCCATTTCCTTGATGACTCCTTTATTCGACATGGATTTTTATATATGTTAAAGAACCGCAAATTTTTGTTTACGGTACATGTATTATGTACCATAAAAAAATGAGAACTTTTATGAATTAAAAAAATAAAAAATGAAACTTATTATTCTAAAAGTTATAAACTCTTGCTATACAAAAAGCTAATAAATTTGTAATTAAAATACATTTCCATTGACATAAAAATAAACTACATTCAAAGTTAATATGTTGCTAAATCATAATACTGAATCATGTAAAACCAATCTTCAAAAACAAATTGAAATTTAATATGTTGCTAAATCATAACACTGAATCATGTAAAACCAATCTTCAAAAACAAATTGAGAGGTTACTAACATGCAAGTATTATTGTGTTTTGATAAACATAAAATCATAAAAGCAAATCAGGGACGATACTTAAGATGTAAGTATAGTTTTGTTGCATCTGGGCCTAATTTGTGAGTATCGCTTTTCTCTAATATGAAATAAATAATCTAAATATATAGATTAACTTAATAAGTATTGAAATAATATATTAAATTTTAAAAATGGTAAATAATTAAAAATATATATTTCTATAAATTTAATTTTTTAATATAATTTATAGGTTAATTTTATTATAAATTTATTTTAAAAAATAATTATGTAAATTTAATTTTAATTAATATTTAAGGGTTATATATATAATTGAAAAATGGTATATGTTTTTATGGTTACATAAAATTCACCTATCTATTTATAGACAGAAATAGAATTCATTCATTTTAATGTATAGAATATTTTTCGGAAGAAATCACATTGAATTATTAATTATTCCAATTAAATTTTTTTGTTATTATTTCTATCTTTTATTATTAAAGTTTATTTTATTTTTATTTGTTATTATTAAATTTTATTTAATTTATTATTTTAAATACTTAGAGCCATTTCAATATTATTCTTTTATAATAAATCCCAAATAATATAAATGAATCCTATATCATATAGAAATAGTCATAAAGACGATGTATGATGTAAAAAATAGTTAAACCTCTCTAAATTAAATAAAAATAAATATGGAATATATATATAACTTAAAAAATTATATAATTTTCTTTTTGTAAATTTGGTAAGACTATATTCTCATCATGTCCAATATATCACTCTGATTGGTGCGGAGAATTGAATTAGTGATTTCACATAAAGGACTATCTTAACAAGGAAATTGAACAGGTGACTTCACATCAAAGAGTGTCTTATCACATCAAGGAGCATATAAAGAGTGCCTAAACAAAGCACTTGATCACCTTTTATCCAAGATCCCCTAAACTATATATATATAATTTTAAATTTTAAAAATTATATATATATATATATATATATATATATATATATATATATATTATTTTCTAAATACTTTCAACATATATAGTTTCCACATATAGATATAGATAAAGTAGGTCAGTTTTCCAAATTTAATATAATAAAGTACCATATTCACATTAATTAAAAAAATTCAATATCAATTTTCTTTTTTATATAATATCAAATAGAACATAAATAAAGTAAAATATTTATATTATTTAAACTATTTAAATATCAATTTTATTGACAGATATATAATAAATTAATTGAAAATACTAATAAAATTAGAATTAAAATGTATAATTCCAATTTGAAATACGAGAGAGAGATATGTAAATTTTTAGCTATGCATCGATCATGTATCGAAAAAATTACAATTTTGAATTTGTTTCATCGTGGTGCATCATCATTCAAAATTAAAATAAATTTTAATTAAAACATTTTAATTGTATATAACTATAAAAATGTATCATTGAATATTATTTTTTTAATTATATATATATATATATGATGCATTATTGAATATCAATTTTTTATATATGCATATATATGATGATGGTGGTGGTGGTGGTTAATGTCCATTGAGACTAAACTTTGGTCTATCAAAACTAGAAAAAAAAAATGAATTATTTAGTTTGATCTAAGATTTTAGTCCTATGCTCAAAAAGCTTGGAGAGAAGCCTCCCGAGCTCACTATAATTTTGACATCGTAAAATTCTAGGAAGGTCAGTATTGCAACAAAGATTATGAAACTGAGATCTAATGTGGTTGTACGCGGGGCACTCTAAGAGGAAGTGATTTTCATCCTCGATGTTCATATTCTCACAGCGATGGCGGATCCTTTCCATCCATGGTGTTTTAGGAACTGCCCAACGACCTGTTTCATTATGGAACTCATGAGAATTTGTTTTAATCTTGGATATATATATATATATCACAAAGCCATTAAAATATTAATTAAAATTAAATTTATGTATTTAATTTTGTTAATAATTTTATAAAAAAATTTATATATAAATTATATTGGTAAAAATGAATTTATAGAAATATTTTTTTAATTATTTACCATTTATAAATTTTAATAGAAAAATCAATGCCTTATTTTAATACTTATTATGTTAATCTATGTCTTTACATTATTGATTTACTATTATAGAAAAACAATACTTACAAATTAGGCCTAAATGATTTAGAATTTATCAAACAAAATTATATTTACATCTTAAGTCTTGTCCTAATTTGTCTTTTTAGAATTTATCCAACAAAACTATACTTACATCTTAAGTATGGTCTAGTTCTAATTTTTCTTTTATGATTTTGGCTTACCCTTGGTCAAATTAAGAAAATGTGAAATTTCCACATCAACAAACAACTTGGAGGCAATTAACTAAGGTGACATGGCTCTTGTCACTCAATTGGCTCAGTAAATTCGAGTTAGAGGGCTTGGAGTTCAGTTATGCATGTGTGATTGTTAATTAATTGTAATGCCCTACTTGATCCTATCATGTTAATTTTTATTAGTGTTTAATTAACCTGAAAATATTGACTCATAATTATTAAGAAATATTGGTGAAACTGTAATTTTATTTTACTGATATGACTTTTATTATTGTTATTATCCAATTCCCAAGTTGTTTCCTCAAATTTAATTTTGGATAGGATACGGTCTCCTCCAATTTATTTCCAAATTAAATATTCATATCCCTATGTGTCTTCTCACTCTACTTTTGAGAAGATGTGGTCTTCTCCAATTTATTTCCAAATTAAATATGCATATCCCAAGGTGTCTTCTCAAATTTACTTTTAAAAAGATATGGCCTTCTGCAATTTATTTCCAAATTAACTATCCATATCCCAATGTGTCTTCTCAAATATACTTTTGAGAAGATATGGTCTTCCAATTTAATTCTAAATAAAATATCCATATTTTATTCCCAAAGTGTCTTCTCAAATCTACTTTGAATAAGATATGGTAAGAAAAGTAAATGATACTAAAATGAAAGGATGAGGGGGTAGTCATGACATTAATGATAGGTGGTTGAGGTGGATAGAAGGAAGATACATAAAAGGAGAAGAAGGATGAGAGGAGAGGGGGAGAGATCATTGGTCTTAGTTTTGGTTTTAGAGGATTTTGTTTTGGGGGAGGAATGTGGAGAAAAAGAAGGGAGAGAATGGATGGATAAATGAGAGAGTTAAAACTTGGATCTAGAGAGTGTTTGTTTAACTTGGACACACTACATCTTGTTGGACTTAGGCTCAGAGGGCTAGGGAACCTGTGGAGGTTCCCTGGGCTAGGAAATTATTCCTAGTTGGTTGGGAGGTAAATTCAGTCGAGTAGCTGAGAGGAGCATCCCAACAGAGTCAAGAGAATCTCAACTAAGCTATTGGAACATATATTCTTCCATTTATTGATTACTTATGTGAATGTTGCACTGAAATTCTTATTTGTTTAATATTTTGTAAATACATTTTAATTGTATATTGTCATCAAATAAATGTTGAGTTATAAATAAGTTATTTCCCTTTTTATTGTGTTTAAATTAAATAAATTTAATTTTAGTTAGAGGACCCTAGGATGGATCTTCACATATGGTATCAGAGCCTAGGTTCAAAATCTGGACCTTGAAACCTACCTACTAGCAAAAACAAAAACAACAAACAACATTGCAAACAAATTTAATTATATTATAAACAAAAATAAATTGAATTATTAAACTATTAAATGACATTGATCATAAATTTAAATGATGGAAAAATAATATGTTTATCTCTTTTTTATTATTTTCCATATTTTCATCAAAATCTATATATATATATATATATATATATAGTGAAAATTCTATCACTGCAACATCTGATTTACTTTGTCTACTTATTTTTAATAAGTTATTTATGAAATTCCTTTAATAAACATTAAAATAAATTATGTTGCAGATATCACACCATAATACAGAAACAAACACATGCACAAGAATCAATACATCGACACAATATTTTCGACAACAGTCCCTGGAAAAACCCAATGTGGGAAAATCGGTGCAGCAAGGGAGGATTTTATTATTCAACAATTCTTCAGTACAATAGGGTGCCAAACTGGCTTATCCAATAGAGAGAAAAATTCTCCAGCACTTCTCCCAGTCCCAGCATCAGCCAGGTTGACCTCTACGTAGCTCCCAAACACTCTGCATCAGCCCCTGATTGACTGTGTCAGCCCTGGGACTCTCTGCGTCACCCACGCAGGCCCTCTAATGACTGCACAGTCTCCTGCTTCCTCTACGTCTATCTCTCCTTCCTTTGTGTTGGTCTTCTGTTACTGATATCAACCCTTTGTTCTATACTTGCTACCTCATACTGCTTTCCATACCACTAGTTCGAATTTCTCAGCTAACCCCGCTCCAGAAATCGAACTGACTGGTCTCCCTTAGTTTATCTTCCAACTGACCCTCAAGCCTCCTCTTATACTTTTATTGTTGGTCCTTAAACGACTGAGATTAAATCTCTAATCAACAGCTAAGATTATATTTGGCTTGATCCATGACTTTTGGAACCTTCTAACCCAGTTTTATATTAATACTCATTAATATTTTATTTTCCCGAAGTTTAGACTTAGGAACTCCATTAAAAATATTAATTATTTTAATATCTCCCAAACTAGTTAGAATCTTCCCAAACCATTTCTGGGTCTTGGAGACCTCATGTGATTTGGCATCTCTACCAATTTTTGTGTCTAAATCACATCCGATGCTACCTCAAATCGACACTCCCTCTTAGCGAGGACTATGCTCTAGTAATACTCCACACTGAGCATTACTCTGATCATACGGCATCGGTATCTGTGCTGATGCTAAGCCTCTCTGCCCAACATCCTCTGTACTATTGCATCCTGTACTACTACCCATGGCTCTATCACTGCATCTGTGTTGTTGCTGGTCCATATTCCCAACACTACATCTACACTGCAACTCCCTCTGCATCTGTGTTGTTGCTGGTCCTTCTTCCCAACACTGCATCTGCACTGCAACATCATACCCATTTCTGCTACTGAAATGGATTCTTTATCATCCCCATCTTCTCCCTGAAATAATCAAACTTGGTTCTTCCAAGGGCCTTGGTAAGGATGTTTGCGACCTGTTCTCCTGTAGGAGTGTAGCTCAACTGTACACCTCCTCGTTGGACACAGTCTCTAACAAAATGACACTGGATATCAATATGCTTTGACCGATCATGAAACACTGGATTCTTAGAGAGTTTGATGCAACTCTGATTATCGCACATGATCCTGGTCGCCTCCATTTTCCTTCTGAATAGGTTCACAAGCAGTTTTCTAAGCCATATGGCCTCACACAAAACTGTGTTTTCCGCCATATATTCTGCCTCAGATGAGCTTAGAGCCACATACTTTTGTTTCCTACTGCACCAGGAAGTTATTCATGATCCAATGTTGAAATAGTACCCAGAGGTACATTTCCGATCCACTGAGCTTCCTGCCCAATCTGCATCAGTAAATCCATTCAATCTAATATCCTTGCTCCTTGTGTACAAGAGTCCATAATCGACTGTTCCCTGTAAATACCTAAGAACATGTTTAGTTGCTGCCCAGTGCTTCCTCATGGATTCCACCATGAACTAACTGAGGGTGTTGACAGCGTAGCAAATGTCTGACCTAGTATTGACCAGATACATCAGGGAGCCTATGAGCTACCTATATAAGGTGGGATCAACATCCTTGTCTTCTTATGCATCAATATTCTTCCAATTTATGATCATTGGAGTAGCCATGGGTCTACAATCCTCCATCCTGAATCTTTTCAGGATTTTTGTAGTATACCTCCCTTGCCCAAGGAAGATCTTTCCCTCCTGCTGCCAACCTTCCAGCCCCAAGAAATAATGCATTCGTCCCAAATCCTTCATATCGAATTATGTGGCTAGATTCTTCTCGCATTCCCTAATGAGCCTGGATGATCTTGTCAGAAAGAGATCATCCACATAGAATACTAAGATCAGCAACTCATTCTCTACAACCAGATAATAGAGATCTCGATACACGTCACTCTTGACAAATCCCATCTTTTGGGAGTAGCCATCGTTTCTACCATACCATGCTCTAGGTGCATGTTTCAACCCATACAAGGCTTTATTCAACCTGCATACATGAGACTTCTTCTCATGTGTCTCAAAGCCCTCTGGTTGTTCAATGTAGACCTCTTCTAATATTACCCCATTCAGAAAAGTTGTTTTGACATCCATCTGATGAATCTCCCACCCCATCTAAGCTGCAAGAGATATCACAGTTCTAATAGATGTATACCTGGAAACCGGAGCGAAGGTCTCCTCGTAGTTAATTCCTTCCTTCTGTGCATACCCCTTAGCCATAAACATGGCCCTATATTTCTCAACACTGTCATCTGCAACATATTTGATCTTGTAGATCCATCTCGAACCTACCACTGATCTGTCTTGAGGCTTTGGCACTACCTCCTAAACATCGTTTACCATAATGGATTTGTACTCCTCTACCATTGCATCTAGCTAAACCTGATGTTGAGCTGCCTCCTAGAAACTGGCAGGCTCCCCATCCTGAGCTACTAATGCCTGATATCTTTTGGTTGTTTTCGCTCCCTCTTACTATTTCTTGGTGCACCGCTGAAGTCCTCTGCATCTCGCAGAATCTGACAAAGTTCCCTACTAGTTCTTCCTCTACCAGCAGGTGCTTCTTTTAGCTCCTCCACATCCTGTGAATCTTCCTGACTCGAGGAAGAATTTTTTACTTCCGTTGGTTGAAGAGGTTTAACCAACGACTCTTCTTTTGACTACTCCTCGGAAGGCATCTCACGAGATTTTCTGAAAGCCCTGTCCTCCATGAACTTTACATCTCGTCTAACTACTACCTTCCTACTCCGTAGAAGATAGATTTGGTATGCCTTAGCATTCTCTCTATATCCCACCAGATATCCCTTTTCCAAAGTTTGATCCAGCTTTTTCCTCTTTTCCTCGGGTATGCGGAAATATGCTAAACTCCCAAATATCCTGAAATGACTGACTTCAAGTGTCTTCCCTGTAAACACTTTCTCTGGAGTAATCTTGCCCAATGCCTGATGAGGAATATTGTTCTAAACATAGGTTGTTGTGTTGCATGCTTCTTCCCACAGGAATTTTGGCATATCCTCATCATACATCATGGCCCTAGCTGCTTCTACAATAGTCTTTTTCTTCCTTTATGCTACTTCATTCTGCTCCGAATTATAGGGAACTATCCACTCTCTTCTGATGCCCTCCTTAGTGCAAAAATCAGTGAAGTCCTTATCGACATACTCTCCACCATTATCAGAGTGCAAAACTTTTATTTTCTTCCCAGTCAAATTCTCCACCAGAGCCTTGAACTCTTTGAATCGACAGAAAACCTCGTCCTTGGTTTTCATAAAATAAATCCAAGTTTTCCTTGAGTTGTCATCAATGAAGGTAAGGAAATACTCGACACCACTAAGAGTTTTGACGAACATAGGTCTACAGATATCTGATTGTATCAATCCTAGTACACTCTTGGCCCTGTGTTTACTCCTAGGAAATGCTTCCTTGGCATACTTTCCTAGAGCACATCCTCTGCATACATCATCTCGTTTCGTACTAAGATACGGAACTCCTATTACAGTGCTCCTGAGATTTCTCAGAGCTCCATGGTGCAAATGTCCCATTCTTCTGTGCCATAGTTCATTCAAGTCCTTATCTCCATGACTGCATATTAGTGCCATTGGTGATTCTAGTTGTAATCTATACAACCTGTTACTTTTGATCCCGATCTGCACTTTCTTTTTCCAGCTCAGGTGTTTGACGTATACCTTCTCCTTGATGAAGTAGGTGTCATAGCCCTTTCCTTGAAGTTGCAACACGGAAAGTAAGTTCATCCCCAATCTTGCTACATGCAACACATTTTGATGCAGGAGCATCCAACACCCTTAATCAAAGGGAGGAATCCAAAGTGGAGCGAAGAGGAAGACATGGACCAGGGGAGCAAAATAGGGAAAAATCTGTTTTAAAATAGATTTAAAGATGGAAAAAGATGGATAAAAGTATCGAGAAGACTTATCAATGTAATCTACCATGTGTTATATGCATGTATGCGAATTAGTTGAGAGATTTGAGAAAGGGATATGATCGGATCCTTCCCAGTGATCCGATCCAGTGTTCCTTTAAAAATATATATATTTAATGTATCTGCCATGCATGCATTATGGAGCTTTAGGACTTTTGTTGGAGAAAATCATGGAGAGATCTAATCAGATCCTTTCAGTGATCCAATCCAATAATCCAATGTTTCCATATATATATATATATATATATATATATATATATATATATATATATATATATATGAACTTGCACGTTCAATATGATATACAGAGAAATTGATAGAGATTGTGTAATCAGTGCATAGATTCGATGTAGACGAGGGAGAAAGTGTTCTAATAATGAAATGCCTTAGCATGTAATAGAAGCCTGTATATGTATAATAAATATATGTGTTTTGTGGTCTTTGCAAGTCTGTGTATTAATTCCCTTTTTAGTTCTGTTATATATATATGCGTTGATGGTTTAATCTTGTTCGTAAGTGTGTTGATCGACCATCGACCTTGATAGGATCGATGGTGATCCTATAGAATATTATTATGTGTGAAATTGTGGTGTGAACGTAGGTGGGCTGAGGAACTGGCTTTAAAGCACAGATTCCATCAAACGGCGACCAAAGATACTAATGGAACTTACGCGTGATTTGGCAGACAGTGGGAGAGAACTATGTTTAAACACAAAAATCCATCAACCAGCAAACAAATGCGAGGAAGATTAAGTTAAGGAAGAAACGACTGAGAATACATAGGATCCATTGGATCGATATGATCAACGATCTAGATGAAGTCGCAGACGAGTAGAGACCTCCCATCGCATTAGAGGAAACCTTTGGATATTACTGGAACCAGGCCTGATAACAATGCCATTGCGATCCTATGATTAATTGTCAATAGTCGGATCAAGAGCCAGGATCGACAGTTGAGATCAAATCGTTGATCACACATCGGAGAATCCAAATTACAGTGGGCAGTGGAGCAAGCCAATCGTCAATCAGAGATTGGGTCTATCAGAAGTCGGCGATCAGAGCAGTGTTGTGGATCAACCAAAGGTGCAAACCCGACGGAGATATAGGTGCGGCTTAATGTTTTTGAAGTTCAGTTATGTATTCCAGAGAGGGTTTTCTTGTGTTTCCTTTGTATTGCGTTAAATGGTGGAGTCCCCAGTTTTAAAGGAAAATCTCAATAGTTAAATGGCCTGGGGTTTTAAGGGCTAAATCATATCTAAATGCCCCCACTAGTGTAAAGACTCTGATATATTATATGGTCCGATGTTAAAGGCTTAAAGCCTTATGAATGCTTCCGATAAGGTTTGTGGGCCATAACCCACAGGCCTCAGGATAATTGTTAAGGAAAAGGGATTTTTTTTAACCCCCAATTTCTCATTTCCATCATTTGGTATCAGAGGAGGGAAAGTTTTCTTGCGAAAAGAAGGATTCCAGAGAGAAAGAAGAAGGAGTAGGAGGTATAGTTGATAGAGCTGGAGAGTTATGGTCGTACTGTCACATAGAGAACGACAACCGAAGGTGAGATGAATTGTAGCAAACCTAGAGCAAGGAGTGCTCAAGAGAAGTTGAGAACAACTTCCAATTGCGGTTGGGTAGAAGTTGTTGAGGCCGCTCCACAGTTGCAATTATGGGTAGAGTTGTCTTAGAGATAACAATATCAGCAAAAGAAGTGTTGGGTAGAATTGTTAGTCAGCAAGAGGTTCAAGGAGAGAACCATAGAGCTTGCCAAAATTCCAAGTCTAGAGGAGAGCTTGGTGAGGTAAGTGGCAGCAGGGAGGACTTTCTGTTGCAGAGGTTTGGTTGCAACTCACAAAAGACCATGAAGGCAGTTCCACTAAAGAAGTGAAGTGGGTAGAATTGCTAAGGACAAGGAGAAGCATATGACCAGGAGGCCATAAATTTTTGTGCCTTGGGAGTCTGATGCAGGAGCATCCAGCACCCTTAGTCAAAGGGAGGAATCCAAAGCAAAGCGAAGAGGAAGACATGGACCAGGGGAGCAAAACAGGGAAAAATCTGTTTTAAAACAGATTTAAAGATGGAAAAAGATAGATAAAAGTCTCGAGGAGACTTATCAATGTAATCTGCCATGTGTTATATGCATGTATGCGAATTAGTTGAGAGATTTGAGGAAGGGATATGATCGGATCCTTCCCAGTGATTCGATCTAGTGTTCCTTTAGAAATATATATATTTAATGTATTTTCCATGCATGCATTATGGAGCTTTAGGGCTTTTGTTGGAGAAAATCATGGAGAGATCTGATCCGATCCTTTCAGTGATCCAATAATCCAATGTTTCCATATATATATGAACCTGCGCATTCAATAGGATATACAGAGAAATAGATATATATTATGTAATAAATGCATAGATTCGATGTAGACGAGGGAGAAAGTGTTCTAAGGCTGAAATGCCTTAGCATATAACAGAAGCCTGTATATGTATAGTAAATATATGTGCTTCGTGGTCTTCGCAAGTCTGTGTATCAATTCCCTTTTTAGTTCTATTATATATATGCGCTGATGGTTTAATCATGTTCGTAAGTGTCTTGATCGACCATCAACCACGATAGGATCGATGGTGATCCTATAGAATATTATTATGTATGAAATCGTGGTGTGAACGTAGGTGGGCAGAGGAACTGGCTTTAAAGCACAGATTCCATCAAACGGAGACCAAAGATACTAATGGAACTTATGCATGCTTTGGCAGACAGTGGCAAAGAACTGTGTTTAAACATAGAAATGCATCAACTGGCGGATGAATGCGAGGAAGATTAAGTTAAGGAAGGAACGGCTGAGAATACACAAGAGCCGTTGGATCGATATGATCAACAGTCCTGATGAAGTCGCAGATGAGCAGAGACCTCCCATCGCATCGGAGTAGACCTTTGGATATTATCATAACCAGGCCTGATAACAATGCGATTGCGATCCTGTAATTAATCGTCAACCGTCGGATCAAGAGCCAAGATTGACGGTTGAGATCAAATCGTTGATCGCATATCGAAGAATCCAAATGTCAGTGGGCAGTGGAGTGCTGAACGCTGATAGTGATAAATCCAATCGGCAATCAGAGATCGGGTCTATCGGAAGTCGGCGATCGGAGCATTGTTGTGGATCAACCAAAGGTGCAGACTCGACAGAGATATAGGTGCGGCTTAATGTTTTGGAAGTTCGGTTATGTATTCTGGAGCGGGTTTTCCCGTGTTTCCTTTGTATTGCATTAAATGGTGGATTCCCCGATTTTAAAGGAAAATCCCGATAGTTAAATGGCCCGGGGTTTTAAGGGCTAAAGCATATCTAAATTCTCCCGCTAGTGTAAAGACTGATATATTATATGGTTCGATGTTAAAGGCTTAAAGCCTTATGAATGCTTCCGATAAGGTTTGTGGGCCATAACCCACAGGCCTCAGGATAATTGTTAAGGAAAAGGGATTTTGGTTAACCCCCAATTTCTCATTTCCGTCACATTTGTAGCACGGAACCGTTCTCCCGATTCTGTTTGAAAAACTATGGTACCCTTCCCTACTGGAGTACACTTTTCCTTGTGTCCCGTGGTGATCTGAAAATTCATCTTCTCTTCTCAATATTCTGAGAAACATTCCCTGATTCCTGTCATATGCCAAGAGGCTCCACTGTTTATATATCATACTTTTGATGATGCAGAACTAGTCATACAAGCCACTTCTTCTTTCGACCTAGAAGCCAACATAGAGAAATTGAAATCTCTTTCTCTTGTGCAATTCTCTGAAAATTTGTGCGAGTCCCCTAACGTGGATGCCTCTGCATCATGATCTCGACCCATAACTGATTTTTCCTTCCTGTCTCTGATTACTCCCTCTGATACCATGTGAAAATCTATCACTGCAACATATGATTTACTTTTCCTACTTATTTTCAATAAGTTATTTAAGAAATTCCTCCAATAAACATTAAAATAAATTCTACTGCAGATATCACACCATAATACATAAACAAACATATGCACAAGAATCAATACATCAACACGGATATTTTGGGCAACAGTCCCCGGAAAAACCTAATGTGGGAAAATCGGTGCAGCAAGGGAGGATTTTACTATTCTTCAATTATTCAGTACAACAGGGTGCCAAACTGGCTTACCCAATAGAGAGAAAAATTCTCCAACACTTCTCCTAGTCCCAGCGTCAGCCTGACTGACCTCTGCGTAGCTCCCAAACACTATGCGTCAGCCCTGGGCCTCTCTACGTCACCCACACAGGCCCTCTAGTGACTACGCAGTCTCCTACTGCCTCTGCGTCTACCTCTCCTGCCTTTGCGTTGGTCTTCTATTGTTGATCTCGACTCTTTGTTTTGTACTTGCTACCTCCTACTGCTCTCCAGACCACTAGTTCGAATTTCTCAACTAACCCTGCTCCAGAAATCGAACTGATTGGTCTCCCTCAGTTTGTATTCCAACTGACCCTCAAGCCTCCTCTTATACTTTTCTTGTTGGTCCTTCAACGGCCGAGATTAAATCTTTAATCATTTACTAAGATTAGATTTGTCTTGATCCATGACTTTTGGAACCTTCTAACCAAGTTTTATATTAATACTCATTAATATTTTATTTTTCCTAAGTTTATACTTAGGAACTCCATTAAAATTATTAATAATTTTAATATTTCCCAAACTTGTTAGAATTTTCCCAAATCATTTATAGGTCTTGGAGATCTCATGTGTTTTAACCTCTCTACCAATTTTCATGGCTAGAGCACATCTGATTCTACCCCAAATCAATATATATATATATATATATATATATATATATATATATGGCAAAATGTCACATTTACTTAAGGAGTAGAATTTATCATTGCAAGATGTAACCACGATGTATTTTTTTTTAGATTTAACGATCAACATTTTGAAAAATAAAAATCTTTTGAAAATTAAAAAAATAAAAATATCACAAAACAATGGTGTTAAACAAGAAAGCAAGTATATAAAATTTTAAATTTGAACTAAGTTTTTAGTGTGGAGCATTTGAAATAAATACACTGATGGTCTCCTTTGAATGATGAAGAATGAGAGAATATGAAATAAGTTAGGGGTTTTAAATTAAAATGAAGGGTTGCATGTCTGAAAGATCCCAGAAACATCCTCACTACGCATCCTATACTTTGGTTGGTTACAAAATTACAGTGCAAAATTTTTGTCTCTATCTTAGCCCTCATATCCCAACTTTTGCATCTATCATCAACATATAGAGGAAACACCCATGATTGAGACCAAGTCAAGGTTCCATGACCACCATACACCCATCCTCACCATCTTTGAAGTACTATCACTAGCTTGGGTAGGATTTTGAATATTGTATGTCATTGCTCAGAAACAAGGGAAACTCCCAAAGTTCCACTTAGGGTATTGCTGCTACTTATAGTGAAAACACTCTGAAGAAATCAAATTTAATATTTTTTTTTACTCAGAAGAAATCAAGTTTAATATTTTTTTCTCACCTCTAAGCACAAGCCTTGCAGTAACCCTACTAGTTGTGCATGATTTCCTGACAAAAAAAAATTAGTTACATTTCCTAACAACAAAAATTTTTTAGTTACAATGATTAGGGTCATAAGTATCTACAGTCATAAATATTTAAAAGGAGGAAGTTCCCAATGTTTTGGGATGGAACCTAGTTACAAGGAAAAAAATAGGGTTATAGAAAGGATATTGGCACACACAATATCAAACCATGAATTTCAGTAAGATCATAACCATGAATTTCAGTGAGATCATAATCATGAACTTTATTTGAACTTAGTTTGAAAAGAAAGAGCAACCCAAAAGAAATCTTGTTGGTCTTTAACCACTTTGTCATTTCTTGCACAATATGTGAATGCGTTGGCAATGAGAGGAATTCTTAACGTTGTATTTGATACAAGCTCATCCTCTCAACACCATATTGGAAGAAGACAATAGAAAATCTGTTTACATCAATAATAACTTTATGGGATCACATAAATAACTATTTTATTGTAGCTTAGCTTTGTGGCAAAAATAACTATTTTAGTGTATCTTATTCCATAACTCTTTTACTAACTTATTCCATAACAAAAAAAATTCTTAGAATGAGGTGTAATAACTTATTCCATAACTCTTTTATACGGATGAAAAAACACTTTGTTACACTGCCATCAATATCTTTGCATATCAATGTTGGTTGGTTGCATATGAAATTTAATGTCTTTCCAAAAATTATTAGGAAATTATTAAAAAAAAATATTAAGAAATCATATAATTTATAAATTATACAATTAATAAGTATACTACATATAATTAATCCCCAAGAGTTAGCTCAACTGGTCAAATCAGTGCCTCGCCGATCGGGAGGTCAGAAGGTCCATTCTCCCCGAAGCCCTTGGGGTTAGGCCTAGTTATTGGTCGCGGGGCTTGATTCCCTTCGGGGTCGATCAGCGCAGATATTTCCGTGGATGTAGAGGCCACCCAATGATGACGTAGATTTCTGTGGACGTAGAGGCCACCCAATGACGACGTAGATTTCTGTGGACGTAGAGGCCACCCAATGACGACGTAGAGGCCACCCAATGACCAAGGTGTCCGTGAACCACACCAAAAAAAGAAAAAATACATATAATTTTAGTTTAAACATTTTTACATGGTAAATATATATATATATATATATATATATATATGAAAATAAAAAAAGACTCTACTTTAAAAAAAAAATTACTTTGAACTAAAATAATAAAGTAATCTAGACTTAGTGAAGTTATCTAGTTTTGAGCTCCATGTTTATGAGAACCTATGGTATTGACTCATGGTATTCATGGGTCATATATGTTAAACAATATAGTTGGAATTTTATGGTAAGTTTTGTTATAGTGCAAATTAACATATATAAGATGTTAGATTCTAAAATAAAATTGATAAATTATTTACGAAAATTTTAACATTCTCACAATATTACTTGTTAATAAATATGTGTAATAATTTTAAGGTAATTTTGACAATTTATATTTCAAGTTTCAGAAAAGGATAATAACGTTTTACATTATAAACTCTTTATAAAAAAATAAAATAATTTTATAATAGATAATATTAACTTTTTGACAAGATAACTTGCATATTTGTTAGTTATATGTTATTAGCTTATCTTATTAATATTTCATGTTTTTATTTTTATTTTTTTTTAACTTTGAATTTTATATATCTATATATATATAGATATGGATTTAAATATTCTTCATTTATTACTTTTATGATTTTATAATATATGAGACGTATCTTTAATAATAATAATATTTTATTTATATATATGAGACATATCTTTAATAATATATATATATATATATATATATATATATATATATATTGGAGAGAATAAAATATTAAATTCAAAGTATATTCATTTAGGTTTGAATTACACATAATATTTTAACCTTAGTTGAATTTACATTTAGAATGTGTATATTAAGGGAAAAATCACGATTCAAAGGTTTTAACATAAAAATGTAAGCGTTAAAAAAAAAATTAATAACAATAATAATAAATAAATGTGATAAGAGATAATAGGCATATTATTTTGTGATCCATATTCAACTATGACATAGATTTATGAGAAGATCATTTGTGAAACCAATATTGCACTAAACATAAAATTGTTTCTACTCATATATCATCTACAGAAATTTAGTTAGAATGTAATATATTCTTTTATATTATCATTATTTAGGAATGATAGAGATTTGAAAGAGTTATAGTAATGTAATTTGAAATAAGCACTTGGTGTTGATCTATGATGTCAATTGATGGAAAAAAACAAAATACAACATACATTCATGGTTATTTGCTAAAACCTTGCTTCAAGGACCAATTGTTTATATGTTCCCCAGGAAATCCTAATATTCATAAAATGGACATAAATGATTTTAAAACATAGCCTAATGGTTGGGAAAGAGAAACTAATTCCCATAAAAGGAAGGCATGACTAAAAGGGTATTATTCACATTAGTATTTAATTTAATTACTTAAACCAAATTATTAATTAATTTTAATATTAATAAATAAATATGGTTACTAACTAATTTGGTGTTAATAAAGCATCAGAGCGTGAATGACACGTACATTGCACTAGTAACCTAACTAGTATTAATAGAAAAATTGTAGATTATGTAGAGTTCACACATGAGAAGACTTAGCAGATCCTTGGGGATCTTCCCAGTATTAATAATGTTCATTTATGAGCATAGTAAAAGAAAGAAAAAAAATATGCCTCTCATTTTTATATATGTGTGTAAGTCCTAAGTTGCATCAATAAGTCTCGTATGGAATAGATAATTGAAAAATTCAAAATGGTGAAGATGTGAGGAAATCAAGGTCAAGGAGGATCATCACAAGGATCTCCTACAAATAACTCATTGCCATCACTGAAGTTATCTCTCATCTTGCGTTCCCTAGAATAAATTAATGAGACTTTAAGAGGGTGCCAAACAATTGAAGTGGAAGTGGAGCACCCTCCATCAGGGTTGGGAAATCTTGAGGGATCAAGAGACTCTAATAGAGGACCTACAATTGAGGACATTACTAGGGAGATCCAAAAGATTAAGCTCCCAGAGTTTGCTGGAGGTCGTGTCAGCAAACGAACAAAAGCCTGGTTAGAAGGAATGATAAGGTGCTTCTCACTGAGAGATTATATTTCCAATTCAAAAGACAAAATAGCAATATTCCAACTCAGAGATAATGCTCTGAATTGGTGGGGTAACTTAGAGAGATAAATACACCTCACTCTGGACACAGTTACCTGGGAGTTATTTGAGGAAAGATTCAAGAAAAAGTACCTACCAGCATATTATTAAGAACAATAGGTAGGAGCCTTCCATGCTTTGGTACAGGGAAATCGTACCGTAGAAGAATATGATATTAGATTCATGGAATTGATCAAGTATGTCTCCTACATGGATACTAATCAGTGCTAAGCAGATCGTTTCATTTATGGATTGAACCCTAAGATTAGGGCAATGGAGCGAATGTGGAAACCATCCTCAGTTGCAGAAGTTGTGTAACATGCTTGTTATGTTGAAGAGCACTTAGACTTAAAGGGTGGAAACAAAACCATTTTTCCAAAACAACCAAGGTTTATGGGGAAGGCCCCTCACACCTTCTATAGGGGAGGGAGTTTGAGGCCACTGCCATATGGAAACAAGGTTGTACCTAGAGCACCGACAATGGGGATTTCAATAGCTACCAATGCAGCTTCACTCGCAGCTTCATGGACTCGTGCAAATCAAGGTCATAGGCGAGGAGAGACAAGTAGGGGTAGGGGTCCCAAGGAAAGGAACTCTTTCCAAATAACTCCACAACATTTTGTTCAGAGTCTACCACGCATCACTTGTTGGGGATGCGGGGGACCTCATTACTAGTGTGATTGTCCTGAGTTGCAAACTGGTAACAACCGTAGAGAAGGAAAAGCACCAATGGGGGGAGCAAGTAGCCACCATCGAATATATGCAGAAGTTGATAAATAACAAGTTGAACACCAATATTTCATGGTAGAAACCTCAGGTATGATAAACAAAGTAAAAGTTAAAATTTTGTTTGATTCTAGTGCTATAAATAGTTTCATTTCACCAGTTGCATTAGAAAAATGTGTGTTGGCAGCCTATGAGCACGATGACTTTAAGCAAGTTGAGATGGCTTATGGGATAAAACAAGTAGTAGGACCTAGTGTTGACCAATGTCAGGTGAAGTTAAGGATGTGTATAACTAATTTGAAGGCATACATCACAACATTGGGGATGTATGATGTAATTATTGGAATGGACTGGCTATAATCTCATCAAGCTTTGCTAGACTGTTTAAAAAAGAAGGTGATTTGTTTAGATGATGAAGGTAGCTCAATTGAGATTTGTGGTATCAAGAGAGGAGTGTCCCAACGATTCATATCCATGATGAAGGTAAAGCATTATCTCCGACAAGGTTGCAAACTATATGTGGTCGAGGTTGTAAGTGACCAGAAAGGACCCTCCCTAGATCAACACCCAGTTTTGTCAGAATTCAAGGATGTTTTTCCTAAGGAATTGCCTGGATTACCTCTTGTAAGGGAGATCAATTTCACAATCGACCTAAAACCAGGTGCAGAACCAATATCTAAGACACCCTATAGGATGACAACTCCATAAATTTGTGAGTTGTAGATGAAGTTAAAAGATCTTTTAGACTTGGGATTTACCAGACCTAGTATTTCACCTTAGGGTGCACCAGTGGTTTTCGTCAAGAATAAGAATGGTTCCTTAAGTCTATGCATAGGTTATAGGGGCTTGAATAGAGCCACAATAAAGAATAGGTGCCTGGTACCTAGAATAGATGACCTATTTGATCAAATGAATGGAGCAACAGTTTTCTCAAAGATTGATCTACGATATGGATATCACCAATTGAGAATTAAGGAAGGTAGCATCTCAAAAACTGCATTTTGAACTTGGTTTGGGCACTACGAGTTCGTAGTTGTTCCATTTGGTTTGACCAATGCACCAGCGGTATGCATGAGCCTCATGAATGGTGTGTTCAGGAATTATTTGGACCAATTTGTGCAAGTCTTTATGGATGACATTCTTGTGTATTCCAAGAATGAAAAGGAGCATGAAAAGAACCTAATGGTTGTATTGACTTGCCTAAGGGAAAATCAATTGTATGGAATATTGTCAAAATGTTCCTTCTTTCACAAGAAAGTTCATTATCTTGGGCACATCATTTCAGGAGAAGAGATTTCAGTTGACTCGGAAAAGGTAAAGACCATAATGGATTGGCCAGTACTGAAAAGTGCTCATGAGGTGCATAGTTTTATGGGGCTAGTAGGTTATCATCGCAGGTTTGTGGAAGGGTTTTTGAGGATTGCAAAACCCATCACCACATTACAACGAAAATGGGTCATGTATGAATGGACATATGAATGTGATACTGCATTCACTGAACTAATGAGGTTACTAACCAGTGCACCGATCCTTTGATTACCTGACATGAAAAGATACTTCATTGTTTGAACTGATGCTTCAAAGCAAGGATTGGGAGCAGTATTGATGCAAGAAAGTGGAGTAATAGCTTACACATCTAGAAAGTTGAAGAAAAATGAAGAGGTGTATGCTACCCATGAATTAGAGTTAGCAACAGTGATGTTAGCTTTGCAACTATGGAGACACTACCTCATGGGGATAAGATTTGAGTTAAGAACAGATCAGCAAAGCCTGAAGAACCTCTTCACTCAAAGGGATTGAATGCTAGACAAAAGCGGTGGAGCGAATTCATGAGTGAATATGATTTTGGGATCTCATATATTAAGGGAAAGGAGAATGTGGTGGTTGATGCACTAAGTAGGAGGCCACAAACCTTCTCCCTAGTACCCTTGAGGGTCAATTTGAGGGAACGTGTGTTGAAGAAACTCTTTGAATATAGTTGGTATCTAAAGGTTATATCAGCACTCTAGAGTGGGAAGCATATACAACCAAAGTTTTAGGAATATCTCCTTGAACCAGATGGACTATTGAGATTTCAAGGGAGAATGTACATACCTACGGAAGGGGGTATACAAGCAACCATCCTTGAAGAGTCACATAGAGCACTCTAGTGTGCACATCTTGGAGTGAAGAAGATGTATGCGAACATGAAGAAACTATTATTTTGGGTAGGCATGAAGCATGACATAGTCCAATTTGTCTCCAAATCTCTTGAATGTCAACGAGTGAAGGTTGATCATCGCCATCCGGCAGGACTCCTACAACCACATGACATCCCTATGTCTAAATGGGAGGTAATTTCTATGGATTTTGTCGTGGGTTTGCCACTCACTTCATAGAGGCACAATGCTATATTGGTTGTAGTTGATAAATTCCTAAAAGTGCCCATTTCATCCCAGTGAGAGACACTTACGATGTTACTAATGTGGCACGATTTTTTATAAGTGAAGTTATTCGATTACATGGGTTACCAAAAAAGATCATTTCTGATAGAGATTCTCGTTTTACATCTAGGTTTTGGACAAGTTTGCAGTCAGCACTAGGGACTCAGTTGAACCTAAGCACTACATATCATCTAGAAATAGATGGGAAAATTGAAAGAGTAAATCAGGTTATGGAAGACATGCTTAGAATGTATGTCATGGCTAATCAGACTCAGTGGGAAAGGTACTTAGCATTGGTAGAATTTTCCTATAATAATAGTTACCACGGTTTAATCGGGATGCCTCCTTATCAAGCTCTATATGGGAGGCCATGTAGGATGCCATTGAGTTTGGAAAAGTTGGAGGACCGAGAAATAGTTAGGCTAGAATTAGTTCAAGAAATGGAGGAACAGGTAAGACAGATTCGACAAAGGTTAAAGGAAGCACAAGGTAGACAGAAGTGTTATGCGGATAAGGCTGATCAAAGTTATGAAGTAGGAGACCAAATTTTTATTCGTATCTGACCCAACAAAAGCACCATTTGGTTTGGGAAAGGGACGAATTTGTCACCTTGGTTTGTAGAACCTTTTAGGATCAAGGAGAAGATTGGACCAGTTTCCTATCGTCTTGTAACTCCACCCCATTTGCATAAAACTCATGATGTTTTTCATGTATCTATTTTACGACATTATGTTTCTAATGAATCTCATAAACTAGATTGGAGGGAATTGCAGGTCTCGAACGTGGGAACCATAATGGTCGAACCATTACGCATATTGGACCGTAGGATTCAACAGTTCAGACGTCGCATGGTGGACCAGGTTAAGGTCCAGTGGGGCAAGTATAGCCCAGGATCTACTATCTGGGAGGATGCAGAGACTATACGTCGTGACTACCCCTCATCTTTTTAGCATCTATGATGCCCATTTTGACTTAGATAACTACCTATGCTAAGGCTCTATTTGTAGTTCCATGTTATTTATTTATGAACGCTATGTAATATTGATGCATTTAGTTGGACGGGTGAAACTGCTTATATAAATCATTAGATGGATTAGGTATTGTTAATTGAAATGTTTGATGTATGACCTAATGTACGACTTACTTGGTTACGATTTATCTAGTGTATGACTTATAAGAGTTATTGTTGTTTCATGTATGGCTTAAGTGGATATGATTTATCAAATGAATGACTTAGGAAAATTATGATTTATCTAATGTAAGATATATTTCCAATATAAAGTACAAAATTGACACGTGGATACTAGACTTAATAACATGATATTTAAGATCACTTATCTATATATATTTTGTTGTTATGTATAGCATTAAAGAGAATTAACCTGCAGATTGGTAAGAACTATATGATAACCAAGATCTACTCTTTCAATGGGGAATGTCGAGACATCCAATGAAGAATGGTATGATGTACATTGTTCTATTACATTTTTTATATAATTGATATGCACTCTTATGACATGGATAAAATGTAAATGGCAGGTGATAAGACTACCTGACTGGATTATTCGATGACAAGTATCCAACCGGTGTTGTAGTGTGGTCCATATTAGGGTGTTGACCCTAGTTGTGAGGATGGGTGGAGGAATTTCCCACTGTGCAACCTACAAACCTGGAATCGTGGGAGGGCAGTGATGGACACGCTCCCCTAGATGTGTGATGATGATTGCCAGTTATCCACTGGGGAAGTTAGGTCAATATAGTTGACGCTTCCGCCATATTCGTTTTATCAGTGGTTAGATCGGGTATAGCCGCTGCCATAGTATATAGTAGCAGAGGATGGATAGAGTGGGAGCAAAAGTAGGTTAGAAAGGATATGAGGATATAGATTATTTGGAGACTCTCGATGGGAAGTGGTACCATTGCCTGACTTGCTTAATTTGACTACTATAACTCTCTCTATTTTTTTATGTCTTATTGTCAAACTTCTTTCGAACTCCTTGTATCTTTTTCACTTTAACTTGGGGATGAAGTTTTCTAAAGGAAGGGTGTATGTAATGCCCTACTTGATCCTATCATGCTAATTTTTATTAGTGTTTAATTAACCTGAAAATATTGACTCATAATTATTAAGAAATATAAGTGAAACTGTAATTTTATTTTACTAATATGACTTTTATTATTGTTATTATTCAATTCCCAATTCTCAAGTTGTCTTCTCAAATTTAATTTTGGATAGGATATGGTCTCCTCCAATTTATTTCCAAATTAAATGTCCATATCCCTATGTGTCTTCTCAAATCTACTTTTGAGAAGATATGGTCTTGTCCAATTTATTTCCAAATTAAATATGCATATCCCAAGACATCTTCTCACATCTACTTTTGAGAAGATATGGTCTTCTCCAATTTATTTTCAAATTAACTATCCATATCCCAATGTGTCTTCTCAAATCTACTTTTGAGAAGATATGGTCTTCTCCAATTTAATTATAAATTAAATATCAATATTTTATTCCCAAAGTGTCTTCTCAAATCTGCTTTGAATAAAATATGTTAAGAAAAGTCAATGATACTAAAATGAAAGGATGAGTGGGTAGTCATGATATTAATGATAGGTGTTTGAGGTGGATGGGAGGAAGAGACATGAAAGGGGAAGGAGGATGAGAGAAGAGGGGGAGAGATCATTGGTCTTGGTTTTGGTTTTGGAGGATTTTTTTTGGGGGGAGGAATGTGGAGAAAGAGAAGGGAGAGAATGGAGAGATGAATGAGAGAATTCAAACTTGGATCTGGAGAGTGTTGGTTTAACTTGGACACACTACAGCTGGTTGGACTTGGGATCAGAGGGCTAGGGAACCTGTGGAGGTTCCCTGGGCTAGGAAATCATTCCTAGTTGGTTGAGAGGTAAATTCAGTCGGGTAGCCGAGAGGAGCATCCCAACAGAGTTAGGAGCATCTCAACCAAGCTATTGGAACATGTATTCTTCCATTTATTGATTACTTATGTAAATTGTTGCAATGAAATTCTTACTTGTTTAATATGTTGTAAATAAATTTTAGTTGTATATTGTCATCAAATAAATGTTGAGTTATAAATAAGGAATTTCCCTTTTATTGTGTTTAAATTAAATAAATTTAGTTTTAGTTAGAGGACCCTAGGATGGATCTTTACATTTATAGCAATCCAATTCTGTGATTTCCAGTTATACTCAGTAAAATTAGTTCTAACAATTAATAGAACTACTTGGAGGTCAGTTGTGAAGTGGGACAACAATATAACTCAGAGATCATCCAGTTAGTACCAAAAATACCTCATGCATGCAATAAATTTGAATTACTCAGTTGTGGTGGAGATTCCAAAGCAGTGTAACATCAGTTGTAAACTGGTATTGAGTGTACAGGTGTTGCATGCAATCAATGATCAATCCTTGGGAATTGCGCAATCAATTTGGAGGAAATTCCTAAAGAATAGGGGTTAATTTTCTCAGGAATTGTGTAAGGAAATAGGAGCCTTGGTGAGATGATATTTGACTAACTGTTGGCCATAATTTATCATTGAGTAGGAGAAAAATTGTTCTTTTGCAGGTTGAGCTCAGAGCTAGAGCTAGCAATTATAATAGATTCTCTATTAATCTTATTAATGAAAAGAGGCTTGATGGGTTTTTCCCAGTTGAGTTCCCCTAGAAGTCATTATGTATTTGTGGTTTTTCTTGTTGCATGTCCATGCATATTGTTCTAAATTGTGAATTTCATTCTGCATATTAATACAGTAGAATTGCGTCTCTTGATTTTAGATTAAATTTGTCGAGCAATTGCAATTCTATCAAATTTCTACATGGTATCAGAGCGGGATTCACATTAGAACAAAAATTTTGAATTTGTTCCTCAAGAGGTTCGATTTTGCAGCTTCAGTGTAGCAGGATTACCTTAGAGTTGGGAGAATGGCCTTCAATAGACAAGATTAGAGTATGTCTTGGAAGGCAGCTCGGATTTCATTGCCTGGATGAATCGCATGGAGGAAGTGCTTGATGATAATTGATTGTTGGATTATGTTAAGATATACATTCCAAAACCAAGATCAATGGATGCCCATAACCTAGCCCAATGGAAGAAAGATGTAGCCAAGGCGAGGAGAAAAATCTTAGAGGGAGTGAGAGACCACATTGTCTCAAATCTCCATGGTAAAGAGACACCATTTTCCATGTGGAAGGCACTGACTAAGCTATTCAAAAATAGTAGTGACCATAGAAAATTGGCCCTAAAAGACAAACTTCGAAACATTAAGATGCAAAAAAATGATACTATTCCGCAGTATCTCACCAGATTTACACAAGTTCAGGATGAGCTTGGAGGGGTTGGTGTGAATGTTGCAAAATATGACCTAGTGAGCCTAGCTCTTCTAGGCCTTCCAAAATCTTGGCACAACTACCAGGACTCTGTGAATGGAAGGGAAAAATTACTAAATTAGGAACGCTTATGGTCTAATTTGGTACAAGAAGAAATCAGGAAAAATACCAAAGATGGAGGTTCATCCAAGGGAGATGATGAAGAGAATTTTGCATTGGTTGGGAAGGGAAAGAAGGGAAAAGGGAAGAAATCTCAAACCAAACCAAATTCTAGCCAAGGGGGCAAGAAGAAAGACTTGTCCAAAATAAAATGCTTCAATTGTCATGAACTCGGGCACTATGTTACAAAGTGTCCACACAAAAATTCTGGCAAGAATAACTCATTAGAAGTAGCAGGTGAAGCATTGGCTTCACAGTTCAAGTTAGACTTCACCCTGTTTGCATGCATGGGAAACATTGTGATGGGGAGTGTGTGGTACATGGACTCAGGTTCGTCGTTCCACATGACAGGGTGTAGAGAGTTTTTCAGTGACCTAGAGGAGAAATATCTCAAGATGCATATTGAGCTTAGAGACGACGGAAGGTACAATGCTACCAATATTGGTATGGTAACCTTTAAGATGGAGTCGGGATCCCCTCTCTGCCTCAAATATGTCATGTTTGTATCAAGCTTGAAGAAGAACCTCATCTTTATAGCAGTTTTGGAAGATCTTGGTTATCATGTTATTTTCATTAAAAGAAAATCCTTTCTGAGAAACATAGCTACTAGGCAAGTGAAGCAGATTGGGGTTCGTGTGAAGAACCTATACAAACTTGATCTGGAATATTGTGATGCATTACGCAGTAAGGTAGAGAAAGTGTGGAGTCGAGATGTTGGTGAACTCTAACGTAGAAGACTTGATCATTTACACCATGGCGCCCTTAAAATTATGTAGCAAATAACCACTGGCCTCCCTAAAGGATCACTTGAGTAGCAGGATGTCTGCAAAGGTTGTACCTTAGGGAAGTATGTAAAATCCACATTCCATGATCGAGACAGCAAAGCGAATGCAGTTTTGGAGAGAGTCCACTCTGATTTTTGTGGACCCTTCTTGACTGCCTCCACTACCAGACATAAATACTATGTTATTTTTATTGATTATTTCTCAAGTAAGTGTAGGATCTTCACATGCGAAAGTAGGATGAGACATTCTCAAATTTTCTAGAATTCCCAAAATTTCATTGTGCAATTATTGAGGAAATTAGCCCCTATTCTTTAGGAATTTCCTCCAAATTGATTGCGCAATTCCCAAGGATTTATCACTGATTGCATGCAACACTTGTACACACAACACTAGTTTAAAACTAATGTTACATTGGGATAACAGTTTAACTCGGAATTAATCAGATGCTACAAAATTAATAGAGTTGTCCCACTGCACAATTGACCTCCAGTTGTGCAAAATGAACAAAATTTCTTAAACAATATTAATATTAATTTCAAAACCTTAATCAATATTAATATTAATTGTCATACTTACACCTATGATACCATATATAAATTTGATAGAATTGTAACTACTCCAGAAATTTAATCTAAAATCAGGAGACAAAATTCTACTATGTTGATATGCGGAATGAAATTAGCAAATTAGAACAACATGCATAGACATGCAACACACAAAACCACAAATACACAATGATTTCTAGGGGAACCCAACTAGGAAAAACCCCTCAAGCCTCTTTGCATTAATCAGATGAATAGAGAATCTATTACAATTGCTAGCTCCAGCTTTGAACTTAGCCTGCAAAAGGATAATTGTTCTCCTTCTCAATGACAGACTCTAGCCAACACTTAGCCAAATATCAACTCACCAAGGCTCCTATTTCCTTGTCAAATCCTGAGAAAATTAGCTCTTATTCATTAGAAATTTCCTCCAAAATAGTTGTGCAATTCCCCAAGATTGATCACTGATTGCATGCAACACATGTACACTCAACACTAGTTTACAACTGATGTTACACTGCCTTGGAATCTCTACCACAACTGAGGAATTCGATTTCCTTGCATGCATGAGCTATTTTTGGTTGATTGATTAGTTAACTGGATGATATCTGAGTTAGATTGCTTTCCTATTGCACAACTGACCTTCAACTAGTTCTATTAACTGTTAGAACTAGTTTAACTGAATACAACTGGAAATCAGTGAACTGGATTGCTATAAATTAGCAATCACACATGCATAATGGAACGCCAAGCCCTCTAACTCGATTTTACTAAGCTAACTAAGTGACAAGAACTATGTCGCCTCGGTTAACTGCCTCCAAATTATCTGCTGATATGGAAATTTCAAACTTTCTCAATTTAAATAAAGCTAAGCCTAATTGAACCTTTTAATATTAATTCTTTTAGAATTTTGCTTCAAATTAATTTAAAATAGATTTTTTCTAGGAAATCTTACGAGGAATTAGATTTATTTTTCTCCATTAAAAACTTATCACTTGAATCTTATAAGGGATTGTATTTGTTTTTTCTCCATGTAAATGTACAATTTTTAATTTATAAACTTATCCCCTGAATCTTACGAGGGTTTAGATTTGTTTTTCTCTATATGCATGCAAAATTTTAAATTAAAAAACTTATGACTTAATATTTCAATGGAAAAAATACCAAATACTAAATAATTTTTTAATATCCAGTTTGTAACAAATCAATTGCATACATTTTTTTAAAGAGAAAACGCTTTCTTTTATATATCAAAAAGAGTACGTGAGTCTTTCTTTTATATATCAAAAAGAGTACGAACTCCACCGTTCTACCTTCACCAACTATTAGAATTTATGCCAAGTTCCTCCCACTCGTGAGGGGCATTTGGACTTGAATCTTAAAGGTAGAAATGAAATAAATGTCTTAGAATTGATTTCAAAGTAGAATGTGCTCAAAGAAACTAGAGCCAATGCTTTGGAGAATTGAAGAGTGTGTTCTGCTATTCAGTGTATTATTCGTTTAAATAGCAGTCTTAATTATGGTTTGTAACTTTTGTAATATGTATATAGTCAAATATAATAATATTTTTCTGAATTCAAGTTTTTGTGATCCATAATGAAGTAGGTAAAGTTTTTTTGGTAAAAATTATATGAGAGAAAATTTTGGCCGACCCCTTTCAAATCAACAAGTGGGGTTTATCATTAAGACCAGATAAAGAGGCAGACCATGGCAAAGACTTAAATAAAGAGAAATGTACCATACTTGTCTATCTCTTCATTTGGTGTGATGATGAACCACACTTGTTGATTCAAAACAAGTTAGTGAAAAATTTATCTTATATGATTTCTACCGAAAAACTTTACTTATTATTTTTCTGACTTTCCATATTTCTCGATCTTTCTGATATTTTTTTATTTTTTGGTCAATAAGATCCACAGTTTGTGCTAATGTGGAATGGGTTTGGCTATTATGGATAAGTGGCACATGGTATTGTTTTCATGTCGATGTGAATCTATGAATTTGAGTCCTCCGAGGCAATACATCAAGAGTTTGAACCAGGTTGGTAATAAGGGGACTAGGCACAAATACTTGAAAAATCAGGATATTAGTGCATGTAAATTGGTTTTTTATTTAATAGAAAACCCATCGTTTTTTCTTTAATGAATATATATAACCAAATGCATTTCTGTAATTGGAAAGCAAATACGTTAAGGTGTGACACTGTTTTAAAAAGCAATTTTTATTGTCAAGTCAGTTTGGATTTTTAATATGGTCAAAATAATTTGAAAATTTTAATTCTCTTGAATCCTTGATTTAAAGTGGTGAAATGAATTGGTGTGATAAACATATTAATAATAATTAAAAGTCAGAATTATAAGAATTATAAAAGTAAATATATATTAAATGAAATAACTTTTTTTTAACAAGTTCGGGTAGATGATATATTACCAAAAAAAGTCTTGGAGCAAGCTCCTTTTACATTTCGTTATTCTGATATAATAGACTAAGCAATAAGATAGGCACGCAAACCTTTCTGCTGTGCTTAGTATCAAAATTTCAGAGGTTTTTTTAGCTATTTTAGGGTACTGCCTGACATATTGACCAACTAAGAAAACAAATTTACATAACATGTATTCACTGAGATTTATGGTTTATAAACTGAGAAGTCTTGGGCTGCTTGATGCATGTTGTTGTTGTTGACCGAGTTCTCCCCTTCACTGCTCGTGGCTTTGCTTTTGTAGTAGTCCACTACTTCCTCTAGGTGCTTGCACTTAGATTTCAGGGCCATAATCTCTTCTTTTTGAACTGCCATATTGTGCTTCTGAAAACTGTATTCCATCCGCATTTCACTTCGGAGGTCCTTTAATGACTGTTGCAGCCAGTGTATCATGATCTTGTTTCCCTTGCATGCTGGGCATGAGTCGTTCCTAGCTGCCTTTTCAATGGGGTTGAGCTCCATTTTATTGCTCCTTCCTCTTGCTTTGCTAATCTCCCTGATTCTTGTTTTATCTACGATAGCTTTCCTTCTACTGCTAATTGCTAGCCTTTGAGCCTGTGCAGTCCTGCCTTGCTGAGCGATGTCCTAGCTTTTTTGAGTATTAGCAGCAGCCTGGGTGACTATGGGCCTGGGTGTGGGCCTGCGAATAAAACAATGCTGGAAAACAACAACAGAAGTCTTGCTTCAGATGGTGACAATTTGGAGAGAGGCAGGGGGCTGAAGGCAAGCGGTGCGACCAAGATGACTATGAGACTGTGAGATGATCTACAAAAATGGAGGAGTGGATAAGAAACAGAGATCAATGAAGCAATCTGGATTTCCTACGATGAGGGGATGTTGGGCGTGCTGAGGTAAGACAAAGAGCTGGGCACTGGAGTACACAAGGTTCTGAGAGCTAAAATCTATGGCTTTAAGAAACAGGAGGGGACTGAAATCGAGCGAACTATCTCTGTGCTTGACAATAGACTCTCTGTGGACATAGTCATGCTTACTGGATGTTAACTTACCATTTCTCTTATAGCCCATTCTATCTTCCCTGGACCTGCAATTGGAGGCTACCACTTGAGTGCGATCGTCCTTCCTGGATTTTCTGCCACGATTTTTCCCAGTGCCTCTGATTTTTATCTCATGAGTCTTGTGATCAGGGCTGCCTTCTCTGACATCATTCATGCGAGAATCCCTGTTATCATGATTTTTCCATTTACTGCCCGTGTTTTTTTTATTTTCGCATTGGCTATGGTTCCTTTGATATGTTGTGCTTTCCAAATTTTGATTTTTTCCTTTAATCTACCTGCTTTGTCCCTTGATTTTCCAGAACTTTGTGCTTGTCATTTTTAGTTGATAGTTTATGGCACAGTGTGATAGTATTCATCTTGATTCTCTCTAACTATTCCTTCTGGTCCGCCTGCTAATTATGTATCCTCAAAACATGTTTGAAGGTTACATTGCCAGAGCCTGCTAAATTCCTTCTGATTCTTTTGATGATTCTACTCATAAACTCATTGCTTGGGTTCTTGTTTCGAACCATTTCCTCGACTATGATGGTTGAGTCTCCTATAATTATTGGATTTTGGATTTCTCTTTTTTTAATCATTCTTGTCCCCATCAGCACATTGTATGCTTTCGCCTTATTATTTGACATTTGTCCCAGTGCCCATTCATAGGTGACTATTTTTTTCCCTTTTGGATCATGAATTATTCCACCAGCGCTTGCCTTTCCCGGATTATTCTTTGAGGCTCCATCAAAATGCATACAATGTCTGTTCTGAAGTTTTTTCCAGCTTTCAAGTTCCTCTTCAGTCATTCTTAATTTCCAATTTTTTTTTGAGTTTTCTTTTCTCTGTCCTTTTTGGCCATTGTTGTCTATTATGGCTTTGCTGAGCCAGTCCCTTTCTTCTTGTTGGAGAATATTGTAGTTCGTTGGTGCAATTCCTTTTTCATTGAGAATTTCGGAAGTCAGTCCCCAGGTTTTTGATAATGTTTTCCCAATTCTTGGATTTTGGTTTTTGAAAATGCACTTATTTCGAGTCAGCCAAATTTGCCAACATAGCACTGTTGGGATACATTTCCATATTCTTAGAATTGTGGCTTTCTTCTTTGTTGCATAAGGGTATGCTTTCTCAAGTGTTCTGAGAAATTCCGGCAATGGTTTTTCAAAGTTTATGTTCATTTCCAGTGGCTTCATAAGCTGCTCCCAGCACTCTCTTGAGAATTTGCACTCTTGGAATAAGTGTTGAATGTTTTCTTCCGCCTGCTGACATAAAGGACATCGTGATGGCCCTTGGAAGCCCCTTTTTTTTAATTTTCACTGGTCAAAATCTTCCCTTTTAAAAGAGTCCATATGAAATTTTTTATCTTTGGCAAACTTTCAGATTTCCAAGCTATTTTCCAGGAGTCCCATTCTTATTGGTCAATCTGATCTTGAAGGATTTTATATCCAGATTTGACTGTGTAATGCCCATTGCTTGGATCCCAAAGATAGTTGTCTTCCTCATCATAGTGGATTGGAGCTGCCCCTTTTAAATGTTGCCTGATTTTGGTCCATTGTCCTTCCAGGATTGCTGGTATGGCTGGGATTTTCCACTCCTGCCATTCCTTTTGATTCCACAACGAGATTGAATGTAGAGTGTTGAATCCTTTTCCTTTCATCCATTCTTGAATACCTTCAACTTCCGGATAATTCTGTATTTGGTCTTTTCCCATGATCCTGTCCTCCCAAATCGATATTGTTTTTCCATTACCTGGAATTTTTGAGATGTGGCTACTCATTAATGGGATTACTTTTTTGACTAGCTTCCATACTTGGGTACTTTGTCTGATTGGGATGTTTCCCTTCAGCAATTTTTCCTTGGATCCGTCCATGTATTTGTTAATGAGGATTTTTTTCCACCAGCTCTCTTTACCTGTAATGAGTCTCCACACTATTTTCATTCCCAGAGCTGCATTCATGAGCCCAGGCAGTCGAATGGATAGTCCTCCTTTTTCATAAGGTAGCACTACTTGTTCCCACCTGACCAAACTGAACTTTTTATTTTCTTGCTTCCCACCTTGCCATAGAAAGCTTCTTAAGATTAATTCCATCTGTTTGTGGGCGCTTGCTGGTGCCATGATTATAGTGTATTGATAAATCGGTAATGCAACAAGGAGAGCTTTGATTAATATCACCCTTCTAGCCATGTTTAGCCACATCATTCCCCAATTCTTTATCTTAGTTTGCATTTTTTCAATCTGTTTTGTCCATATTTCTACTTTCATGCTCTCTTTTGAGATTGGAAGTCCCAAGTAGAAGAAATGGCTCCATTTTTCTTGTGCTAGGATTTCCATGATTTGGGAGATCCTTTGCATGGTTCTAGGCAGAATATTCCACCCATAGATCCTACATTTTGTGTTGTTTAATAGCCCACCTGACACCTATAGAAATTCATCAAGAGTTTTTTTTAATCTTCTGGCTAATATTGTTGATTCTCCTCCCAGCAACAGAGTATCATCCGCAAACAAGGAATGGTTTTTGGTTTTTATTCCTTTTTCTATTCTCAGCCCTGTTATAGTTCTTTCTTTCCTCTGGGCTTCCAATGCTCTGCTTAAGGTCTCTGCCATTATTATGTAAAGAAAAGGGGAGAGAGGGCAGCCTTGCCTAAGACCTCTAGTGCTTTGGAAGAAATCACTGGGTCTTCCATTTATGAGTGGGGCTATCCATGGGGTGGAGATGCATTCCTGTATCACTCCTGTTATTTCTTTAGAGAAGCCAAGTTTCTGAAGGACAACCATTAGATATGGGTGGCTGACTCTATCAAAAGCATTTGCCATGTCTAATTTGATTATCATACCTTTTTCTTGCTTTTGAATACTGGAGTGGACAGCTTCCTGAACAATTATGACATTGTCAATGATTTGTCTGTTTGGAACAAACCCTCCTTGGTTTTCTGATATGATTAGGGGCAACACTTTCTTAATTCTATTTGCCACTATTTTTTTTATTATCTTATAATAGGAATTACAAATAGGCCTGAACCTATTGAAGGTGGTGGGATTTGACACTTTTGGGACAAGGGCCATATAAGAGGATTTTGTGTGGCCTCCCATCTTTTTTTTTTTGAAAATTTTTTCACCATTCTTAGGAAGTCCTTTCTGATTGTATACTAGTGATTTCTAAAGAAAGCTATGGTGAAACCATCTGGCCCTGGTGCTTTATCTGGATGCAGGCTCCATATGGCCTCCACTATCTCTTCCTCTATGGGATCTTTGCACATATTTGCGTTTTGTTCTTTTTTTATTTTCTTTTTTGTGTGCTGCAAAATTTCTTCATACTCAGTCGTTTCTTCTGTGGCTGAAAGTAGATTTTTGAAGTGCTTGTAAGCTACTTTTTTTATTTCTTCTGCTCCTTTAACTTCTTGATTTTCCACTTGGATCTTTTCTATCTGGTTTCTTGCTCTTCTGATTTTCATAGTGTTATGGAAAAAAGAAGTGTTCTTGTCTCCTGCCTTGAGCCATAGGCTTCTAGATTTCAGTCTGGCCTCTTCTTCTTCTTTCCTGTTTTCCCTGTATATTTCCCAAAAGATTTCTCTCTTTTAAGTAATCTTGCTTGCTTTCTTCTTTGCCCTCTTTCTCCGCTTGCATGTTGTCCATTTTCTGTTGTAGCTCTTTTTTCTTTCTTTCTTTTTTTTTATTTCATTTAATCTTGCCCATTCCTTTAACTTGGCTCTTACATTTTTTAATTTTGTCTCCCAAATGTAATGAGGTGAGCCTGATATTCTTGGTTCCCATACTTTTTTAACTAACTCGCTGATTTCTGTGTTACTGTCCCAGGTTGAGCTGTATCTAAAGGGGAGGGGGCCTTGGTTTTCCATTTTTCCCAATATTATTACTACTGGTTTATGATCTGATGCAATGGTGTGAATGATTTTTGATTTGATAGAGCTATAACCTGTTGCTATACTTTCTTGGATTAAGATTCTATCCAACCTTTCTTTGATATTGCTTTTACCCACTCTTTTATTGTTCCAGGTGTATTTCCCATTATTTGGGGGAATGTCCAAAAGGTTGTGCTGCTCCATTATTTCTTCTAAAGAATTCCTGGAGGGATCCACTTGATAAATTCCTCCAAATTTTTCCTCTATACTTCTTACCAGATTTAAGTCTCCTCCTAAAATCACTTTCCCAACTTGTGTTTCTTTTAGTACTTCCTTCAATGTGGCCCATCACTATTCTTTATCCTTATAGTGGTTGGGGGCATATATATTTATGACCCTGTATCTCTCTTTTGTGCTGATTTGCCTGAGGTCCGTTATTATCCAATGCTGATCTGTTTTCTTTTGAATTAATTCCCATATTCCTTTTTTCCATATTGTGCATATACCCCCTGAAGCTCATGTTGCCTGGATAGCTTCCCCTTCATAGTTTCTGAACTTTTTTTAAAGATTTTCAGTGTCTTGATTGCTTGCTTTTGTCTCCTGGATCATTAAAATATCTGGGTTTTCATTTGCTAATATGTCTCTTGCTGCATTTTCTTTAAAAGATGTCCCCATTCCTCTGCAATTCCAGGAGACTATTATCATTATTTACCTGTTGGGTGGTACATAGTTCCCTTCCCCTTTTGATGGCTTTTCTCATTGTTCCCTGTGCTTTTCCCTAGGAAAGTATCCATAGGTTGTTGCGTTCCTAGAGCCATTTCTTTTGCCGCTGCTTCATCCCTTAGTTCTTTGTTTGTCTTTCTTCCCACTTTTTTTTGGTTTTCAGTGTTTGGGAATGCTTCCTTTGCTTGCTTTCTAGTTAAGATTTTGTCTACTGAGGGAGGTGGAGAGTGGTGGGAGTTTGAGATTCTGGGGGAGTGAGGAGATTGAGAAGGGTTGGGAGAGTGAGGGGTTCTAGATCTAGATCTAGATCTAGATTTAGGTCCAGGGGATGAGGGGGCAGAAGGATCCAATGGATCGAATGGATTTGCAGTGGCAAGGTCTGCATTTGGCAAGGAGGGTTGAGCTTCAATGGATGCTGTGGGCTGCGAAGGAGGCTGGATTGGTTGTTTGTTAACTGTTTTTTTTCGTTTGACCTGCTCCCATTTATTTTCCAGTTCCTCTGTTTTTTCACTTTCATTTTCTTTTCTTTTTGTACATCTATTTGCGAAATGACCATATTCATGACATACCTTGCATTTGAAGGGAATTTGCTCGTAATCCAGTTGTTGTATGTGCGTCCACTGGTCCACTTTGATTTTGATAGCTTTTGGGAGTCCTCTCCCTAGATCCACTTCGACACATATTCAGGCGCATGCATGCATATTTTCCTTTGGCTCGCATCTGTCAATGTATTTCCCCACTGCGTTTCCTATGGCTTTAACTGATTCGTCTCCCCAACAGTGGAGAGGAAGATGCGGCAATCTAACCCATACAGGTACAACACTTGGGACATCCATTTCTGGATCAAAGTCCGGTGTCCATCTGTTCAGATACAACCCCCTTGTATCCATAAAATACGGCCCATTCCTGAATATCAAGTCTCGGTCCTCCTTGGTCTCGAAATGAAAGGTGTAATACCCTCTACCGTAGAACCTGATCAAAATTTTTCCATTTATTGAAGCCAACCAGTTTCTTTCTACCCATTTTTGGACAGTCTTGGGTGATGGCCACAACCCAGTAAACTGCCCTACTAATCCTCGTTCTGCCAGGGAGAGTGCTGCTTTTCGTGGGAGAGCAGGAGGGAGTGATATCTCTGGTATTTCTTCCATTCTTTTAACAAACTTTGAGATTGCTGGTCAGTTCTTTGTCGGACCCATTGTAGAAATGAGGGAGGCGAAGGCTTTGGCTGTTACTTCCGATTCCTGTTGATGATCTTTGTGGTGATCTTCATTCTCTAATGGATCCATATTGCTCGAGCCTCAGCAGCAGAAGGCCACTAAGGGCAGCTATAGATGGTTGCGTGCTTGCAGCAGGAGGTGCTTACGATCTCTCCTTCCGTGGTGGAGTTGGGCCTCAGCAGCAAGAGGCCGCTGAGGAGCAGCAAGGGCTGCAGCTCTAAGTGCTGCAACAGCTAGGGCTACACGCAGGCATCCTCAGCAGCTCTCATCGCGTTTTTTGAGTTTTTCCTTAAATGAAATAAATTTAAGCATTAAGTAAATTTATTATAAAATTATTATTCAGCTGAAAATTTTGAGTAGAAGTTATTATGGAGTTAATACTTAGTTTATATATTTGTTAAATTATAATTTCATATTGCCTTAATTTTCCTCATGTTATTTGTTCCACAACATTATTAAAAAGAGCAATACATTTGTTAATATACTTTCACATTGACTCAAGTTTCTAAATTTCTCTTTAGCTATAATAAATATCAAAAAATAGTTTAAATTTAGCTATAGATCTAATAAGTATTATCAAATTGTTATTGTATTTTGACATTGATTTAAGTTTCTAAATTTATCTGAAAAGTAGTTTAAATTTACTTATAGATCTAATAAGTGTGGAAATTGTAATTGTAATAAGAATTCGAAAAATGGTTATTGATTTTGATATTAAAAAGAGTTATAGATTTGATTCCCTGTTTCTTGGATTTTTTTGTTTTTTTAGAAAAAAATTGACCTCTTCCTTAGTTCAAAATTCTATTATTTTTCTCACTTTAATGGGTATAAAAATAGATGATTACATTTTTTTTAACAAAAAATAAAAAATAAATTAAAAAAAAAATTGTTTATTCTTATTTTATTTGATTTGAAAATTTTTATATTCATAAACATTATTATGATTTGAAGATTGCAATTTTTTTTAATGGTTCTTAAAAATTATTGTGATTTTTTTATGTGATAAAATTTAATATCTATGAAATCTAAAACACCTAAATTATGCAATAATTTTAAATGTGAAAATCTTATTTTTGACCTGCAATATAAATTTTAGTTAATGGTTTTATTAAAAATTCATAATTAAGATCCATAATTAAGATGTAAAATTGATAATAAAAAAATATATGCACAAAAAATGGACAATATTTTAACAAAATTATAACTAAATGATGATGAAAGAAATTATTGGGGCTTACTTTGTATTATTTATAAAAAAAATATAAAATCACTTTATAAGAACTTTATGGTTAAATTAAGGTATGAAGTTGAGAGAAACTTCATAGTTATGTTGGTGCAAGTAATTTAAAAATATTTCATGATTAAGTTGGGGAAGTCACTACTAATACCTCATAATTAAGTTTAGGAAGTTAGTTTATAAGTACTTCATGATTAAGATGAAGAAATGCTTAAAATTGAATCATAAATAAGAAAATTAGAAATAGTATGCCCTTTTACTTTATATATTAAAATATTTTAAGGTATGGAAGCATTGTAAAATTATCTTTTTATTTAAGGAATCCACTCGTACTCACTTGTTTTTTTGAGTAGTAGATTTCATATAATGAGGTAAGCTCCAAATATAATACTCCAATATAACTTCGAAATACAACATACGCAAATACATTATTCATAAGAAGGACTCCACCATCATTATCTATAGCTAGGTATAATACCCTAATCTTAAATACCTAATGGACCTTCTTTAATGAAGCCATATTTTAATTAGTCCATATTAACTATTTAGTTGATCTTTTTAATAATAACGAAAAAGTGGACCTAATCCCCTTTACATAGAATGGCCTAACATTATGCATTCCACATTAAGACAAATAATGTTGTATAGGTTGGGATATGTAAAATTCTATTTCAATGTACTTTATTTTGGGTGGTATATACCTTAACATATATAACATTAATTATTTTGTTGCATGGTGCACATGGGTTACCCCTAGAATTGCCACCACTACCCTTAAATTTAAAGGTCCATTTGGGCCTCCATTAGACCCATAAGGAGGATCCCAAAACTCTATTTTCATTCAAAAAGTATTTCCTTCACGGCTCGTAGTGAGGATCTACTAGCATAAACTCGCTTTTCTGAGTGGAAAATTTCACAACGAGGTAAGATCCAATTACAATATACTTCAATATAACTTCCAAATACATCATACTCCAATAATTTATTCATAAGACAGACTCCACCATCATTATCCATAACTAGCTACAATACCCTAATCCAAAGTATTAAGTACATAGTGAATGTTAGGGTCCCACCCTAACCCCCTTATTTATGTAATGGGATCACGTCATAGTCAAGAGTCAATAAAGCCCATATTAATAATTGTAAGTGGTTAATCCACAATTAATGACGAAACCACAGTTAGTTGCAAATGGGTCGTAGTATTAGATAGATGGTATTAATAAAACCCACGGTATTGGTCTGTGGTATTGCATGTATGAGTCATATATAAAGGATAGAGACTCCTTGCGAGGAGCATCGTGTCTTATTTTGTAATCGAGCTCTGCTCTATTGGAGGTTGCCCCTGTCGAAGAGGCAAGTGAACATTACTCTCTGAATAATAAAATCATTGCTATTCTGTGTTCTGTGTATCTTTTCTTCGCATATTTTGTATTTGGGTATCATTTTGCAGGTTAAGAGCATAACAAGTGGTATCAGAGCACTTTCCAGGGCCGGTGGGATCTCCATTTCTTAGCAAAAAAAAATTTGGCTAGAGACGTGTTCCGGCGTCTTTAAACCACTGGATCTGTCGTTGAGCGCATAAACCTGCGGATTTGGGGAGGCATGCATGCAAGAAATACAAGAGGTGGTCACGTCTGTTGGACTCCCTTGTAACCCCTGTGGGTACCCCTTCGAGTAGTAGCGCATTAGACAGAACCGCGCACGGACTGTCTTCCACGTACCCTCTGGGTATATCGGAAGCCCCCTACGCTCCTTCGAAACCTCGCCATAGATAAACCGTCGGCCGTCTTGCGGCTACAGTACACCGAGAACAGCACTCGGAGAGATTACTCGCTCGTACGATAGGGTAGTCGGGTTGTACGGCTACGGGTACGATCGATCCTCCTTAGTTAGAGCCCTGAAACATTGGGTCGAGTACTACTGCCAGACCCTTATGTATATTACGATCTATAGCACCTGACACTCCTCAAGACCATAGTTCCCTTTTCTATCGGGGGATCACACATCATCTCTTCCAGATCCGCTTGTGCAAAGGGGTGCAGCAGCAGCAGACATCAGTCCCACAGTCTCGAGTTCGCAGATCAGTCATTCCGATCTATTAGATCCATCAGATCCGCACAAGCAGTCTGTTCCGCCGCCCAGAGCTATCAGATCCGCCATTCAGATCTCTCAGATCCACCAGATCGGAGTCGTTGTGAAGGGTTCCTATACCGGGGTATAATTTTCGTAGGACTTTTGGCCGCATTGACATTTTGAGGATTTGCCAACTGCAGTATTGATAAGGAAGGAATAAAACTCCGTTAGGAGTTTTCCAACAACAAAAAAAAGTCTGAGATCTTTCGGGGCGCTTATTGGTGATCTAGCCCATCAGAATCAGGACGACGAGCTGAACACGGTGCTACCATTCACTTCTTAGTGGAAATTTTTTTTCGGCGGCCCCAATTTTCAAAAAAATCAAGTTGGTGTGTGGTAGAAACTAGAGCTCAAGCGATGGCCAATGAAAGGATGGACAAACTTGAAGAATCAGTGCAAACCCTCCACATTCAGCTTAGCGGACTATGTAGCATGGTCGAGAAAATAATCCCGAAGGGCAAGGATCAAGCCCACGAGGAGGAGTATAATGGCAATGGACACAATGAGGGTGAGTCTAGCCACTCTCCTCACGTCTGGCACACCCACCAACAACCCAGTCAACGACCTCCCAAGTTGGATATGCATAAATTTGACGGTTCTCACCCGTCGGCATGGATAGCACAAATGGAGCAATATTTCAAACCGAATCACATCTTAGATGATGAGACTCAGCTTATGTTGGGGAGCATGTACTTGGACAATGAAAGGTGGCAATGGTGGGAATGGCATCAACATTGCACTGGACCTTTTAGGACTTGGACCAAATTCACCAAAGCTCTTCAAGACTGCTTTGACCAGGAATCATCTTTTTTGGGTCGTCTTACTAAGCTCTGATAGACTGGTACAGTGGATGAATATATTACAGCTTTTGAAGCCTTAGCCTTCCGCACTTGGGGTCTCTCAGATGTGTTCTACACAAAATGTTTTATCAGCGGTCTTAAAGAAGCCATCAAAGCTCAAGTCCTACTGCCCCACCCTCCCACATGGACGGAGGCTTGCAAGGTAGCTCGTAACGTGGAACGCGCATTAGCAGCCCAATACAGTCGCCTAAATTTCTCCGCTAAAGGTCGCCCCCCACAGGCTCACAACACGACTCAAACACTTAAGGTCCAAAACATGTCCCCTACGAAAATGGCCGACAGAAGAAAGCAAGGACTATGTTACTACTGTGATGAAAAATACTCCCCAAGTCATAAATGCAAGGAGCCCAAATTTTTTCAAATTGATGCCACTGACTACAGCTCAACAGAGGAAGATCCACCACTTGAGGAACATGAGCTGCTAGAAGAAGACAACCAAAAGGACAATGTCTCTGACGAACCAATTATTTCGTTGCATGCTTTGGCAGGGATTTCTTCCCCTCAAACTCTCAAAATCAGAGGTTTTATTAAACATCGCCCAGTAGTAGTCTTGATTGATAGTGGAAGTACACATAATTTCATCCATCAAAAAGTCGCAGAAGCAGTGCATTGTTTTGTACGAGCAGTTTCTAACTTCCAAGTTCAAATTGCGGATGGAGGCACAATGAAATGTGAAGGCCGCTGTGAAAATGTCAAACTTTAAATGGGGGATTATCAGTTGAAAACCCACATGTTTGCCATACACATGGGGGGTTGTGACATTGTCCTCGGCGCTGAATGGCTCAGAACTCTTAGGCCAATCACAATGGATTTCCAGGAGTTATATATGAGTTTTAAGTAGAACAACTACACACATACCCTCCGTGGACTCCAGGCGGGAGCCCCCTCTATCATCAGCTCGCATAGGATGGAAAAATTGTTAAAAAAGGGCAATCATGGAGTTGTAGCTCAATTTAATGCCATCCAGGCAGTCGAAACCAAGCCTCTACCAATTCATCCTGAGATGCAACAGATTTTAAATAACCATCTACCGGTCTTTGACAAGCCTCATGAGCTTCCACCCTCACGAGGGGAACATGATCATAGCATCACCTTGGTTCCAGGGGCCCAACCCCCAAATGTTCGCCCATACAGATATCCGTTCACCCAAAAGAATGAAATAGAAAAACTCATCAAGGAACTTTTGGAAGCAGGTGTCATTCATCCCAACATTAGTCCTTATTCTTCCCCAGTGGTCATGGTGCTCAAGAAAGATCGGGAGTGGCAGATGTGTCCCAACTTCAGGGCCCTCAATAAGTTGACAGTCAAAGATAAATTTCCCATCCCGGTGGTTGATGATTTGCTGGATGAACTCAATGGGGCTCAATTCTTCACTAAGTTGGATCTTCGCTCAGGCTACCACCAAATTCGCATGAAGGAAGTTGACATTCCCAAGACTGCTTTCAGAACTCATGAAGGCCATTATGAATTCCTGGTCATGCCATTTGGTATTTGTAATGCCCCCTCTACTTTTCAGAGCCTTATGAACCACATTCTCAAACCATATCTCAGGAAATTTGTCCTTGTCTTCTTCGATGACATCCTCATCTATAGTTGCACTTGGGCCGCACATCTTCAGCATGTAGATCTACTCTTGCAACTGCTCCGCAAGCATAAATTATTTTTCAAGATGTCCAAGTGTTCGTTTGGCATGGCAGAAGTAGAGTATTTGGGCCACATTGTGGGGCATGATGGTGTCAAGGTGGACCCCAAAAAGATCCAGGCAATGCAGGAATGGCCTCAACCTAAGACCTTGAAGAGCTTGAGAGGATTTTTGGGTCTCACAGGCTATTATCGTAAATTTGTCCGCAACTATGGTCGCATAGCGAAGCCCCTCACCCAACTCCTAAAGAAAAATTCATTCTTCTGGAATGAGGAATCACAACAGGCCCTTACAGCTCTAAAAAATGCCATGTGTTCCACTCCAGTCTTAGCACTACCTGACTTCACCAAATCTTTTGTCATTGAATGTGATGCTTCGGGTACAGGTATTGGGGCGGTCTTAATGCAGGAAGGGCGGCCGTTGGCCTTCACAAGCCAACAACTAAGTGGGAGGAATCTGGGCCAATCTACCTACGAGAAGGAAATGATGGCCATCTTACATGCAGTCGAGACCTGGCAACCTTACTTTTGGGGCGACGTTTCCAAATCCGCATAGATCATCACAGTCTTAAATATTTTTTGGAGCGACGCCTATCCTCCCCACAACAAAATAAATGGCTCGCCAAAATGCTGGGATATGATTATGAGATCATTTACATGAAAGGGAAAGACAATAGTGTAGCAGATGCATTATCTCGCCAATTTGAGGAGGAAAGTACTCTGCTAGCAATTTCCCTCCCCATTCCAGAATGGATTGAAGAGGCTCGCAGGGAATGGTTTTCACACCCCGGGCTCTCCCAACTCATTTCTCAATTGCAGGTAGATCCAAATTCCACCAAGGGCTACTCGTGGCAGGATGATATTCTTCGCTACAAGGACCGAGTCGTAATATCACCAACATCCACCCTCAAAAGTCACATTTTGGCAGAATTGCACTCATCTCCCATTGCAGGACATTCGGGCTTTCAGAAGACATATGCTCGCACCAGAAGATCATTTTTTTGGACAAGCATGAAAAAGGACATCCTTACTTTCGTAGCATAATGCGATGTCTGTCAACGCCACAAAGGGGAAACCGTCAACACACCAGGCACATTACAACCATTGCCCATTCCGGCATCAATTTGGACGAAGGTTTCTATGGATTTCATTACAGGTCTTCCAAAGTCAGGGAACAAGTCAGTCATCATGGTGGTTGTGGACCGACTGTCTAAGTATGCTCATTTATGTGCCCTACCCCACCCGTTTACACCAACTTTGGTCACTCAATCTTTCATGGATCAGATCTTCAAATTGCATGGCATGCCCACTTCTATTGTGTCCAACCGCGACCCGATCTTCACCAGTAATTTTTGGCAGGAACTCTTCAGGATACAAGGCACTCAACTAAAACTCAGTACTTTCTATCATCTGCAAATAGATGGTCAAACCGAAGTCGTCAACAAATGTCTAGAAACCTACCTTAGGTGTTTCACTTCAGAAAAGCAACACCTTTGGGTACAGTGGTTACCTCTGGCTGAATGGTGGTATAACACCAACTATCATGCCACCACCAAAATGACTCCCTATGAAGTAGTATATGGTCAACTCCCGCCTTCACCTACTTCGTATCTCAAGGGGTGCTCAAAAGTACAAGCAGTGGATCAACTCCTACAACACCGCGCAACCATGCTCGCCCATCTTCGAGAGAATCTTCATCAAGCTCAGAACTGCATGAAGCAACAAGTAGACCAGCATCGCTCCGAGCGCCAATTTCAAGAAGGGGATCATGTATTTTTACGGCTACAACCATATAAGCAAACATCACTCAAAGACAAGGGGTGTCAGAAACTATCTCCCAAATTCTACGGACCATATCAAGTACTTCAGCGCATTGGAGAAGTGGCTTACAAGTTGGCCTTGCCACCTACTGCAAAAATCCATCCAGTTTTCCATGTCTCATGCCTCAAGAAAGTGATTGGGAACAATTGCAGAATTCAGACCAGTCTACCTGAATTGGACGAAGAAGGGTCCATCTGGCTTCAACCTGAACAGGTCCTAGACACACGAGACAAGCAACTGCATGGCCGCATGATTAAGGAAGTCCTCGTCAAATGGAAAGACACCTCTCCGGAAGATGCAACTTGGGAACCAGCCACTATTCTTCAGCAGTTTCCGCAGCTTCAGCCTTGAGGACAAGGCTAGTCTTAAGGGGGAGGGCATGTTAGGGTCCCACCCTAACCCCCTTATTTATGTAATGGGATCACGTCATAGTCAAGAGTTAATAAAGCCCATATTAATAATTGTAAGTGGTTAATCCACAATTAATGACGGAACCACAGTTAGTTGCAAATGGGCCGTAGTATTAGATAGATGGTATTAATAAAACCCACGGTATTGGTTCGTGGTATTGCATGTATGAGTCATATATAAAGGATAGAGACTCCCTGCAAGGAGCATCGTGTCTTATTTTGTAATCGAGCTCTACTCTATTGGAGGTTGCCCCCTCGAAGAGGCAAGTGAACATTACTCTCTGAATAATAAAATCATTGATATTCTTTGTTCTGGGTATCTTTTCTTCGCATATTCTGTATTTGGGTATCATTTTGCAGGTTAAGAGCATAACAGTGAACCTTCTTTAATGAAGTCATATTGTAATTAGTCCATATTAACTATTTAGTTGATATTCTTTAATAATAAAAAACATAGTGGGCCTAATCCACTTTACAAAGAATGGCCTAACATTATGCATTCCACATTAACACAAATAATGTTGTATATGTTGGGATATATAGAGTTCTATTTCAATGTACTTTAGATTGGATAGTATATAGACTAATCTATACAACATTACTTTTTGTGTTGCATCGTGCACATGATTTACCCATAGAATTGCCACCACTACCATTAATTTAAAGGGTCATTTGGGCCCCCATTATACCCATAAGGAGGATCCTGGTTCTCCATTTCCAGTCAAAAAGCATTTCCCTCCAGGCTTGTAATGAGGGTCTATTAGCATAAACTAGGGTGAACCATAACAATGAAGTAGTGTGGGGAATCAGGTCCCATGTGCAAGGGTTTGATGCAACATTGAAATAGTCCAAAAATATCATCCATAAACTTGAGTCCCTTGTGTGGTTGTTGAATGCAACAGTGAAGTAGTCTAGGAAACTAGTTACTCATGTATAATTGTTTGAAACAGTGATGAACTAGTCTATAAAGCCTATCCATAAACATGGTGATCCCATGTCGTCGTGCTCATTCTAACTCCCAAATGGAACTTGAGTTCAACAAATCACTAAATATTGTGTTCCAATTCTCAATCAGAATCATGTGGATCTCATAATTCAAGTTTTTGTGATTCATATTGTTTGAAGAAATATTTTCGGTAAAATCACATGGACACATATCTCGGTTGACGTGTTACGAACCACCCAATGTGGTTTGATCATCGTGACTAATATGGAGAGTATGATCTAACAATGTCGTTAAATAATGTAGAGAAGAGAATTCTAGCAATCAAAATCATTAACCATAAAATAATGTATCGTTAATAATATTTCACAATAAAATAAATTAATGCAATGTTCAAATTAGTTTTAATTAAGAAATAATATTAAAAGGAAAATAAAAATAAGAAAATGGTCAAAAATAAATTAAATACTAACAAGTAAAAATAAAAAACATAAAATAAAATAAGTTAAAAGCCAAATATTTATATTAAAGATCAATTAAAAAAAAAGAAAAAAATTATATATATATATAATTAAAAAAATAAAAGCAATAAAAAAATAATGTGAATCTCCAAATAAATAGAATAGTCCATGTCCAAAAAGTCATGTGCATAAAATTGCAAAAGACAGATAGTGAATATGTAAAGAATGCCATGTCCAAAAAGTCATGTGCATAAAATTGCAAAAGATGGATAGTGAATATGTAAGGAATGCTAACAGTAAGAAAAAAGCATGTTCGAAATTGGTAGCCCCACATACTCAACTCTTCCGTTAATGATGTTTCCTTCCTAGAATGGTGGTGAGTTATTAAAGGGAAAATAAAAGTGGTTATCATGGCAATAATATCAATTTAGATATCAATGTTCACAAGCATCTTGTAAATTGTTCTAAGTACATTTCTCATTTGTATATTGAGTTTTTTTTAATTAAATAGTATGAAAATATCTTACATATATTAACTTCTACAATGTTATTTAGTTATTAGGTTTTAAAGTAGAATTTTGAAATGATCAATACTCTAGCAAGATTGGAATCTCTATATCTACAAGCATTAATTTATTTAAAATTTGTGTGCTTTATTAAAAAAATATTTACATGTAAAATGTGTTATTATCACAAAATGAGTTTTAAAAGAATTAATTTTATATTCATAATATCTCATTTCTTTTGAGTTTTAAAAAAATTAATTTTATATTCATAATATCTCATTTCTTTGGTTCTAATTGATTTTTTTTGAAATTAGAATTTTATTTTTAATTATTCAAATTTGTAATTATTTTCTTGGTATTTTAGAAACAAAATATATATAAATAAATTTAAATATTATTAACTTAATTTTTATTTTAATTTCTATAGAAAAAAATACTCCATTTATATTTGAAAAAAAAATTATATAATAACCTTAATTATATTATGTAATAAAAAAATGGAATAATAAAGAATATGATAATTATACTAAAAGAAATACATATAATAATGAAGGGAACTTTCCGTCTATATATATAACATTGACCAGTAGCCATAAAAAAAGAAAAAAAAAAAAAGTGCATTATTAATTTTTTTTTTCCCAAAGTTGCCATTTGTATGTCTTATTGGCCAGCACCATGTGTAAATCAAAGTTTATTTTGCTTTCGTGTATCCCATAAGCATTTATAGTATTGTAACTTACTTTGCTAATATAATAATGATCGTTTGCCGCAAGTGAAGTTGGTTTTTATATAAAATATATGATGAGTATTTATATTTGAGTAATGTTAATATTTATTTTATTGGGAGTTAATTAATTTTTATTTTAGGAATATAAGATTAATGGTTTATTTAAAGTAATAGTAAAGGTTTGGAAGTTTATTATTATTTATAAGTTTTGTGTAATTAAAAATATCAACATGGTACGAGAGACTGGGTCGGTTTTATTTTTGAATTGTATTTGACAAAGGATATTAAAATAATTGTAGAATAATTATCACACTCTTATTAAAAATCAATTATGAATTGCATTGGAGAAGAGATATTAAAATAATTATCACACTCAGCTTATTAAAAATCAATTATAAATTACATTTGAAAAATAATACTAAAATAATTATTATACTTACCTTATTAAAATCAATAACATAGACTAAGCACGGAATCACAATATTAAAATCAATAACATAGACTAACCACGGAATCACAACATAATTTATTATTGATTTTTAAAACAAATGGATTACCAATTTTACAGTCTCAATACAATATATCAACACATATTATACCAATTCGGAGAAAACTGTGGATATGTCGAAATCTAAGAAACCTGCAAATGCTAAAGCTCAATTAATTGGCATTCACAAAAGTATTATATTCTCTGATTGAATGGGCTTATATTCTATATTATTTTTTATACACAGTGTTTTTATAATGGAAGTAGGACATGTTAGAGAGCCATATTGCATGCAGGAAACATCGTGTTGGTATTCCTGGTTAAAAGCAACACATAGGATGATTTGGCATAGCCAAGCAAGAGAATAGAATCCTGGCGCATCTAGTCCAATTTACCAACCATTTAGAGCCACTTGAAGCCAAGGTATCAACGTAAATGTAGTAAATAATAGCCTGCGCATGTGAGGTTCAACAAAAAGAATTGATAGATAGTATCATCAGATACGCTTCAAAAAACATCAATCTAAGGATCGGCCTTTATAACAAAACAATCTTGTCAGCGTGCATGTGTAACCTGTAGCTTTAATAACTATGATGCTAATAGATACGAATGGCAGCAATATAATATGAGATGGCACTCCATTACGGGACTGGGATGCCGAGCACCACCATTCTTAAACCTCCTCCATTTTTGCTGCCTCTTACGCCAGGGTTCTGTTGTTCGCTTACATCAATGGAGCCTTTTCCCTGGCAACCCGAGACAAGGAAAACAAGGCAGAAACACCAGCAGCAAAGTCTCTTCCTATAGCACCTAAGCTCGTTTCCAAGGTTAAGATCTTTAGGCCAGAGTCAAGGAAAACCTACAAAGTGAGGAAATGGATGTTGACAGCCTCAAGGCAAACCTACCCACTGAGGAAATGGATGTTGACAAAAGGAGGTATAAGGATGTCTGTTAAGTGTTTGCTGAAAAGCCTGAACTAAATTCTCAAAAGGGGTTTGGAAAAGTACTCAAAGTGTTGACAAAAAAACTCAGTTTGTTTTGGAACAGACAATGAAGAGAGTTGGAGACTTGGAACAGCAAAATTTTCCATTTTTTTCGGTCTATGTCAGGTGATTCCTTGTGTTTTACATTTTCCGAATCACATCAGTGGGCAAGTATCCCAAAGGTAGAAAGGAGGCTTCTCTACAATGGGAGTCCACTAAAGCTAGGGAATGCTCTCAAAGATTATGGACTTACAAGGGATGCCACTATATTTGTAATGGCATGCTTAAGGGGAGGGGCTAGAGGTGGTGGGGCATCTCAAGCAACTAAACTCTCATCTTTCAAAGATGTTCTAAAGCTAGACTGTAGTTATCATGCACTAAAGGATCTCTCAGGTTAGGCTTTCATAGTGGAACTTTCATCAAACACACCATCGATTGAGGTAAATGAGTTATTAACATCAGCAGATGAGTATCCCAAAGGTAGAAATGAGGCTTCTCTACAAAGGGAGACAACTAAAGCTGGGGAATGCTCTCAGAGATTATGGACTTACAAGGGATGTCACTATCTTTGTAATGGCATGCTTGATGGGAGGGGCCAGAAGTGTTGGGGCATCTCAAACAACTAAACCCTTGTCTTTCAAATATGTTCTAAAGCCAGACTCTAGTTATTATGCACCAAAGAATCTCTCAGGTCGGGCTTTCGTAGTGGAACATTCAACAGACACACCATCGATCGAGGTGAATGAGATATTAACAATGATGAAGGTAGAAAATTATAAGAAGTGGGTGGCTATATGTTGTTTCAATGGTTTTTGGCCCCCAGCTTCTGCCCTCCAGGACTGGGTTCATCAGAACTAGTCCCAAAATTTAGAGTTGTTGTTTTGTTCGAAAGGATATTTTGTGGTAGTCTTCAAAGATTTTGAAGACCAACAGAGGACTTTCAACCAAGAACCATGGTTTTGGCACCGAGTAGGTCCCTCTCTCCAAACATGGTTTCTGGAATTTAACCCTCTTTCCATGAAATCTTTGGCTACTCTGGTACACGTAAGGCTCCCAAACTTACCCCTCCAATGGATTCGACCAGACGTCTTGGAACAAATCAGAAAATCGTTGGGTTGCTACATCAAAACAGACATTGAAAGATTGGATATTGGTTTCATCGCATTCTTTCGTATATGTGTTGAATTGGACCTAATGGAAGGACTGCCAAATAATATTATTCTCAAGTGGGAAGGAAAGAAATTCTCTCAGTCGTTGGACTATAAAAACACAGCGTTCAGGTGTAGAAATTGTCACCAACCAGGGCACCTGTAGAATGTTTTCCCTTCATCAAAGGGGTCATCCAACTCCCATGAGCAGTGGAAACCCAATCTAGGTTGGCGTGACCAAAAGGCCACTTCAAGTGGTAAAACCTTGGCAACTCAAAATGATAACGCAAATCAGCAGAAGCCATCCCTTGTATCCTTCACTTCTCAAGGTCCAAAGCGGTCCAATGTGGTACCATCGCATTCCTCAGTAGAGGAGAATTTTCAGGCTAAGAATAAGGAAACAACATCAACAAATATTGGAAGTAATGCTTCCATGACTTCAAAGTTGTTGGGTTGTCATTGTGATTTCCCAAGCGTCAGTTTAGAAGCAGTTGATTCTATGTTATCAATTGGAGATGAGTTGGAGTCATGATCTAGATGTGTCAAAATCAGTGCGTTATGTCCTTTATATTTGTATCTATTGTGATAAATGAAATATATCTTAATTTGTTTTGTGTTGTGTTTGTATCATTTTTACAATAACTACATAAATCTTTTACAAGAACTTTAGAATTATTTTGAGTTATGGATTTGAGAGGCACGTGGTGGCTAAGTTGATGTAGGTAATTCAAAAACATATCATTGTTAAGTTGAGAAAATGCTTTTTAGGTTTAGTTTATTAGTAATTTTTTTGTTCTCTGGCATTTTAATTTCAGGTTACCTTATTTTAATCATCTGCATGTAATTTTGTCATATTGAATTTTGGGTTTTATTCTCTTCTTTGGGTTTATTTATGGTTATTGGCCTATTTTTCATGGCTTCTCCTTAGTCTTCTTTCCGCAACTCAGCTTTTTGTTTGGCTCTCACTCATCTCTATGTATAAGAGTTGGTTTAGGGTTTACTCTTTCAACTTGGAGATCCCTAACTAGTCTCATTTTCCGATATTGGAACTTCTTCTTAGGTAGGTTCTCCCTTGTCACCATCTAGTGCTATCCCTTAGGTGTTTAATTCTATCTCACTCTCTTGGTCTCTACTTCTTGTTTCCTTCATCTCTACCCTCCCCTCCTTATAGGTCAATGATGGGTTTCCTCAAGTTGCAGGGGAGGAAGAAGAGGCAAACTCGCCCCTCTTATTAGTCTTAATTCTCCTCTTCCATTCTCTTTTCAAACTCAATTGAAAGATGAATATCATTGTTCAACAAGAACATATATGGAATTTATCCATGAAGAAGTTCATAGAACCATCTCTAAAGTGGAGGAGGAATTTCATCAAACTCAGATATTCATCTCAAACCATTAGATCAATGGAGACACCATGAATTGGCTCCCTAAGGTTGAAAACTATACTCGATATTGCCAAAATTCCTACATGCAAAAAATTAATCTATAATGGCATATTACAACTCTCATGGGACGAGTTTTCATAGATCATTCAAACACTCAACAATAAATTCTAGTGTGCATGGCTAGGTTGATGGATAAAAAGGATAGGTTGGACAAAAAGATTTATGTGCTAGCCAATAAACTTAGAAAACCCTACCTTCACCTCCTATAATGAAGAAATGGATCCACCTCTACAAATTTAGGTGGACTCTCCCTCGGGCTAACATGATTTGAACATGATTAGGTGAGCCAAATTTTCTATTATGATTTTTGTATTATGCCATTGTTTAACTACAGTTGTAAATTTTTGGCATAGTATTTCTTTTAGTTTTTTTATATTTTGAATGATAGACTTATAGCATGTGAGTTATGCAATGTCAATATTTTGAACTTATGCTATTGGTTTGGTTTCCCAAGTTCCAGACAAACAACTTTTGAAAAAATGTTATGCATTTACTTCTGAAAGTAATATCAAGTGCCTAACCGTACAAAAAAAGGTTGAAAAAGTTATTACTAACACCTCATAGTTAAGTTGAGGAAGTCAGTTCATAATTACTTCATTGTTAAGTTGAAGAAATAGTTATCATGTCACTTACTAATGATCCTTAATCCTTAAAATTGAATTACAAACACGATATTCAGAAATGATATACACCATTTTACTTCGTATATTAAAAAACCTTAAGATAGGGAAACAATATAAAATAACCCTTTAATGTAATGAATCCATTCCTATTCACTTACTTTTTGGAGTGGGAAACGTCGTAATGAGCTGAGATCCAAAACAATATACTCTCGTACATTATTCATACGGGCTCTAGCATCATTATTTATAAATAGTTATAAGATCTTAATGCTAACTGCCTAGTGGAACTTCTTTAATGAGGCACCATGAGCCTTATTCACTTTATATAGAATAGCTTAACAATATGCACTCCACATTGGAACAATTAATGTTTTATAAAGTGGGGCATATATACATATAATTCAATTTCAATGTACTTCAGATGATAATGTATATATCCTAGCCTATGTGATATTAATTGTTTTGTTGCATGGTGCACATTCACTGCCCTAGAATGAATACCGCTAGTATTACTTTAAAGGGTTTTTTGGACCCCATTACACTCGTGAGGAGGATCCCAACACTCTATTCCCCTTGAAAAATATTTCCCACAATGCTTGTAGTGAGGATGGACTACCACAAACCGGGGTGAACCACAATATTGAAGTAGTCCAAGGAACTAGGGTCCCATGTATAGGGGTTCAATGTGATGTTAAATAAGTCCAAAAATATCATCCTAAAACTCATGTCCCATGTGTGGGTGTCGACTGCAACAATGAAGTGGTCTACAAAACTAGGTCTTGATGTATAATTACTCCCTACAATGATGAGGTAGTCCATAAAACTCATCAATAAATAGGGTGGTCCCATGTCCCAATGTTCATGCTAACTCCAAACTAATCCGACAAATCATTAAGTATTTTGCTCAAAGTGCCAACCATGGTTATGAGTATCCAAATAAACACAATAACCCATGCCAAAGAGATCATATACATAACTACAAAAGGTCAGTAATAGATATGTAAGGAACACTAACACTAGAGAACAAGCATACTAGAAATTGTTAGCCCCACTTGTTCATGTATTCCCTCAATGATTCTCTTCATACAATGGTGGTGAGTCATCAAAGATGAGATATAAGTAGTTGTGATACCAACAGTATTAGTTTAGATATCGTTGTTCACAAGTAACATGTAAGTTTTCCAGTGCAGATATGTCACTTGTATATTTAGTTCTAGATGTTCTTTATGATTTGGATCTCTGTCTATTGCTCCAAAATGATTTCACGTAACTCCCACAATGTCATTCAATGATTTTTTAGGGTTTAAGGTGGAAATTTGAAATCATCATGCTTCCCAATAGGGATATGAATGTCTATTATGACCATATTTTGGATCACAACCACTCTATATCTATTAGTATTAGTCTAGTGGAAATTTGGGTGTTGTATCAAAATAATATATTATGCAAGATGTGTTTTCATAGCTAGAAAAAATTTAAAGTATTGATTTTAAATTTGTGATACGTCCATTTCTTGCACTTCAATTGCATAGATTTTTAAATTTTTTGTAGAGAAACTCAAAAAAAAAACATACAATAAAGTTACATTACATTTATTTATACAAACTACTTAATAAATTATACTTAACAAGTGAAATTAATAACAAAATTAATTATACTTCTCTTTAAAATTAAAATATTTAAAATAATTATAAAAACTTGAAAAGGTATAATAATGTATTACTAAAATGAAATCTTTAAAATAATTATAAAAAATGAAAATTTTACCTTACATTTATTTATACAAATTACTAAATAAATTGTACTTAACAAGTGAAATTAATAACCAAACTAATTATACTTCTGTTTAAAAATAAAATATTTAAAATAATTATAAGACATTGAAAAGGTATAATAATGTATTACTGAAATGAAATCTTTAAAATAATTATAAGAAATTGAAAATTTGTGATAATGTGTTACTTATTCCGGGTTTAAAAGCAAAAAAAGTTAATATTTCTTGTTCAATGTATTTATTTTGCTTTTGTGGATTTCATAAGCATTATGTATTTCCCAGTATTTACTTATGTTGTTGATACAATAACCATTGTTCAATGTATTTAATTTGTTTTTGTGGATTTCATAAGCATTATGTATTTCTTAGTATTTATTTATATTATTGATACAATAATCATTGTGAGCAGGTACAGTTGGTAATGCTATGACGTAATTAAGTTATGTGTGGATTGTTTTTTATGATGATGATTAACGTCAGCTGAAACTAAACAATATCAATTTCCATAAAAATTCGTTGAAGTTATATGTGATGAAAATGATGTTGATCGTTTGTTCCTGGCATCGGAATATTATAAAAAACAAGTTGATTACCAGCTTTACAAATTTGGCACGATATATCAGAGGTACATATTATACCAATTCCGAGAAAGCGAACAGAAAGGCTAAAGCTCAATGAACTGGCATTCACAAAGTATCGTATTCAATGATTGAAGGGTTATATTCAATTATTCTTTATATCTTGTCGCTAATTGGTTTCATCTTCTGTATTATTCTTCAGACAAAGTGTGTCTTTTTACAATGGAAGTACGACACGCTAGAGATCCATATTTTGATGCAACGTCTTGGGATTCATCGTTAAAGCAACCAGCAACATAGGTTGATTTAACATGGCCAAGAAAGTTAACATGAGTTCATGAAATTATGAATTGAAATATATTAAAAACCATACTTTGAAAGGAACAAACATTATATTTAAATCTTTAAACAAAAATTTATTAAATCTTTTTTACAAGAATAATCACGTTTATTTATTTTTAATAATGATTTTTCAATATTACAATCTTTAGTATTTAGGCTGATAAAAAATGAATGAGGAACAGATTATGGAAAATATGTAAAGTAAAATTTAGGAATGAAAACTCAAAACTAAAATATTATATGAGATGTCTTCATAAAGAAGGAATCCATTGATTCTCTTTGTATTGGCCTTAGATCACGAAGTCGATTCCTAAGGAAGGTCATTTGACCAGTAGTATTAGATGAATATATTCTTACTAACTTGTCATACATTACCTTGGCAATTTTATATTTAGACACATAAGGAATCAAGTGATCCTTGAGATACTCAAAGATAATTATTTTAGATTTGACTTCTAGCTTTCGATGTTTGGCCTTTTTAGCATCATATTCAGGTTGAGCAACCTTTTCTCAAACATGTTGCAGAACATTCTGCTCTTCTAAGACCAGATCAATCCTCTTTTCCTAAGCCTTGAAGTTTTTTGCTCCAATGAACTTGTTTCCTTCTTTGCAAGAAGGATCCATTGCATCACTAGCCTTAGTCATTGGTAAGAGATGATGATGAACAAGAGCTTCTTCCTTCAAGAGTTTCTTATGAGGATTGATCAGCAACTTTCTTCCCTTACTCTTGCTATGATACCGTGCTAGAAAAATTCAAGTACAATACATTACAAGAAATAATTTTCTTATTCTATGAACTTCATGTTGGGTGTGGAGCCTAATTATCTTCCTATTTGTTTAGAGGTTTTTGTTTCAGTCGCATTGGATCCATGTTCCTATCATGGCAGAAACGCTGCTCGTTTAATCGTTGTCACCCCTCCCTGGTGGAGGTTCAAGGGAAGTGCCCCCGAAGCTAAAAATAGATTAAAATTTTCCTTGTAAAATATTGTATTTTCGTATTCAATTTGGTTCATTCATTAGGCGAATGATTTGACAGTAGAAGTTACGTTAATTTAGGGCTTTTTTCCCTAAAAGGAACCCCCTCGGTTTATATGAGGGAATTGTATTGAAATTGTGGATTATTATTCTAAGAGAGAGAGAGAGAGAGGAGGAGACTGTGTGAGAGCGAAGAGGAAATTACAGTGGATCTGTTGTAGGTTGTATCTCTTCATTTTGTTAGATAATACCAAAAGAAGGGACTAGTTGTTTCTCCGTGGACGTAACCCAAATTGGGTAAACCACGTACATCTCTTTCTTTATTGTTTTATGCATTTTTGTATTTGTGTTTCCACAATATTTTATGTATTTCATTGCTCCATTAATTAATTTCTAACAATTGGTATTATATCTAAAGGTTTATTTGGCTAATAAACTCGCGGGAGAGAAGGGTTCCTAATTCAAATGGGAGCAATGGCGGAAGATGGTAGGTTTAGGGTCAAGAAATTTAACGGCCAAAACTACCAGTTGTGGAAGATGTAGATGGCAGATTATCTGAATCAGAAAGATTTGTACCTACCATTGAGCGGAAAAATCAAAGAAGCTGACGAGTATGATGGATGCAAAATGGAAGATTCTCCATAGAAAGGCTCTAGGAACAATACGGTTGTGTCTAACAATGTCGATGGCATTCAACATTTCAAAGGAAACGACAACAGAGGGCTTAATGATGGCATTGACCAAACTATATGAAAAACCCTCGGCCTCAAATAAGGTATTTCTTATGAAGCGTTTATTTAATATGAAGATGTCAAAAGGTATATATGTTGCTGATCATTTAAATGAATTTAACACGATTACCAGTTAGTTAAGTTTTGTAGGGGTAAATTTTGATGATGAAGTTAGGGCTCTGTTATTTTTTTGCTCATTAACAAAAAGTTGGAATGGCCTGGTTATGGCTATTTGTAACTCTATCTCTAGATGTGGCACTTTAAAGTTTGATGATGTTGTTGTTGCCTCCTTAGCGAGGAAATGCAATGGAAAAGCTCTAGTGAGACATCAAGTAATTTTTTGACTGAAAGGCCTATGGGAAGAAAAATGGAACCTAGGAAGGAGCCCAGGAAATCACGGTAATTCAAGAAAAGGCATATCAAAATCCAGATCAAGGATAGTGTGCTCGAAATGTGGGAAGAAAGGATATCTGAAGAAAGACTGCAAATCTTTGAAGGGAAAAGAAGGAGATTGACAACAAGAGAACAATCATAATCGAATGTGATAGGTGATGTGTTACAATATGATTTGATTCTTTCATTAGAGAATATTATTGATTCCTGGGTGATATATTCAGGGGCCTCATTCCATGCCACACCTGATAGGAAACATTTTGATGACTATGTTCAAGGAGATTTTGGACAGGTTCGTCTGGGTGATGATAATCCATGTAAAATCGTTGGAATGGGTAAGGTTTTTATAAAGAAACAGAATGGAAACGAATGGCTGTTGAAGGAGGTAAGGCATGTTCCAGATCTAAAGAAAAATCTAATTTCAATAGGGCAATCGAGAGGTGAAGGTTATGTAACTACTTTTACGGACAAAATCTGAAAGGTCACTAAAGGAGCCCTAGTAATAGAAAAAGGAGAAATGTTGGTATGTTGTATTTATGCAATGGTATTGTTAATTTTGTTAATGCTTTAACCTCCACATGAGAAGATATGGTATTGTGGCATTATAGGCTCAGGTACTTGAGTGAGAAGGGGATGCAGATTCTTCACTCAAGAAATTTTTTGTCAGGTTTGAAGCATGTGGATTTGGATTTTTGTGAGAATTGTGTTTATCGAAAGTAGAAGAGAGTAAAATTTATCAGAGTTAGGGAATAAAAGAAGAGAGAAAAATTAGAGTTTGTGCATACATATGTATGGAAACCTGCTTAAGTATCATCTCTCGTTGGTTCTCGCTATTATGTTACTTTTATTGATGATGCAACTAGGAAAACCCGGATTTATTATATTCGAAATAAATCTAATGTATTTGATACTTTCAATAAATGGAAAGCTTTGGTTGAGAACGAGACTGGAAAGAATTTGAAGCGTCTTGGATCAGGAAATGGAGGTGAATATTGCAGTAGATAGTTTGATAACTACTATTCAGAACATGGAATTCATAGACAGAAGATTGTTCCAGGAACACCATAGGAAAATGGTGATCCGGATTTAAATAGGAACGCAACAAATTACAGAGATAACCATACACACAAAGATGCAGCGGAAATAATACTTCATTTCATTAATGGAAAATACTGAAATATGCTTACAACCAGAAATGGAAATAAACCAGCTAGGGCGATGGTAGCTTATCTCTGAGAAGAGATGTGGTGGCTACATGCCTCTGAACTGTGTTACAATGAGGCTTGAAGGCCTATTTATTGTTGAGAAACAATGGAAAACCCTTAACATTCCAAAACCTAACCCTAGGAGATGAAACGCCAAACTGTGGGCCCCGTTTGGGTAAATTGGTACATCAACTTCCCAGGGTCGTAACTTTGGCATACGATCTCCGTTTGACGCGTACAATAGCTCGTTAGAAATATCTATCCGAGCACTACCACTTTGGGAATGGCAACATCGGTCCATGGACCCATGTTGCCCCCAGATTTCCCAAAAAAATTCGTTTAGGGCCTCAAAAACGGCTCCAAAAGTTCAGGACCCGAAAAACGGCTAAAAATAGTAAGTTGTGCTACAATTAAGGAAACTGAAAATTCTGAGAGAAACAATGGTGGGGGTCCAGGTGGACTTGGCAGGTGGCCACCAATATCCACCTGGATCAAATGGTGTGTCGCAAATGATGAACAAGACAATCATGGAGCATGCAAGGTGCATGAGATTGCATGTAGGATTTCCCTTACAATTTTGGGAAGATGTTATAGACAATGTTGTTTGTCTAATAAATAGAGGGATTTCAAGTTCCTTGGATGGTAGTATCCCAGAGGAGGCATGGACAGGTAAAAAGGTAAACTACACATTTTTAAAGACCTTTGGTTGTGAAGCCTTTGTCCACATTAATAGATAAAATAGAACAAAGCTTGAGGTAATAAAAAAAAAAAAAAAAGTAGCTTTATTGGATATGGTGTTAATGATTTTAGTTATTGCTTATATGACTATGAAAATTACAAAATCATTAGGAGCAAAGATGTCATATTCAATGAAAAAATCTTTTATAAGGATCAGATGCGGGAAAAGAAACAGGAAAAGGAAAAAAAAGAATACTCAGTGCATAATGAGATCGTAGAAAAAGTAAAGGTGCCTGAAAATTGTAATGATCAGTAGCCACAACAACAACGGACACCTCAATCACCTGAAAGTGGTGTTAGAAGATCTACCAGGATAAGTAGAACCCTTGAACGATACTCTCCATTATATTATGTATTGTTGATTGATTCTGGTGAACCGAAAAGATATGAAGAAGCAATGCAGATAGAAGTCAAGAAGAAGTGGGAGCAAGCCATGGAAGAAGAGATGGACTCCTTGATGCATAACCAGACTTGAGACTTAGTCAAGTTTCCTATAGGTAAAAAAGAATTGCAAAATAAATGGGTTTACAGGTTGAAGGAAGAAGATGGAGGTAAACACAGGTATAAGGCTAGACTTGTGGTGAAGGGGTTTTCACAAAATAAAGGTATAGACTTTGATGAAATTTTTTCTCATGTTGTTAAAGTGACTTCATCATAATTATTTTAAGTCTAATTGCATCAAAATATTTGCATCTTGAGCAGTTAGATGTAAAGGCAGTCTTTCTCCATGGAGATTTGTAAGAAGAAATATATATGCAACAACCATAAGGGTATGAGGTCAAAGGAAAGGAGAAATTAGTGTGCAAATTGAAGAAGAGATTGTATGGCTTAAAACAGGCTCCAAAGCAATGGTATCTAAAATTTGGCACGTTTATGTCTGAACAAGGTTATACTAGATGTCATTATGTCCATTGTTTTTATCTTAAAAAACAAATTAATGGTAGTTATATTATATTAATATTGTATGTAGATGACATGCTTGTTGTAGGTCTAACATGAAGGAAAAAATGTGCTCAGAGGAAAATTGGAAAATTCATTTGCAATGAAGGATTTGGGTGTGTTGCAAAACAAATCCTTGGTATGAGAATAACTAGAGACGGGAAACTTCGCAAATTAACATTGTCTCAAAGTGAGTACATTGAAAAGGTGTTGGAAATATTTAATATGCAGAATGCAAAACCAGCCAGTACACCTTTGGCTATCCATTTCAAGATAAGTAAGGAGATGTGTCCTAGGACTCAAGAAGAGATGTATCATATGTGTAAAGTTCCATATGCATCAACAATTGGAAGCTTAATATATGCAATTGTCTACACAGGGCTTGATATTGCACATGCAATGGGAGTTGTAAGAAGGTATATGAACAATCCAAGAAAAGAGAATTGGATTGTAGTGAAGTGGATCCTCAAGTATTTGAGGGGTACCACAAATCAAGCATTATGCTTTGATGGTTCAAACATTGATCTACAGGGATATGTTGATGCAGATATGGCAGGTGATAGAGATAACAGGAGGAACACCACAGGGTATGTGTTTACTATAGGTACAACAGTGGCCAATTTGGTTTCAAAGTTGCAAAACATTGTTGCACTTTCAAAAACGAAAGCAGAGTATGTCGTTGCTACAAAGGCTAGTAAAGAAATGATTTGGTTACAAAGGTTTATGGATGAGTTGGGCAAGAAGCAAGAAATGGGCAGGTTATACAGTAACAACCAAAGTGTCATTCATCTTGAAAATAACTCATCATTTCATTCCAAAACTAAACATATACAAATAAAGTACCATTTTTAAACCATCAATGTTGGAAGATGGACGGTTGAAGATAGAAAAGATACACACTAGACAGAATCTTGTAGACATGTAAACGAAAGTTGTAACCAAGGAGAAACTAAAAGCCTGCTCAGTTTCAATTGGTCTTCAAGTATGATGATGAAGATGAGAAATAGCCAGGTCCAAAGTGGAATCATTGTCCAGCAAGTGAAGCAGCAGTGGAGTTGCTATAATCAGTCTCCAAGTGGGAGATTGTTGCGTGTGGAGCCTGATTATCTTCCTGATTTTTCAAATGTTTTTGTTTCATTCGTGTTGGATCCCTATTCCTATCGGGGTAGAAACATTTCACATTTAATCACCGCTAGGGGGTCCGGGGGGGTGACAAAGACTTTTATGAGCCCCCCTCCTCAACGGGGGTTCGAGGGAAACACCCTTGAAGCTAAAAATAGATGAAAATTTTCTTCGTAAAATATTGTAATTTCATAGTAAATCTGGGTCGTTCTTTAGGCAAATGATATGACAGTAGAAGTTATGTTACTTTAGGGTTTTTTGACCTAGAAGGCACCCCCTCAATTTATATGAGGGAGTTGCATTGCGGATGTCGATTATTAGTCTGAGCGTGAGAGAGAGGAGAGGAGAATGTGTGAGAACAAAGAGGAAATTATAGTGGATCTGTTGTAGCTTGTATCTCTTCATTTTACTACATAATATAAAAGGAATGATTGTTGTTTCTTCGTGGATGCAACCCAAATTGGGTGAACCATGTATATCTATGCCTCTCTTGTTTTATGCATTTATGTATTTGTGTTTCCACGATATTTTGTGTGTTTCATTGCTCCGTTAATTAATTTCTAACACTTCAAATATTATTTTTGAAGTTAGTAGTACTTGAATAAATTTATTCTTCTACCAACAAATAATTATACTTAAAAGTTTAGATGTTAAACAACAATAGTAAGGATAAAGAATAAATCACGATACACAATAGGAGACACCATAGATTAGGTCTAGGACCAAGGGAAAACCCCACAAGGGGAAAACCCAACCAATTCCTTTCGTGGAGAGATCCTTCAAAATACATCAAGACAAGGGCTATATTGGTTGAAGAAGGCTATCACAAGTGCAAAGTCTAAATGTTAAAAATCCAACAAAATTCACCATAGAGATCAGATATTCCAACACAAAAATTAGATATGTCATCACATAGATTTATTTTCCACCATAGTGATCATATATGTCACCACAAATACCATATCTATCGCCACAAGCTTGGATTTGCCACCACAGAGCTTGTATTTGTCACATTGCTTAGATCTATGTTGCAAAGTTTGGATCTTCCACAAAGGAACTCAGATCTATGTCACAAAGTTTAGATATGTCACCACAAAGCTTGAATCTGTTAATAAGAAACTCGATCTATGTCACATAATTTATATTTGTCACCATAAAGCTTGGATCTGCCAACAAGGAACTCTATCTATGTCACGTAATTTAGATTTGTCACCACAAAGCTTGGATCATTGACAACATTGACTTGTCTAATCATTAACGATCTCGAACATTTGCTATAGAATACATATAGATGCTACCGAATTTGAATCGGGCCTTCTTGGAACTATATGTCAAACTATGGATAGGTGTTCAGATAGATACCATAAAGATAACAATTGATGTAGACTTCAACGAGAATGGAGAGAAGATATTGCTCCTTCATAAATGAATTAATATGATTTAAAGATGAATTACATACCAAGGAGAACGAATAGCCTATTTTTATATTCATGAAGCTGATCCTTCAAAACTTGTGGAGCCTTCGTAAATTGTGGAGCCTTCATAACTTGTGGAGCTTTTGTAAATTGTGGAGCCTTTGCAACTTGTGGAGCCTTCATAAAATACAATGTAATTTTACTCCTTTAAATTCCATGTGAAATATGGCTTGAAAAAAATTATTTTGACCACGTAGAACATAAGGAAATAATAATTTATTTTTCAAGTTACAATGAAAATAAATATTTCGTGAAGACCAACCACAGCTAAATTTTCAACAATATTCATAAATCAAAGGTTGATATTTATCTCTAAAATAGTTACACCCCTTTTTCTCTTGTAATTAAATTGATTAATTAAAAATAAATGTTATATGAACAAGTGTTGTATGAATGAGTTATGATTCTTTTGGACATGTGGTATTGTAACAAATCCTATTTACAAATTAAGGGTCTCCATGGTAAAGCGAGGTTAAGTCTCCATGGTTAAGAATGTTGTTCCATATTTTTGAAATATATGTATATATATAGTAAAAATTTAAAATAAAGTTATAATTTAGTTCATTTTAATCTCTCTCTTTTTAATTTTAGCAACAAGAGATGTATTATGAAGTGTTTTGATGCTTATCATGGATTGATGTCTTAGATGTTTATCATCCATTTAATTTATATGGTTGTGCTAATTATGTTTTACCTAATATTTTCCTCCATCCCCACCCTCATATTATTATATTTTATCCAATATTTATCCACCCTTGTATTATTGTTTTCAATAAAATATATTATATCTATCATTGTTTTTATAATTATGGTTTACTGAATATTTCCCTCGACCCCCACCATCATATTATTATGTTTTGCCCAATATTTCCACCCACTCCCACGCTCATAAGTGTTGGGGTTCCCATGGTGGCTTGGCCTCTACATTTCGACCAATTTGCATACTTGATTCTGGTGGCCAGGGAGTTGAAGGTGTGCATGGAAGTGACGAATTGGATGAAGTCAGATGAAAACAAGTAGGTCATGGCAAAGGAGGTGGAAAAAGTGAGTGGACGAGTCATGGAGGAAGATGGAGAGGGAGTGGAAATGAGGAGGAGGTACAAGGAACATGGAGTGGCCACCCGAAGGGTCGTGGCAAAGGGAGGATCATCGTAGAATGAACTAGAGTAGTTTATCCATCATTTTAATTCAATGTTGAACAAAGGAAATAAATATTGATATCATTTGCAGCCACTTGCATTCTTAAAATCCATGAGCATCAAGTTTTAAAAAAATTATTGCAATTTGGATAGATAGATGCTTGTACACAAAGATCATATATCCCATATTCTATCATAGGTTACAGTAAATCTTATTCAATTAATGCATAAATTGCAATTTAATGTATAATGTTTTCCCCTCTCCTATAGTTTACAGTGTATCCCTTTTTAAGGGGTTCAAAGCCTCTAAATATCACTAGTGAAAACTAGTGTGTATATATTTATCATTGTAAAATTTCTTCTATAATAATAACAACATTCTAGCATTTTACCTTCTCTTAAATTTTAAAATCGTGAACCTTTGATAAGGATATGTGGGAACCCTAAGGGAAATTGGTAGTGATAACGGGTTTAGTAGGATTCGAAATGGAGATCTCCATCAGAAACCTAGTAATGGAGGTTGTAGGTTAACAGGGTCTGGTGAGTAGGTGAGTATTTTTGGGAATCAAAGTCTTATTAACAGAATAGTGAAGGCAGAGCCCACTGACTTCTCTGAAATCCTTTGTCACATGGGAATATTCCTCTCTAATGTGGAGTTTAAAAAATCTAGAGCAATCACAAAAAAAAATTATGGGTTTCCAGGTGAGGGCATGGTAACTTCTGTTAGAATTTCCCTACAAGAGCTATTGGTTACTTGTGTGTATTTTGGTAGTTTTGGGCCTTATTCTAGTTTAATTCTGAGTACACAGTTCTTCCACCTCCCCAAGTTATTTTTTGTGCATCAAAGCCAGTAGGGTCGAGTCAAGTTAAACTTTGCCCCCCCCCCCCCATTCTTTCTAGGGTTACAAATTTTTCTACATTAGGATAGTGGACTAATGTCTTTGAAAATTCAAGGTTTGACCCTCATCTAGTTTTTTCTCTGAGTGGGGAGATTTTTCCCTATTTAGTCACAGAAGGAGGCATGCCTTCATCAGCTACGAGGCTAGTTTTGGAGGCTGAGCTGGTTTTAGATGATTTCTTATTGGTTTTGAGTAGCCTCTTGAGGAACTTCTTTGTGGAAGTGGATGATGGTGTCCTTCCCGCTGCGGCTGTTGTTTTTAGTAAATTAGGGAAGGAAGGAGACAAGGTTTGAAGCTTCAGATTTGCTGAAAAAACATCCACCCGTCATTGTGTTGAGCCCCAGAACTACCTCTCTTCTACATACTTTTCTAAACCTTTTCTCTTCCATTTTCCCACATCAATGCCTCATAAGCTATCAAAGATTGTTACATATTGATTCTAGGAGTGCATTTAAGTGGTTTTCAAACTATATCCTTGTGTGTGCTATTTGATTTAGATTTTTTTCATCAGCTACGGAATGTAGCCACTTTCCGCAGCTAATTCGCAATTCCACAGTTGTTTCCATTGTTCTGTAGGTTATAGGTGTCGGCAGGTGAAACAAGGCACGTGGGCAGCTCAGAAATGATCTACACATGGACAAGGTCCTATCTGTTCAGCCGAATTCATGAAGAAAGGCATCGGTCAAAGGACGGTCAACAAAGAGTCCTACGTCAATTAGGTCTCTGTTCCAGCACGTGAAAAAGTCCGAGACCGTTCCTGAGTTCATGGATCCACTTTTGACAGCTGCAAGTCGTCTCCATGACACAATCTAACACCCACCTTTCGTAGATTTAATGTTTATGGAAACCAAGAGGCTGAACTTACGGGTTCTGTCCTGTTTACGTGTCCTCTGCTGAAGATTTTTCTCCAAAAGACAGTTATCTATTTTCCTCTATAAATAAAGCATTTGCAACGCAAGTAGTTAGTCTAGATGTTAGTCTTGATGTTGTTGTTTTAGCATTAGTTTTTCTGTTGTAACGAGAAGACATATTCTCTGTTTTGCAATACAAAAACTCTGTTTTCTTATGACTGTTTAAAGCGTGGTTTTGAGGTGACAGCGTATTAACCAAAGGCTGTGCAGAGGGCCCCTGCTGGCTGAGGTTTTTCTTTTCGTTTTTGTAAAGTTTTCATGTGTGTTTTCTCTTATTTCCACTATACATTTCTCATAATTTGTTTATGGTATTAATCGTTTTTACTCCTGTACATGATTTTGCAACATTGTTATATTTTTCACTAACACTGATCAGTGCATTTCAGGATAGGTTATGCTCGAGCTTTTTAATATAGTTTGTGCATCAAGTAGTGATATGAGATTTGCTTCTCTGTTGAACTTTAGCTTTTAAATTTTAGTTGTTATGCTTTGATTTCAGTAAGATTTGTTTGTTGCTATTAGCTAGTTTAGATATTAAGTTCTTCATGTTATATGACGTTATCTCCGGTGCCTTTAGCTTAACCCCGTTTTAGAAGTTAATTAGCAAGCTATCGGATTATAAGTGAAGTAATTTGATTTTTCTTTCATTAATTTGCAAGTAGATAATTTAGATATCAGTTCTTTATGCTACATGACATTATCTCTAGTGCCTTTAGCTTAACCTCGTTTTATAAGTTAATTGGCGAGCTATCGGATTGTAGCTAAAGTAATTTGATTTTGCTTTCATTAGTCTGCAAATAGATAGTTTAAATGTCATTCTTTCATGCCATATGATGTTATTTCAGGTGTCTTTATCTTAAGCCCGTTTTAGAAGTTAATTGACGAAATATCGGAATTATGGATGAAATCAGTTACTAGTTTCCAGCTTCTTTATTTTTTGGTTTTGAGTGCAGTAGTTTAGATTTTATTTCTGTAATTAGATGGACAACAGAGACAGTAACCTCATGTTTAGTACTTAATCTTTTGCTTGATTTAAGTAGCTGCATATTTACACTTTTGTTCAAGTACTAATTTTATCAATAGCATGTTTTAAGATCTTTTGAAGTGCTAAGTTTGGAAATTACCATAAGAGACATAAACCTTGTCTTAAAATCTACATCCATACTTGACCTTTAAAAGTATTCTTAAGACCTTAGAATAGGATTTCCAATTGCATTAGACATTTTAGGAGACCAGCAAGAACAAAACCCCAAAAACAAGATAAAAATTGAAAACAATAAAGTAAGAAAGAGGTTGTCTTGCACATACAGTGCGCTACACTTCATCAGTTTACGACTCTTGGATTGATAATTAATGTAGCAATTTAGGACATACTAAATTGACTAAACACGTTGGTCCCAAAACAAACAAACAAAAAATACAAAGTTATGAGATGTGAAAATCATCCTGCTACCTTTAACCTCAACTTGGGATTTGACGTCAAGATGAAGGAGGTTGAAGAGTTTGCGGTGAAGACTCTGGTCAATCGGGCTAGAGGGAGGGAGTTTAGCCTTGGAACCCTAAAAGAATGGATTCAAGCTGAAACTACCCCAAAGTTAAATACCCCTCCTAAGATCGTCATGCTTGCTAAGGGATGGATACAATTAAACTTCGACTCTCATGAGGAGGTTAAAGAAATTACGAAGGCTTTTTGGTCTATAGATTCTACCCCTATTTTGTTCATGTTTTGGATGCCACTCTTCGACGCAAGCCTGGAAAGGCTTAATATGGTGCCTATATGGGTTCGATTGCTTGGTTTTTTGTTGAACATGTGGAATGAAAAGAGTTTCAGGGACTCTGGTAACAACTTTTGGGTCCTCATGAAGGAAAACTATTCGCTTAAAGAATCTAGGGATATGTCCATGGCCCATATTATGGTTAGCCTCGATTTGTGAAAAGGTTTCCATTAAACTACTAACATTGGAAGAGGCTATGATAGGCTTCAAATCCTTGAATATGAAGGATTTCCCTTTAGGTGCAGACACTTCCATAAATATGGGTGTATTGTCTGCCATTGCATTCTCTCGTTCAAGAAAGAATTGGTGTAGGGGGTGTAAAGAAGAAGATGAAGATGGATTAAGGGGTGTATTTTGGGGCTAAATAGAAGGATGGGGTGGTGGAACCTGGCGTGGAGGGTAAAAATATGGATTTCATCCCTTCCTCTAAGTTTCCTTGCTCCAAGTCGTTGGTAGAGGATCGGTTTGATGGTGATGGTTTGTGTCCTTAGGCTCCTGGTGGGATGTCTTCTCCGACTGCGCATCCTCCAGGTTCACCCTCTCTCCTTCCTATTGTTTCTTCCCTTGCTATTTATTTATTGATTACGGGGTATAATAGGGACCTTGTAACTGGGGTTCTTGGTCCTACTATATCATAATATATTTCTAGGGTTTCCTCTATTAAAGTTGTTTTCCTTGTTTTCTCTATGTCGATGCCATTGTCCTCCCCGGGAACCTCTACTTCCTCTTGTGTTTATAATCTCATGCGGATATTGATGTTGATATATTATCTATAACCTTATTTATAGATGGGGTTTCCCCTCCTATGAAGGTCCACCTAGTGACTTAGGCCAATTAGTGCTTTCCTCTTAGAAGTCTCATGTGCAAAAATTGACCTTGTCAAAGGCCAAAGAGAGAGCCAAAGAAAATATGGCTAGTAGCAAGTAATTATCCATTACCGGGTTGCTTAGAGCATTAAACTCCCAGGCATGGTTTCCTAATGAAATATTTGTCGTTCAACTGCAAAGGCTTGGAAAGTTCCTCTAAAAACTTGCACTGAAGAGGCTAGTCAAGTTTGAGGATTTGAATGTTATTTTCCTTCAACAAACCTTAGGGGTTGGGGAGATGATCTATAAATATCTAGAATCGGTTTTGGGAGGGTTTCATTTTATTGATTCATATGTCCGAGGTCATTTTGGGGGTCTCGATGTTGGTTGGGATACCTGCAATGTTTACGTTCTAAATTTCTAGACTATTAAATTCTATGTTTGGACTTGAAATTTTCTCTTCAAATATGGAGGAGTATCTCATATATATAAATATTTATGGGCCTTTTGAAGGCCAGGTGGAATTTTGGAATCATTTTTTTTTATCTAAATGTGTTAGAAGCCAAAAAATCAATCATTGGAGAGGATTTAAACTTCTCCATGGGTGTTTCTAAGTCTTAGGGGCCTAGAGCCAGAGTATGATAACCTCTCTAACTTCTTTCCAACCAAACTTATGGGTAAAAAGTTATCGGATATTGAACTGGTGAAGCTAAAACCTTCTTAGAGAAACCATCGTATTGGGGAGCATTGAATTACTAAAAGGATTAATATATTTTTAGTGTTGGAAGCGATGGTGGAGCGCCTTAATAATATTCATTAGTGGATTGGGTCCAGGGGTAAATCTGACCAGTCACCCATTTTGTTGGAGATCAAAAATCATGGTTACAATTATGTAATCTCGTTTAAACTAAATTCCTCCGAGATTAAAAATGAAAATTTTGTAAACATGTTCAAGGAGGGCCAATCCTCATATGTCCCAAATAGTGGAGTTTGGACTACCCACCATTTTGAAGAAAACCTTAAATGGGTAAAGAGTATGGTTGTGGATTGGGCGAGGAAGAAACAAAGAAGAGAGGAGCAGGAGCTCATTGATATTGAGAGGGGTTTTCTTATTGTTTCTTATTCTAGACATGGGGGTTTTCTAAATGCTAAATCTAGAGATACACTAGTCTGATTGTACTCTCACAAGAAGGCCATCCTAGAGGCACGAGAAACTATAGGGAGATGGAAAAGCAGAGCTATTTGTCTTAAAGGAGGGGATGAGAACAAAAAATTCTTCCAAGCATATGCTAAGGGTAGGAATATGAGAAATATTATATGGAATCTTTGAGATGAGGAGGGTAGGGAGGTCTGAGATTTTGAGGGCCTTGCTTCCCTTGTTCGTGCTCGTTTTCAGAAATTATTGAAATAACTTGAAATGGTAAGTATTTCCAAAGTAATCAGGGTTTCCCAATTATTTCCATCAAGATTTGTAGTCCTTGATAATGGGTGGAGTGTCCACCCAAAACTTTGAACAAGCTAAACTTCTTACATAGTTTTCATCTAAAAATTTTCAACAATACAAATATGTGACTTTGGACTTGGGTATCATGGATTGTGTGTTTTGATTTAGCGCACTAATGCTTAACTATGTCACTTATGGTAGGTATCTTATGGCATGTTCACTATGTGTCTCATTTTTAAGAGTATCACTTATGTACATTACTTATTGGGTATCATTTAATCATGTCACTTATGTATGTTTCTTAAGTGTGCCAATTATGGGAGCCTCTTATGGTGTGTTGGGTATAAATTAATTATAGTGATCCAAACAACAATGGTTAAAATCTTCCGTGGGTGTTCACCCCACACAAAAAAAAAAAACATAAAAACATAAAAACAAAAAAAAAAAAAAAAAAACAAAAACAAAATTCCATCCATATAATATTTCATTAGTTCATAACATTCATAAATATAATGAAAAAATATAACATTTCAAGGAAAGTGCATAAAGAGAAAGCTTATGTTGACCTCTAAGGACAAAATGAGGTTATCCACACTTCACCTTAGATATAATTAGTCCTAGCCACCATAACTTAGTACAATATGGCACAAGTGAAACTCTCCAAACCCTTGATAGGGAATCCACCAAAATAAGAGACTTTAGTTACCAAATAGGCTTTTCAAATTCCACAAAACTAAAGTTTTTCAAATTCCACTTCAACATACATTGATGGATATTTCCAACTTGTGTTGCAATGTCAATATGGTGTGTTTGGTTACATTTTCTAATTATGCACTCAAATTTGAACTTGATATGCTAGAGTTTTCATGCTACCGTCTTTTCATTTTTCATTCTAGTCTCTCCACCTTCTCATATTTATGCTTACACTACAATTTTCCAAAAAGAAAGGCTCAACCTCTTGTCAACATTGGATGTTGGTTATTAGAAGGTAGAATTTCCTTACATATCTTCTCATATATTTCCATGACTATATATATTGGTCAATTATTTTATGGTGTGTCAATTATATGTGTTGTGTAAGAACATTAATTATGTGATACCTATGGTCCATCACTTATGTGCATCAATGAATATGTGTTGATGGTGATGGTTCATTTGTTATGTGTGTTACTTACGTGTTGTTAGTTATGATGAATCACTTATATGTGACACCTAATATTTTGTATCATGGCTTGTGTGCATTGTTGATCCTTAACGTTGTCACTTATAGTGGGTGTTTTATGGCATGTTGACTATGTGTTGCACTTTGAAGAGTACCAAAAATGTGGCATCATTTAATTAGGTCACTTATGTGTGTTTCTCAATATATATAATGATGAGGTTGACTATTAGGCCTTGTTACAAGGCTCTTAAAATATTCATTTTTGTAATTAAATTTTACTACATAAGTCTTCATTTGTATTATGTGATTGATGGGTTCCTTGTATTATAAAATAACTAAAAAAATTGACTTATTATCCATGTCAAGTTCAAAGACTCTCATTAATGTTAGGTGCATGTAACCACTCATAGAAAAAATCCTTTGAGGGTCAGGTTCTGAGGGTTTTTGTCACGTTGGTGTTTCTAGTGGATCAATGGCTAGTTCAAGGGGGTCTGCACCCCTACCCCCTCTGCATGCTCCTGATATAGATGCTTTTAACTCATTAGTTGTGAATGGGTCGAGATTTCAGAAGGAAAATCCTTCTCATTTCATAAAGAAATTAGAGGAGATCTCAAATGTGGAGGTATATGTGTCTCAATCAAGAACTCAAGATCTATAATTGGCCAAGCATAGGTGGAGCCCCATGTTCTATGCAGTTATGGGTGGAAAAATTGGAAACCCATGATAAAGGGTTCTGTCTCTTCTACCTTCTAAGGAAAGGGTTTTTTACTTTCTTCATGAAAAACAAAACAAATCGAGACTTGGTCTTCAGAAGTGGGCCTTAGTTCATAGGGGATCAAGGGTTATATTTGGATTAATGGAGTCCAAATTTTATCCTGGAAAGTGATGTTGGGTGAAGCGCCCCTTTTTCTATTCCATTGTTGGAATGATACCACTTTCATAAGTATTAGTAATTCCCTTGGAAGGTATATCGATAATGTTGAGACATAAGAGGGGATTTTATATAAGAGGGGATTTGTGTGGAAGTGGATATGGATAAGAAGCTCCCAACAACCATAAATCTCAATATGTACAGTTGGTCCCATATCCAATAGGTAGACTATGATCATATTCCATTCAAATGCAAATTATTCCATCAATATGGCCACTTTGCAAGAAGTGGCAAAATAAATAGGATGAGCAACAAAAACAAGGGGAGGAAGTAGAATAATGGAAACAACAAAAAAGGAGAATATTCTCAACAAAAAAAATAAACAATCAACCAAGGCAACCAAATAAGACCAAGAATAAATGGAAAGGACCAACTTCTCCCAGAAAAACAAATCTTGAGAGCAGAGAAGGAATTGGCAAAGGAAAGAAAGAGAATAGTAATAGTTATGAGGAATTAAATATGGTGAAAGAAAAAGGGGAAATTTCACAAAATAACGCATCCTCGTGAGAGAAAGATAAAAAATCAATATTAAATCCATATCTAGAAATAATTCATGAAAATATACTACCATTAGAAGAAGATCTAGTGCCAATACATCAGATTGTGGAGTCTTCTATGGAGGAGGAAGAATTACTCTCCCCTAAAAACATGAGGATTGGGTTGTCTTTTTCAATTTCAGTAGATGAGAAATCAGAAGCTGACAAGGAAAAGGAACAAGAGAATCTCCAACAAAGGTAGGTCAAAAAACTAATAGAGATATGAGATTGGAAAAAACAAATAAAGATAAGGAAATGGGCACTTATTCAATTCTAGATCCAAAACTCAAAGGATATAGAAATCGAAAAAGGAGGAAACATTGCCGCTCAACAAGGGGAAACTCATACAAGATTTAAGTAATGAAGGATCTCTCCTAGAATTCCAGGGGTTTAGGGTTAGAAAAAAAAGGAGGTGAACTCATTAATCAATAAATAATGGCCCTTAGTTCTCCTACTCCATGAGATAAAAATGGGGGATCAAGAGATCCTTTAAAAGCAAGATAAGCTTTGGAATGGTGGTGGAATTATTTTTGTTAGTTCAAGGGGAGCCTCAAGTAGTGTTTCACCCTATGGGCTCAATCATCGGTCAAGTTTATTGATCATCGATCATCCACCCATGTGTTGGCTACAAGACTTTTTCATATACCCTCAAATTAGGTATGCTCATTTGTTAATATCTATATGCCAATACAATTTTGAGAAAAACAAGAATGTTTGGATTCCTTTTTAACTCTAATTTTTTGATTTGATTACATCTTTGGAGGAGATTTTAATACAAGTCTATATCAGTGGGAAAAGAAAGGGGGATCTCAGGTTATAGATCAAGTTCAAGAAAATTTGGAAGATCTCATCTAAAAATTAAATTTGTTGGGCATTAAACCTTCCTCCAAAAAAATTGCTTCAAGCAACAAATGATATAGACCAAGTCATATTACTACTCATTTAGATAGATTCCTAATATCCGACTCATTCTTGTCTCAAAATATATTGGTTTTTTCCTCAATCCTTCCTTGAAATAATTTGGATTGTTGACCAATTGTTTTAGAAATCGCTAAAAATATTGATTTTGGGGCCCTTCCTTTCCATTATTGTCTAATGTATGCAAGAGTGGTGGGTTTCAGCGATCTAGTAAAGGAAGTCTTGAGCGAATGGGAATGGGTAGCCCAACTATGATCTTGGAGCAAAAGATGAAGTGATTAAAAAGTGCATTAAAAAGTGGGCTCGTGACAATAAACAAAGAGGCAATCGGTGATATGAGCACGTGAAAAGAGAATGGAATTTATGTAATCCAAAATAGATGATGGTCCTACGACAAATGATTGCTTAAGGAAGAAAGGGAAGAATGTTTAGCTTATCATAAAGCAGTAAAAAAGGAATTGGAAATTTTTCATTTAAAGCCTTAGAGTATTTGAATAAAGACAAGAGAAATGACATTTTTTTTAAATCATAAACAGACAAAGAACCGAGTCTGGAAAATAACATCAAAGAGATAAAATCAATAGGTACTAAAATATCATACTTTGCTCAACTCAACCAAGAGGTTATTTGTCACTTTAGTGAATTGTACAATGCCACAGCCCTGAGTAGGTCTGAAGCAAATTATCGATGTTGTAACAAATTTTGGAATTTGTATATCAAGAGGATAACCTTGCTTTGATAAAAGAGCCCACATTAGGAAGTTTTCTCCTTCAACCTAGACAAAGCTTCAGGACCAAATGGATTTTTCGCTCACTTATATCATTAGTTTTTGGAGGTAATAAAATTTTATTTTTGAAAAATGGTGGATTACACTTTTAAGAATAACTCCATGAGGGGTAGAATTAACTCTTCCTTTTTAGTGTTGGTTCCAATATAATTAATCCCTACTTCTTTTTCAATATTCAGGCCCATTTCACTTTGTAATGTCTCATATCAAGTGCTTTCTAAGATTTTGGCTAGAAGACCTATGCTCATTCTTCAAAAAATAATATTAAAAAATCAAGGAGATTTTGTGCATCAGAGGAAAATATTTGATAAAAGGCTATCAATTCTAGTCAAAATTGGCAAGACAAAGGCATGATTGTCAAACTTGAAATGGAAAATGCCTTTAACAAAGTGAGTCATGAATTCTTATTTAAGGTGATGAAAATATTTGACTTTGATGCTAAATTCATTTAATGGGTTTCTCTTTGCATGAAATCCCCTTATATTTCCCCCTAGTTAATGGGAGAGTGGTTGTGTTTTTTCATGCCTAGCGAGGCCTTTATCAAGGCTACCCTTTATCTCAATTCTTGTATATCATTATGGAAAATTTCCTTATCCACAGATTGGAATATGAAAGAAGATGTGGGCACCTCCCAGGGCTCAACTTTGTCACAAGTATCAAGAGCATCAATCACTCTCAATTTTTTGATGTTATGTTTTTGATGGGTGGAGCTTCCTCAATAATAGCAAGAAGATTCAAAAGGGTTCTAGATAATTTTCTAGAAGCAATGGGAGTTCAAGCAAATTTTTGGAAATCTTAGATTTATACATGGAATATTTCATGTAGAAAGCAAAGACAAATTAGAAGAATGACGACCTTCAATCGGTGGAAACATGGAAAGAATTTAAGTATTTAGGCATTCTTATTTTCCTGAAATCACGCTCAACCCGAGCTTTGGAAGGTGTTCTTTTAAAATTCAAAGGAAATTTAATTTCCCAGGGGCTAGATGGCTCAATCTTGCAGGGCATGTTGCTCTAATCCAAGCACTCTTTTTTTCTTCATCACTTTATCTATTCTTTGCACTTCTTGCTCCATAAAGCATTCACTCTATTTTGGAAAAAGAAATGTGTAAGTTTATATTAGAAGGAGAAAAACCGACCACAAGGAAATTCCATTTTATAAATGGGATACTGTGAAGCATCCAAAAAATTGATGGCTTGGCATTAGGGACCTTATGTTAATAAATAAATCAATAATGGAAAAACTAGTTTGGAGATTCATTACGCAAGAAGAAGACTAGTGGAAGGTAGTTCTCGAGGAAAAATACCTACAAGGAGAAAGAATAAGAAGTCTGGATTCAATTCAAGCCTCGAGAGGGTGCTCCCCGATCTTGAAATTATTTGTATCAATAGTCCCTCTCATTTATTCAAGCATGAATTGGAATCCAGGAAATGGGAAAAATATAAACTTGTGGACTAATAAAATAATGGATCAGTAGCCACTAGAACATTTCCAATAGTTTCTTCCTCTAAGAGAATTCTTATGTGCTCAAAGAAAAGTCACACTGGCCAATATTTCTAATTGGGACAAGGAAGGTAATTGGACTAGATGGAACTTTGGAAATACTCCACAAAATCTTCAACAGTTAGCCTTCAAGCTTTGTGATCAACCAGTGGGATGCACGCCATGAAGTTCAAAGAAAGTGAATCAAGTAGGATGGAATTCCTTGGTTTATTTAATGGAGGGATACATTTCTATACTCTTCCAATCTCGAGTTCCCCAAAATATAGACACTTGGAAAAAAAATATGGAAATTTAATGCCAATCTAAATGTAAACTCCTTTTTCTAGCTTCTTCGTCATAGAAAATTTTTGACAACTGAGAATTTAAGACAGAGAGGCATTCATGGCCCCTCTTAGTGTCCTTTCTTCCTAGATCAAGCAAAATACATCTCCCATGTCTTTCTATATTGTGATTATACCATAGCAGTTTGTATCGAAGCAATTTCATCACTCTCCAATAGAGTGAAATGGCCCTCTAATTTTCAAGAATTCTTCTCTTCTTGGACAAATAATTATGCTGGCAATTTTTCAAGGAAACATCTCTTCAAAATTATTGGGAAGCTCTCCCAAAATTTATATTTTTGGAAAGTATGGCTAGCAAGGAATAATGTAATTTTTAGTAGCAAGGAATAATGTAATTTTTAGTAGCATGAGTAATCCTCCCAATAACATAGTGATCAAAGCAATCACATTGCGTGTTGATTTTGGAGCTCAAAAGATAAACCAAATTTCTTATCAACAAATAGACCAAATGGAATGGGATTGGCTCAAAAGTTTATAGTTTTGAAAACTTTTCCCAAAAATATAAGATGGAAAAAGGCCGAAATAGATCAAAATTGGAAGTTGAAACTTGTAGAGGTAGAAGTAAGAGCATTGAAGAGATCGCAACAATGCTAGAATATCTATTTTGATGGTGCCTCCAAACAAAACCCAGGGGTGGTGAGAGGGGGATGGCTATTGATTGTCCTAGAAGAGGACAAAGTGTTCAAGGACTCATTATGTCTTGGTCACCTAAAAATAATCATAGATTTAATTCTCTCAACACTCTCGGGTTCAGGCTCCATGGTTGATTCAATATGAAGTGATCCTTTTAGGTAGATCTGTCTTATATAAATATTTTGTGGAAGAGATGTTGTAGTGTCCGTAAAATAAAGCATTAAACAAAATAATAACAATAATAATAATGACTCAATTAAAAAAGTAAATAAATAAATAATGAATTTATTCAATACAAACTATTGTATTGTAATTTTGTTTTTAATAATAAAATTAAAAATAATTTTTCATAAATATATATATATATAATATACATATCACATTAAAAAAAAAAAAATAATAATGCATTCATAATTCAAAACATGTAATTAATAAATATATAAAAACTTAATAAATATATAATTAAAAATAAAATTATTTCTAAAAATAGAAATGTGACTTACATATATATAGATTCATTTGATCATATAAATTAAAATAATGATTCATATTTATAACTATTATATTTCAAAATTTCATATTTTTTTTGTTTGCTAGGTGATGTGAGCTCTAAGATCACTGGTACACCTAACCTGTGGCCTGATTAGCAACGACCCATAAGTATCTAAGCTATCAAAATCACTTGGGGATCGCACCCAACCTTGGCCACACCAACCCTTAACATGGTTGGATTATTTCCCATGAAGCCTTTACAGGACATGGTGCCTTAAAAGAACACCTTCTCACACACCTTCTAACGGTTTACTCTACACCTCGTGGGTTTCACAATTTCATATTTAAATTTAACTAATAAACATTTCAAAATTCAATATTTACAATAAACATCTCTCTCTTTCTATATATATATATACACACACACACATGCATAATAAAATATGTATCTATATGTATTATCAATGTTTTAGTAAAATTAAAAATAAGAATATTTCTATATATAGAGAGACGTGAAATTTAAGGAAATATAAATAATAATTTAGGAATTAACATCATCCATTTTACTATGGATTTATCCTAAGACCGAAAGAAATAAAATCTTTCGAGGTGCAAACCTTTCCTCAAGTTTTGCATTCAAAATGAGTGTTGCATCTTGAGAGATTTAACCCCTATGGGCGTGGAGTTCATATATATATGTTTATTAATTATATATTTTGAAATATGAATCATTATTATTTAAATTTATTTTAATGTAATATGTGTATTATGATTTTTTTCTTGGAAAAAATTGTTTATAATTTTATTTTTATTTTTAATAAAACCTGAGAATATTTTACATTAAAATAGTTGAGTAAATTGCTCGCTTAAAATACATCTTACAAAATATTGAAAGGTAGTTAATTCCGTAGCCTAAAAAATAAAGGTGGATGCATCCATCTAGTGAAGTTCATACATGATTTCCCCAAAAATATTGTACTACACTCCAAATTGTTCCATTTATAAGTTCATCAATAATTTTCTATCAAAAAGACAAAATTCAGAACACATATACAATTCAGATATTAACCATTTGGAAGCCAATTCCATTGGCTTGTTGTTTCCTTTGTTGTCAAGCAGTGCATTGTTGTTCATGTTCCATTTTTTCATTACCTCCTCCAACAGTGATCTAATATAGTCCAGCTTATCATCCATTTGTTGGATTCAATTCTGAGGTTGTAGCATAGACCCTAATATTTCTGAAATTTCCTGATGCATAGATCAAAGCATAATATCAAACCATTGATTGTTTTCACCACGAGCCATGAATTCTAGAACTGCCACGAAGAAGAGTGGCAAGACCGAGGGGACATGTGTGTGGTGCCTTTAACAAAGGGTTAGCACGCCTCCAACTTCCCTCCATCAATTAGCTAAAATATCCAGTTGCTACAAGGTCGAGGTACCACAAACAGTCCAAAGATCACATGCAAACTCAACTGTAAATCTTTGAGTCGTCATCTCCTTAAATAACCAAATGCCGCAAATGGAGGAGTTGACATTGTACCTCTTGCACCCTTCGGTGTGTATAGACCCACGATCTTGCTTGCCAAAAGGATGAAACCAAACCGAAGGAATTACATAGAGAGACCTTTCCCCACTTAAATTCGATGGCCAAGTATCTCGTCTGCCTCCATAATGGTTCCATTCACACCCCATCTTGGGTTTAAATCCTATAGTATCATTTATTAATATACTAATGCAGGGCGTCATAACTCTTTTCCCCTAGGAAGAAATTTGCTCCCTTCTTTAAACTTACCCCTTGGTTAGCGAAGAGGTCATCCTTGGAATTGTTTCCCCTTTAAGTACGAAGGAATTGACCTCTCAAGATAGATTGATTCCAAAAATGGATCCGTTTGAAGATATGTCTTAACTTCAACTTCATGTCTAAGGGAAGAGTTCTAGAGTATAAATGACTATTACTTCTAGAGTCTTCAATAACTATTACTTTTTTTACTCTAATGCTAGTAATTTGCTTTAACTCTTGATAAAGAGCATAAGCTTCAACTAAATATTGGACATGAGACCAAAAGAGTGAAAAATCCTCTAGGCTCCTCTTAATCCAAATTGTTTGTAATTTTATTAATTTTATTGAATTGAATCAATTTATTATTTTTATTACTTTTTGTTTTGCATTACTTATTTAATTGAGTTTACATCATTATTATTATTATTAATTTTTACTAATGTTTCTTTTTACAAACACTACAACATTTTTTCCTATATTAACTAGACATTTAAATATGTAGACTCATTTACAATTAGTACAACATGGACCGGAGACTGCGCCAACATTTAAATGTTTACATTCATTAGACCGAGAGGCACATTCCATACCCAGTATGAGGGCAATGTTTGATTTATTTTGTGCTCAAAGTGGAGTTTACACATCTCCCTCTTAAAAATAAAAATAAAATATTCTTAAATAGAAAAGCAATGCCTCTTATAATAAGAAAATAAAAGTGAATATGCATGTTTAGTTAGTTTTAATTAAAAGCATCATAAAACATCAATAATGCTAACCTCACTATGGTCGCTCGATTTGTTGTTGCTATCACAACCCAAGTGGTAAAACTATTTCACTCACTCTCAATCATAAATAAAATATTTCGATGTCCACATGATATGACATTGATTGTCTACTTAGAGAATATTTTATTTTTAGTTTAAGAGGGACACATGTCAACTCCACGTCGAGCACAAACGAAATCACACATCACCCTCATTTTGGGTTGTAGAATGAACCTTGTGCTAATTCATATTTATAATTTATTTTTCAAATTCAACTCCACAAAAAATAACATGTAAACTGGTTAGTCAAATAATCAAATTTTGAATGAATCATTTTTTAATATACTTTAAAATTGTTTTTTTTTTTTTTCCGTATTCAAGCTTTTGTGATCCATAATGAATTAAGCAAAGTCTTTCGGTAGAAATCACATGAGAGTTTCAAAACAACAAGTGTGGTTCATCATCAAGACCAAATGAAGAGGCAAACCATGGCAAAGGCTTAAATAGAGAACAATGTAGAGACATAATTGGCAAAGGCTTAAATAGAGAGCAATGTAGAGACATAATTGGCAAAGGCTTAAATAGAGAGCAATGCAGAGACATAATTTCAAGTAACGGCTATATTTGAACAATAATATTTAAATTGTGATGTTAATTTTTTAATATATTAAAAACAAATATTAAGTAACGGTTATATTAAACGCCTAGATTTTATAAAATAATATTTAAATTATGATATTACAATAATATTTAAATTATGATATTAATTTATTAATATATTAAAAACAAATATTAAGTAACGTAATATTTAAATTAATATATTACAATAATATTTAAATTATGATATTAATTTATTAATATATTAAAAACAGATATTAAGTAACGGTTATATTGAACGCCTAGTTTTTGAAAAATAATATTTAAATAATGATATTAGCTTATTAATTTACTAAAAATATTAATAGGTAACAACTATATTAAACAGCGAGTTTTTGAAAAATAATATTTAAATTAATTTATTAAAACCAAATATTACTAGTTTTTGAAAAATAATATTTAAATAATGATATTATTTTATTATTTTATTAAAAAATATTAATAGCAATGACTATATTAAACGCTAGTTTTTAAAAAATAATATTTAAATTATGGCATTAGTTTATTAATTTATTAAAAACAAATACTAATAAGTAACCGCTATATTAAATAGCTAGTTTTTGAAAAACAATATTTAAATTATTTTATTAAAAAAAATCAAACTCTAAACGAGGGAAGTCAAAATATTTATAAAAACGAGTCAAGACCCTAATCGAGACAAAATCATTTGATAAATAAATATCATTATTTAAATATTATTTTTCAAAAAAACTAGTCTTTTAATATAGTCGTTACTTAATATTTGTTTTTAATATATTAATAAATTAATATCATAATTTAAATATTATTGTTCAAATATAGCCATTAGTTGAAATTATGTCTCTACATTGCTCTCTATTTAAGTCTTTGTCATGGTCTGCCTCTTCATCTAGTCCTCATGATGAACCACACTTGTTGGTTCGAAACGCATCGGCCAAAAAATTCTCTTATGTGATTTCTACTGAAAAACTTTGCTGAATTGTTATTTTTCTTTTTATAAATTTTAACTCTTAGAAATAAATTTATACTTGGAATAACTAATACAAAGTTAAGGACCTGTTACAATATAACTTGACTATATGTGGATATAAAAACATAATTTAAACTACGTTAACGTTTCTTGGTTCATTGCTCTCTAGTCTGTACATTCCATTGATCTAATTAGTGCACATATTACAATAAAGAGGAATCATGTTACAATAGAGAAGGATTGTGTATAATGTGAACATAAGCTAAACAATAACATACAACATTTGGTTAAATTCATTATGTAAAAAAAAACGGAAATGGAGTAGTACCCAAATTTTAAGGCTAGAATCTATTTGTGAGAGTAAAAACACCCACGGATCATACTGCAAGAAATAGAAACTTTCTACAAAAAGATTAAAGAATTTGGAGAACGAAGAAAAATACTTCATTACTTGAGGAAAATATGTTGTACATCACCTAATTTATAGGAGTTATGGAAGCTTGTAGTGATAGCTAGAAGATAAGACTGAAAATGCAATGTATAAGGATGTTATGTAATCTTACGAGTTCCAAGGTTCCTTTATTGGAACTCTAACACCCCCCCCCCCCCCCCCCCTCCATAAGTGAAATGTAGGGAGGAAAGAAAAACAAAGAATGTGTCTTGGAAACAAGGCCTACTTAGGTACCCATGTACAACCTCTCATAAGTGGAGAAAAGGAGAAAAACCCATAGGAAAAAAAATCCCCCCCCAAAAGAGAGTACATAAAAATTAAGAAATAAAGAGAAAAATGAAGAGGTGAAAGAAGGAGGACTCAATATGACCCCCCAAGGACAACTTCCTTCACTCCAAGCATTAGTCATAATTGAAGAAACCTTGGTGATGCCAAGGACATTGTGAAAATATTTGCTACTTATTCTTCAGTAGGTACATACTCCAAGCTAAGAACAACGTCTTGAATAAGTTGGTGAATGAAGTGCGTATGGATATTTATGTGTTTAGGCCATTGATGTTCCATAAGATTTTTAGAGTAATTATCACACCAAAGAAGAGTACATTGATCCTACTCAATTCCAAACTAAAGCAATAACTATCACAGTCAAATAAATTCTTGACTTGCAAGAATTGCAAATCGATGCTCAACTTTTGTTGTAAATAATGCACTCATTGATTGTTTCTTGCAAGACGAAGCAATAGGATCAAAACCAAGACAAAAACAATTCCAAAGGTATACTTCGAGTCATCCATTGATCCAACCTTGTTAGATTATGTGAAACCCACAAGGTCAGGAAAACCAATTGTGTATTTAATACCAAACTTGGAAGTGCCCTACATATATCTTAGAATATGCTTTGAGGGTTTCTAGTGACTCTAAAGAGGATATTGATAGAATCTAGAAACCAACCCTACTCTATAATCAATGTAAGATCGAGTGTGTGTCAAATGGAGTTAACTACCAACCAATTAGTGATACAATGTAGGATCCGCCTATAGTGAGGTGCAACTGGTGATAAGAGTAATATTGGACTGAAAAGGGGTAGGCGTATGCTTACAATTATACCTACCAAAACAATAAAGTAAATCAAGGGCATATTTTTGTTCAAAGATGGTGATCCCTTCTAAAGACTAGTGAACCTACAAGCTGATAAAGTATTGTACTGGATCAAGACCCATCATAGCAAATTATCCCATTAATGTTTCCTTAACATTCAGAATCATAGATGAAGAACTCCCCATGAGGATCAAATCATCCACATACAGAACTAGAATCAATGAATTATAGCCTTGTCTATGAGTTTAAACTATATGATTATAATGAGAATGGTTGAATCCATAAGCAAGTAGAAAATTTTCCATTTTCCCATACCAAGATTTAGGAGCTTGGTTAAGACCAAACAATGAACATTAAAGCCTACAAACAAGTGAAGATTCTTGCACAAAACCAAGAGGTTACTCCATGTAAATATCCTCATGTAGATATATATATATATATATATATATATATATATATATATATATATATATATATATATATGCATAAATCCTACTCTTTACATCCATCTAGTAACTAACCAGCCTTGGAACGTGGCCAAAGAAAGCATAAGATTTATAGAATCCATCTTGGCAATAGGGTCAAAACTCTTGGAAGAATCAATCCCTTCAACCTATGAAAATCCCTTGGCCACAAGATGTGCCTTATGCTTGTCAACAGAGCCATCTACAACATATTTAGTTTTGTAGACCCACTTGCAACATACCAACTTACATCCCTTTGGAAGTGTATGAATTTTCATCAAAGAAGAATATTCATCCTTCATGGTAGCTTCCACTCAAGTATTCCAACAACATTGAAAAATTATTGTGGATCTTATGAAATGGAATTACCAAAAAGGGAGATTCATTTTGACTATGTTTGATTTAAGCCTATATAATTAAAAAAAATTGCATCATAGCCATATCTATCAAGTTTCTTTCTCTTGCAAAGGCTCCTCCTCAAGGATTCATCTGGAACAGGTTGCTCCTGATTTGACTGCTTAGGTTTCAATGGTGTTCTTGATAGATTTTCTTTTGGCTGAGGACATTCAGCAGAAATTTCTTCTTCTACCAAATCTAGAAAAGTGTCGCAATGATCTTAATCATTGTCAATAGTTAAAGATGAGGGAGGAGGGGAATAGGATCTTGGATTGTTGTTCTCATAAAAATGAACATCTCCTTAGAAAAAAACTTACATAGAGATAGGATCAAAGAGTCGATGAGCCTTCATGTCCTCACAGTAACCAAAAAATATCAGTGTTCAACTCTTCTTGTCCATGGCTTTGCGTTTTTCATTTGGCATTATGCCCAATAAGTATTTCCAAATACCCTGAAAGAAGAGACATCAGGATTATCATGTGTCCAAGCTTCCACTAGAGTCATATTTTGAATTGCCTTATGAAGCATTATGTTTTGAATATAATTGATACATTTAATTGCTTCGACCCAGAAGATAGGTGCCAATTTCTTGGACCGAATCATGCAATTAGCCATCTCTTTGAGTGTTCAGTTCTTCCTTTCAACAACACCATTTTTTTAGGGATGTAGGGAATAGAGTGTTGATGAATAATGCCATGTTCTCTACAAAAATTTTGAAATTACTTATTGACATATTTCCCCCCATTATTGGTGCATATACTTGTGATGGAGTATGATGTTTGTTTCTCAATAAAATATTTAGAGGTTTTGAATGTTACAAAGACCTCACTCTTGTCCTTAAGGAAGTATACCCAAGAATGGCATGAGAAATCAACAAGAAAGGTCAATGCATGCTTGGCTACTGAAAAAGGAGTTAAAAAAATCATTAAATCACCATGCACCAACTCAATAGGTGTTGTTTCCCATAGCTATTTCCCTTTGGGAAAGGGATCTTAGTGTTTTTTTCCAAGAGCATAACTTGTACACACCCCATAAGTACAAGAAACTCTTAGAAGATCGGACACCAAAATTTGAGTGAACATTTGTTGCAAATATTTATAATTTAGATGGAAAAATATTTCATGCCAAAACCTACTCAAGAAATTAGCATGAGTTATAAAACATGATGTTGAGGAAGATTGAAAGCTGAAAAACTTATATAATCTAGAGGCATGATCAACATATCCAATAGAAACAATAACTATTGAATCATGTGTTTCTCTAATAACTACCTGATTAGGAGAAAAGCCCATTGTTTTTCCATTTCCAGAATGACAGATCTAACAGATGGATAATAAAATTCTAGAGATCTTAGGGACTAGGAGCACATTGTCAATGCACCCATTGGTCAATTGCACAATATCTGACCCCAAAACCTCAAGTTGAGGAGAGTCACCAACCGTAATTTGTGAAATTTTTCTATGGGATGTAGAAGGAAGCAAATCTGGACAAGGAGTCATATGATGTGATGCCCCTAAATCATGTATATGATGATTTGCCAATCTACCTAGGGCTTGGATTGATAAAGCATGTCCTTTGCATGTTGAGATATTTTGATTCTTTGTGGAATTGTCTAATACCTGCAACTTTGTAAAACATCGTGCTCTAGTATGCCCATATTTGCTACAAAAAGTACATGTTTCATCTGTTTTGTCTTCTTATTTTTCTGGTCATTCTTTGTCTTTGAGGAGGATCCATAATTCATGGAAGCTACAGGTGGAGACTTAGTATTATGTTAAGACTTGGAGGGAGACTGGTGGACTTGAGAATAATTTTTATTTTGTTGAGACTATGCTTTATGCTAACCTTTGGAGTTATGAGCCACCAAAGATTGATTTGAAGAGCTAGAGAGAAAATATAGCTACCTGAGCTTAGATTGCTCTCGTGTGATATGATCACAAAATGTCACAAAAAACTAGGCATTTTTAATAAGACACCAATGGTGTCCCTTGTTGCATATAAGGCATATGAGAAAACTTGAAAATGACCCTTTAGATTTGGCAAGATCAAAAAATACATCACGCTTCCATATTCTCCTTGCCACATGCTTTTACTTGGCACAAAATGACCTGAATTGAGAAAGATACTCCTCAATAGGTGCATGCTTATCAAATAATAGGGTTGGTAATCTAATTTCGCTTGTTTCACAACTCTTATAAGACCCACGAGTACCCACGGGTCTTGACGGGTTCTACAGCGAGACAAGTCACTCACATAAAACCCGCGATACTCGTCAAAACATGCATAGAACCTGGATACTCGTATTGAACCCATGAAAAGCCGCATATGACCTGTATGAGATCCTCATAAGACCCGTGGAGACCCTCAAAATTCAACCTTTTTTTTCTTTCTTTTTTAGATCATGTGGAGGGAAAGGGAAAATGGAGAGAAGAAATGCTTTATAAGCACCTCCCTCCCTCCCATTTGTCATTCACTTATCATTGAGTGTTTTAAAATTCTTTTAAAAAGCAACAAAATTTTATTGGTAACAACTTTTCACAATATGCTAGGGTAGCCAAAGGGAACAAGGAGATAAGCGGTCAAGGGAGCTCATAAGGAACACGGGGAGAAACTTATTGTTTACCTTTACTTGGAGATTGGGTTCCAAGACCAACAATTTAGTTGAAGGTCATGTTTTTTAATGTTTGGACCCAACACTTTGATCAGGGGTCAAAACCTTAACTTGCATACAAAACTCATCATTACTAGTAATCATAACGAATAAGAAATCATTCCTTTCAAATGTCATCCTTCAAAGATTATTTGAGTTGTTGTTAAATCTAGTCAAATGATTCCAGTGCATCAGCTACTTTCACACACCCCATTGAACAGATATTATGCAAATAGAATAGCAACTATAGATTTGATATCAAGAAAAACTCAAATCACGCATACATCTCAAAATGGCCTATTAACAACCCATGGTCAGAGAGCCCAAAAATATTGAATTATGTTTGCAATTAAGTTGGGTTGCATCTTAGTGAAGAATCTGGAGTAAGTTTAGCCATCTAGATGGAAAGATGGCTCCAAACTGAAGATCAATGGCTCGAGCATCTCTCTAGGAAGAATTGAAGGGGATGAGGAGGATTTTAGAACAATTCCTATTGAGTCAAAATACAGAAATTTAGTGCCTGCGGGTAAAGATAAATAATCTGAAGTGTCAACAGATAACAGAGAAGTATATGAGTGACAAGAGAGTTGAGGAAATGGAAGCATAAGTAAGCACCTAAGGATGCCTACTATGAACAATAGAGAAAGAGACGGATTGGACATCAAACTAGACTATTATAACACCCTCCTCCCACACTTACCCAAGTTTATCGGTCCACGGGGGTAAATATGTGACGAAGAGTTACTATGATATGATTCAACCTCCTAGATCACCTTAAGGAAGTGGAATTGAAAAAAAAAAACCTTATTGACCTTCCTCATGTGCTACGGGACCCCCAAGGGTTAAACCACCCTTCCAGGTGTCCAAACCCTGAATTAACTTGCTTTTTCACTAATCTAGACTCCCAGTTGCATGCACAAGTCTGCATCCATGCGACTGTAAGCCTCCAATTGCATGTATAACCACTAAAGTGTGCAACTGTAGTCTTTTTCAGCCAGTTTTATGCCTGAGACCTCGAAATATGTGCCACTTTTCAGGGCTAGACTCCAGGTCACTGCTCAAAACTTGATGAAACTTTCCAAAATGATAAATGCTACAAAGACAAATCTTCTAACACAAAAATTAATCAAGGACTTGACCTAACCAATCCTAACCATGATAGAAATTTCGTCAAACATGTCATGAACATGTAATATACAGTCATATAAACACATTTGAACATAGGGACCTCATACTTATCTGAGATCTATCAAGAAGGTTTGATGCCCTCTCACAATAGCTGCGTTATCATCTATTAGGTCATACATTCATTAACATTTCATTTACTAATAAAAACATGATGATATCCATAACCAAAGTTTGTCATAAACCATGCTTATAACTAGCAGAATAACAATGATAGAACAACCATTAAAACTACATATTAACTTGTATATTTACACATGGAACACAAGAGGAAAAGAGCTCTTATTAACATATGCAAACGGAAACCAAGTCAAGGCCTTCCACGTACCACCTGACCATTATTGAGCTGAATGAAATCTCTCTTTCAGTCAATCACCCCAGTGCCATATTCCATGCATGAATGTGAGACGTACAACAAAACTGACTAGGGCTTCCTCAAGCTTTACTGTATATCCTGCCAATACCGGTCAAGGATTCCTAGGCCTGAAACCCTCACTTATACAACTAGGATTTACCACAATCCCTCCAAGGGATTTCTAGGCCCAAACAAGAAACATACACTACCAGGATTTACCGAAATCCCAACATATATCAATCCAGGGATCACAATGCTTATACAAGCATGGATGCCTCCAAATCTATCCACCTAAACTGTGATAAATTTATCCTTATCCACCCTCTAGGATTTACCATGTATCACGCCATTACCAGTCAAGGGATTCCTAGGCCCAACGAGGGTATTCATCTCTAGGCTTTACCATGTATCCCACCATTACCGGTTAAGGGATTCCTAAGCCCAACGATGGTATTCACCTATAGGATTTACCGTCTATCCCACCATTAGCGATCAAGGGATTCCTAAGCCCAATGAAGGTATTCACCTCTAGGCTTTACTATGTATCCCGCCATTATCGGTCAAGGGATACCTAGGCCTAACGAGGATATTCACAACCAGGCTTTACCGTGTATCCTATCATTACGTCAAGGGATTCCTAGGCCTTTTGATTTTTCCTAAGACCATCCCACTTCGAAACCATCCAGCAATCCAGCTCAACCAAGTAAAATAACCCCATCACACCATGGCTATCCAAAAATGCCAAGGCAAGGATTAAAACCACTGTCACACCTACAAAAACCCATGCCAATGACAGCAGAGAACCAAATACACACATGCATGTACCATGCATGCCAAAACTAGCAAGGAAATCATACATGAAACTCAATACATGTAGGTAATCTTTTTGTAGCCCCTTGATCCAACTCTTTCTTGCTTGATCTTTGATACCCTTTGCTTTCTTGTCCTTCCTTTGCCTTCCTTCCTCCATTGTTGGATTGCTGCAACAATGCCATAAGTGTCCAAGAGTATGAGAGAGAGAGAGAGAATAGAGAGAGCTCTAAAACTGACTAACAAAAAAGGTTGTACTGACAAAATCTGTTATGAAACCAGCTCACAAAAAGATAGAAAAGAAAGATCAAAGCCTTAGACTTCAGCCTCTTCGAGGGGGCAACCTCCTTTACATTACACAAATGAACAATTCTTAGATGATACAAATGACAAAACCTCCTTTCTATATATAGGAGTCTAAGGGGTCACAATATAACCAAAGCCGACCTAACAATAATAATATAAGGACACAAAAATAACAATAGTGGGCTTCTATGGGGCACAATAATAACAATATGGGGACAATAGGGGCACAACAATAATAATAAGGGATACAATGACAATAGTAATGGGGGAATCACTAGTATTATAGGGATCTAACATGCCCCTCTCCTTCAAAAAAGTGTTGTCCTCAATGCTTGAGTAGTTCTTGATGCTTTTGTATAAAATTCTCATCCTCCCATGTGGAATCTTCAATAGGTAAGTTCTTCCACTTGATGAGATACTCTGAAATTGATCGATTTCGTAGCTGTCGAGTTCTTGTTTCTTTGACTACTTCAGGTTCCAATATGATTTTTCCTTCCTCATCAAGTTCTGGCAATATTGTTTGAACTGGGAGCTTGTCACCTATAACCTTCTTTAAGCATGAAACATGGAAAACTGGGTGCACTCGGGAAGCTGCAGGAAGCTCTAATTTGTATGTCATAGTACCTATCTTTTGCAACACCTTGTATGGACCATAATACTTTGGTGATAATTTATTATCCTTCTTAGCTTTCTTGAGGGACATTTTTTTATATGGTTGTAGCCATAGGAATACCCAATCACCTACATCAAAACTTCTTTCGCTACAATGGTGATCTGCCTGTTGTTTCATTCTGTTCTGCGCCAAGGTGAGGTTATCCTTTAAGAGTTGGAGAACTTGTTGTTGATGCTCGATGTGATCTTCCACTGCTTGAACCTTAGAATTTTCTCTTAAATATGATGTGATGGATGGTGGATGATATCCATAAAGTGCCATAAATGGGGTCATTTTTGTTGCAATATGGAAGGAAGTGTTATACCACCATTCAACTAGAGGCAACCATTTGACCCATTGTGTCTGTTTATCATATACAAAGCAACGAAGATATCCTTCCAAACAATTTGTTTACTATCTCTATTTGCCCACTAGATTGAGGATGATAAGATGAGTTATGAGCTAACTGAGTACCAAGACAGGAAAATAAATTTGTCCAAAAATTTCCAGTGAAAATGGGATCTCTATCGCTTACAATAATCTTTGGGTTTCCATGTAGCTTTTGAATTGTTTCCATAAATGCAGTAGAAACTGTACCCGCTTTAAATGGATGAGATAATGCACAAAAGTGTGCATACTTGGTAAGTTTGTCAACTACCACCATGATAACACTCTTTCTTCGGACTTGGGTAAACCTGTGATAAAATCCATTGAAACCTCCTCCCAACATTGGCTTGGAATGGATAAAGGTTGTAATAGACCTGGGGTCTTAATTGTTTCAAATTTATTTTGTTGGCAAACCAAACATTTTGCCACAAAATTTTGAATATCTGATTTAAGGCCATCCCAAAAAAATTCCTTCTTAACCATGTGGTAAGTTTTTAGAAATCCTAAATGCCCTGCTAAGGGAGAGGTGTGCAATTCCCTAAGAATATTTTGTTTGAGTTGGGAATTCTTACATAGGTATAACCGATCTTTGTACCATAACAAACCATTTTTCCAGCTAAATCTATCAGATGTACTGGGATCTTGTTGTAACTTTTGAATGAGTTCCCACACTTCTTCGTCATTCTTCCATTCATCCCTTCATTTGTTTATCCAATCTGCTTGGATAATAGAAATGGCGCAAAGAAATGCTTCCACATCCTCATCCTTTCTTGAGAGTGCATCTGCCACAACATTTTGCTTCCCTTTTTTGTAGATGATTTTAAATTCATAACCCAAAATCTTTGTGACCCATTTTTGTTGCTCTTCTAAAGATAATCTTTGTTCTAAAAAGTATTTAAGACTATCATGATCTGTTCTTACCTTGAAGTGTCTTCCCATTATGTAGGGTCGCCATTTCTTAAGTGCATGTAGTATTGCCCACATTTCCTTCTCATAAATAGATTTTTGTAAATACTTTCCTTTGATTGGACAACTTTCGAAAGCAATGGGTCTTTCTTCTTGCATTAAAACAACACTAATTCCATTTCCTGAGGCATCACATTCCATAATAAAGGTTTTTGTGAAGTCCAGTGTAGCTAAGATCGGTGCTTGGCACATTGCCTCTTTAAGATGTTCAAAGGCCTTCATTTCTTCTAGAGTCCATGAAAATGCATCTTTCTTCAATAATGTTGTTAGAGGTGATGTTATTCTCCCATAATTCTTAACAAACTTGTGATAATACCCTGTCAACCCCAGAAATCTTCATAGATGCTTTATGGATGTGGGGATTTTCCATTCCTTAATGGTTTTAATTTTGCTAGGGTCTGCCTTAACACCTTCATGAGATACAATATGACCCAGATATTCCACCTCTTGTACTCCAAAGAAACATTCAAAGATTTTTGCATATAATTGTTTCTCCTCCAATAGTTTGAGCACCATGTCAACATGTTGAACACAATCCTTCCAAGACTTGTTGTAGATTAGTATATCATCAAAAAATACTAACACAAATTTTCTAAGGAAGGGTTTGAAAATGGAATTCATCAAACCTTGAAATGTAGAAGGTGCATTGGTAAGGCCAAAAGGCATGACCAAAAATTCATAATGGCCCTCATGAATTCTAAATGTTGCTTTTGGAATGTCTTTACCCTTCATTCTGATTTGATGATATCCTAAACGAAGATCCAACTTGGTGAAGTAAATTGATCTATGCAATTCATCCAATAATTCACCAATGACAGGAATGGGAAATTTATTTTTAATAGTGAGCTTTTTGAGCTCCATATAATCTGGACACATGCGCCATGATCCATCCTTCTTGTGAACCAATACTACTGGAGTAGAGAAAGAACTTTGACTAGGTTGAATTATACCAGCCTCTAGCATTTCTGCAACCATACGTTCAATTTCACTCTTTTGGGCATATGGATATCTGTAAGTCCTGATGTTTGGAGGAACACTTCTTGGAATCAAATGAATAGCATGATCATGATAACAAATAGGTGGGAGGCCTTTGGGAGTCTCAAATACCTTGGAATGATTATCCAAGGCTTTTTGGAGATCTGGAGAAATAAATGATTTCGATGTGGGAACCTCTAGTGAACATAATTGTGCAATTATGCCTCGTTGTTCTTTCTTTATAAGTTTTGTCATTCCGTTAGAGATGATTATCCTTCCCGGTTTCCCTACGATACCCCTTAATTCAACTTCCTTTTCTTCTGAAGAAAATTTCATGAAAAGTTCTTGAAAATTAAAAGCTATTGTACCCAAGGATTGTAGCCATTGGACTCCTAGTACAACATCAGCACCACCCATTGGAATGGAAAGCATTGGGCTATTCAATACATATTCTCCCATGGATAGCTTGATATTATCACACTTTCCTGAGCAAGTTATGGTTCCTCCACTTGCAACCATCAGTTGACAGTCTGGTGCTGGATATAGGAAGCAATTAAATTCCTTGGCTATCTTACAATGAATAAAATTGTGGGTACTGCCCGATTCAATCAACACTATTACCTTTTTCTTCTTGATATGCCCTTCTATCTTGATAGTTTGAGGAGTGGTAATTCCAGCCAATGCATTATAAGATATGGTTGGATTCATTTCTTCTTTCTCTAAGGTTTGTTCTTGGTGTATATCCTCTTCTTTTGACGTTTCTTGTTCCTTTTCTTCCTCCTCTTCACAATCTATGTAAAATAATTTCTTCTCAACACACTTATGACCTTTAGTGTATTTGCTATCACAACTGTAACAAAGCCCTTTTTCTCTTTTTTCTTCCAATTGTTGTGGTGTCAACCTTGTAGGTTGTGGATGGTTAGGGGCAACAACACTTCCATCTTTATAATTGTTAAAGGTAGGCTTCCTTGTTGCCATAATTTTGCTTTCCATTTCTTTTGCCAACCTGAACGCCTTCTCCAATGAATCAGGTTCCCAAAGGCGAACCTCATGTTGGATGCTATCCTTTAAAGTCCCTATGAACACATCAATCCTATGCTCCTCTGGAATATCTTTTACCCTTATATTCAAATTTTGGAAGTCCTCAATGTGCTCCATAATTGAACCCTTTTGTTTGAGATTTATTAATTGGCTAAAAAAAGTGTTGCTTTTTGTATCCTCATAATGTGCTATCATTTCATCTGTAAAAATAGCCCAAGTGACAATTTGTTTACAAGAGTAATGCCATCGATACCATACAGACTGATTTGGTTCCAAATATAAAGTTGCAATGCATACCTTTTGTGTGTTTTGGACATTATGGAGATCGAAAAATTGCTCCATCTGTAGTATCCATGTTGTGGGATCCTTGCCATCAAACTTCCTCATATCGATCTTTGGAACATGGTGGTTCTTCGATCCAATGTTAGAGTCTATGAAATCATGATTAACATTTATTTTGTTCTCATCATTAGTTTCCTTTACTACCCTTTCACCATTAGTAAGCATTTATTGTAGAAATTTTTTCAAATTTGTCTTCATATCTTCCATCTTAGCTTCCACGCCATCCATCTTAGCTTCCACGCCATTCATCTTAGCTTCCATGCCATCCATCTTAGCTTCCACGTCATTCATCTTAGCTTCTATGCCTTTCTTTAAACCATCCATCTTAGCTTCTACGCCTTTCTTTAAACCATCCATCTTAGCTTCCACACAATACATCTTAGCTTCTACATCTTTCTTTAAACCATCCATCTTAGCTTCTACGTCTTTCTTTAAACCATCCATCTTAGCTTTTATTACTTTTTTTGTGAGTGAAATTTGTTGCACTTGGTCTCATAATTTTGATATATCATGTTGCATTTCTTCCTCTTCTTCACGAGTCATGCTAGAGCTTTCAAGTTACTTAATAGGTGTTTCCATTTTCTTTCTTCGAGGCATCAATTACTGATAATAATGCTTCTCTATGCCCTTTGAATTCCTTCAAACTAATTTTTCAAACCAAACTTATGCAAAAATTTGAAAAAACTACACACCTTTTTTCACTTTGTAGGAGCTCGATATTGAAACAGTTGTAACTCTGTAATTTCGGACCTGCAAGGTATAAAATTGCAACCTCCAGTATCCTTATGTGCCCTCTTTCCAATGCCACCAGTCTGATCGAAATTGGATTCTCCAAGAAAGAGTTAGGCCCCACCTCCCAAGATGACCTACTTATATACTTTTTTAGTAGAGCTAGATTGTACGAAGTGCCACGTGTTACTGTTTCAACCTTCGGACCTAAAAACAATACATAGAAAAGTACATTCCGTCCTCTTTCTATAGCTTCTTACGAAATTTCAATATGATGCTTAGAGAGAAAGTTATGACGATTTTCCCAAGGTCACCTGTTTAGAATTTAATTCGAGAGTCTGCAAAAATCCTAACTTCCTCAAATTATATCTACGAAAATATAGCGAGACAAGATCTGAAATTCGGACCAGAACTTCACCAAGATTTCGGCTCCAATGGGTTTTAATTTTAGAGTCTGAACCTTCATAGAAAAACAATTATAGCGAAACTTCCACGATGAATTGTTTGAGATGAAATTCTGGAGCTTGCAAAAACCTTAAATTCCTTAGATCATATGTCTGAAAATATAGTGATAAAAGATCTAAAATTTGGATCTGAGGTTCAAACCAATTTCTTCTCAAATGGGTTTTTTTTTTGCTTCTGAAACTTCGTAGCGAAAAAAGTTATAGCGAAAATGCCACAATGACCTGTTTGGAGCAGCAAAACCCTAGAATCCAAAGCTCTGATACCAAATGTTATGAAACCAGCTCACAAAAGGATAGAAAAGAAAGATCAACGCCTTAGAATTCAGCCTCTTTGAGGGGGCAACCTCTTTTACATTACACAAATGAACAATTCTTGGATGATACAAATGACAAAACCTCCTTTCTATATATAGGAGTCTAAGGGGTCACAATATAACCAAAGTCGACCTAACAATAATAATATAAGGACACAAAAATAACAATATTGGGCTTCTATGGGGAACAATAATAACAATATGGGGACAATAGGGGCACAACAATAACAATAAGGGATACAATGACAATAGTAATGGGGGAATCACTAGTATTATAGGGACCTAACAAAAGACATGAACTGATCCTCCCAAGCATGTTTATTATTGAGGCCTCTATTTTCTTCAATTTCCATTATTTTCTTTCATTTTCCTCCTCACATGCAACCTGTGACCTTTCACCTTCCTTTTCTCCTAATTTCTATTATTTTCATAAATAAAATGCCAATTAATGCCTCTTAGTCTTTTCAATGTCTTTTCCATTGCATTTTCCAATTTCCCTTAGCCATCATAAACCAAATGAACACCCACACTAGGATGTTTTGCCCAACATTAATCTTGTAATAAGTGTCCCATGACCTTGGTCTTATTTTGTCTTTATTAACTTTATTACATGGATTTTTAACTCGGGGTTGTTACAAACCCCTCCCCCTTAGGAAAACACCATCCTCAATGTTCTATGACACCTACGACCAGCAAGACCATTGAAAAGAAAAACATTCTACCTATGGTGCTTTATAACATAGCTCATTGCAGTATTTATAATGACCACTGCTGAAAACATGACAAACATATCGTTTACTAGATATTTATGATACAACTCATTGCGGTATTTACAATAACAACCACATATATACTCATACACATTTTCTTCGGCCAATAAATAATCATACTATCAATGGAGCTTTATAAATCTAGCTCGATAAAGTATTTACAATAATATACACATATATACATATGCACTTTTGCCCAACCAAAAAATAAAAGGATATGATGCATGTATCAATCAACAAGGGAATCCAAAGACTCATGCATCCACCCTCCAAGTAGTACCAGGATTCACCTCCTTCCCAAGAAGTCTAGAATCCACTACCAAATTCAAATCTTCATCCATTGTCTAGCTCTACGATCCTACATCACTTGTCCCCTCAGTGAACAGTTTTCGACTTATTGTTCCAGGGAACACTCCCAATGTGCATCTGATTCCATCTAGCAATGTTAATGACCAAAAACAAATCCATCCCTATGCCTTCCCTTCTCTGCTACATATTCCCTCGGGCAATCCAGTCACCCCCTTCCATGTAGTCACTCACCTTCCAAGTTCTTCGGCATCCCCTATCCTGGGTGATCCATCCCTTGGCAAGGTTTCCTCGCATTGGAAGGTCCAAAAACCAAGGCATATTCCTACCTCAAAACCATCATACCGGTCATAGAATTCTCATGGAAATAAATGGACATTATTGGGTACCAGTGTCCCACAATGGCCCTACTCCTGAAGTCCTTCCTGTTCCAATTCCTTATGTTGTTGCTGCTAATTCTTGCAGTCAGTTTTAACCACCCAAACTAGGTGTTTCCATGCTTTCCTATACCAAGCACATGATTTTCATTAGATTCAAAATAAACTTAAAAAATTTCAAATCATACCTCATTGATGACCTGTCAATAAGGTACACTTGCAATCCTGTTTACTTCTTGTCACAACAAGTCAAACTAGTTGTTTGATCAAATCATCATAAATAAACATATCACATCCAGTTAGCTCAAAACACAACCATCATAGATCAAAATCATGAATCACATGCAATCATCATAAACCATAATCATATATCACATGTAACCATCATAAATCAAAATCATAGATCACATGCATAATAAAATTGAAATAAAATATTGATACTTATCCTTTAATCAGTCTTTTTCTTCTACCTTTTTCCTTTGTCCTTTTCATACACACACCGGATTGGTTGCCACACTTGGCAAGCACCTAGTGCCTTCTCTCCTCTTAAATCATGTACACATACACACAGTATACATTACAACAAATACACCCACACACAACGTACAACATCGCACAATACATGCACCTACACCCAGTATAAATCATGACACATACACCTACACCCGATGTACAATACAACACAATACATACACCCACACTCGGTGTACATAACAACACAATACATACACCTACACCCAGTGTACAGCACAATACATATACATACACAGGGTACAACACAATGAATACACATGTCATGATACAAGGACTACACATAACATAGTACCACATGTATACAACAAAATCATGTATGATATGTACACAATACCATATGTACAACAAAACCATGTGTACAACATGTACATGGCACCACCTATACACAGCACCACCTGCACAACATGTACACAAGCACAACATGTACACAGCACCACATGTACACATCACCACCTGTACAACATGTACATAGCACCACATGTACAGAGCACCACATGTACATAGCACTACATGCACGATGTGTACACGGCACTACATGCACAACATGTACACAACACCTCATGTACACAGCACCACATGCACAACATGTACACAACACCACCTTCACACAGCGCCCCATGAACAACATGTACACAACACCACATGCATACAATGCCACATGTACAATCATGCACTCAACACCAAATGTACATAGCACCATATGTACGACATGCACACCATGCCATATGTACACAACACCACATATGCAACATGCACAAAGAACCATATGTACACAATACCGCATATCCAACATGAGCACAACACTGCATATCCAACATGCGCACAACACCATATGTACACAGCACCGCATATCCAACATGCGCACAACACCATATGTACACAGCACCACATATCCAATCTACGCACAACACCATTTGTACATAGCACTGCATAAACAACATATACACAACACCATCTAATACTAGTACTGCATAAACAAAATGTACACAGCATCATATGTACTCACCACCACATGTACACAACATCACATGTACAATATGTACAACATATTCACAACAGTAGTATTGCACATCCAGAAACCACACACTGACTCTACCAAGCAACCTTGCTTCCAGTGTATTTCCACCATCCATGCTTGTCCCAACATGCCACAAATCACGTTTTTCATTCCGCTAAAGTACCCCTCAACATAGCTTGTGCATAACATAAACATAGGAATAGTACAAACACATAATATAAAATCATATCCACATGACACTAACCTCATAGATCTATCAAGGCTACTCTTCCCACTTGATTCCTCATAAACCATTAACCTCTTCATGCCATTAACTTGCATAAGAAATCATTCCTCCACAATAATGGTCCCTGACAACCCTGTTAGACAACAACATACATACATAAATATATACATATAAACATTAGCATAAAACAATCATGATCCCTGATGACCCTGTCAGACAAGAGCATGCATACATATATATATATATATCTAAATACTAGCATAAAACAATCATGATCCCTAACGATCTTGTTAGACAATGACATACATACATACATGTATACATATATAGACATGAGCATAATCATGATCACAACATAATTACCAAATAGCATAAGATCAAGGTTAAGAGAACTCCCTTTATCTGTGCGCAACATGCACAACATTGAGAACAACACTTCCCAACATAGCCAAGGCATCTAACACCTCAGATCCATTTACTTCACTTTTCATGTTACATTCTCATGATTTTCCTGCCACCGTCCATTTATCCCAATGGACCCAACTAATCCAACCCTTGTCATACTCTTGCCTTTAGTTTCCCTTTACTCATGCATAGAGATTCATTCAACTCTTACATTACCTATTGTGTTTCATTCATCTCTCCCTAAGATCCATTAACTTTCCTCTTCTCCAACCAATTCTTAAGACCCTCAAAACATAGAAGACAAGAACCAAAAAGCAACCAAGAAGAAAACCATGAAAACCCAATAGCAATATGACACCACAAACAAAGTGGTATGGCCATCCACTAGACATAAACAAAGCCGCAATCAAGTGCAACAAATCACAAAAGATCAAAAGCACAAGACTAGAAACAAACACCATGACTTAAACCCCAGGGTTCCCAAGGAAAGCTCAACCTGACCTTTCTTCAACATTTCATGGTAGTCTCTTTTTCCATGAAATCCTCTTCATCATACTTCCATAAGAACATAATTGTCAATGCAAAACATAACAATTTACCAATTACATTACCTTCATGTATCAAGCAAGTTGCCATGATCACTTGCATATATATCATCTCTCAAGGAACTCCATCTCCTTGAGGGATCCAGCCATAACTGGAAACCAGTTGTTATACCTGTCAAATACATGTCCATTAACATAATACATATCCACATAAGGTCAAACAAAATAAAGGTTAAGAATACTTCCCGTATTCATGAAAAGCACTCATTTATTTGGAATTGTAGTTTCCAAACATAGCCAAAGGAATTCTCACCCAATTTCTTTCTTTTACCTTTTACCTTTTACATTGTTGAAATTGAGTCTTATTATGTACTATCACATCACCCAGATGTTAGTTATATAAACAAATTAAATGTTACCTTGTCATGTTATTAGCAAGCATGTTACCTTGCAACTGTTCACACATGTCAATCACTTATTCCAAGGATAAATACATCATGTCTATTAATTTGAAATCATCATTTACCAGGATTAACAGTAATGTCATAATCAAGAACCAACTCATAGTAATTAGACATAATGCTACAACCATCACCTACTTACACTCAACTACATATCAGTTATCTCAACACATATTGTGTTAGTGCAACCATCTTCAAAAAGGAACATTGCTTCAAGCAATCTCATAGACACATACTCATATCATGCAATTATTCAAACATTCAAACAACCTATAAACATATCATGTTAGATAACCAAATAGATGACATAATCAAAATCACACCTCAAGGTATTTCAGGGGATGTTATCACATATGCATAATTAGTCCAAATTAGTATGACAGAATATCACAAGTATATCGACTCATACATGAATATCATGACCAAAATCATCTTCATAGATCAGTCCAGATTAACACGATATATATATATATATATATGTGTGTGTGTGTGTGTGTATATATGTATATATATATACATACATATATATATACATATATATATATATATATATATAATCAAGATCTCAAATGCAATGAACATACTCATCATGCATATGACTGCAATGCATATAACAACGAGTTACTATCATTCATGACTATCTGACACGTGTGTGTATGACCACGCTGATTAACTAGCATTTATCATGTATGTAACCATTGTTAGAGTGGGTTAATTTGTCAGTCGAAAGGTATTCGGAAATAAATTTTTGCTGATTTAAAGGAGGTCAAATCCATAAACATGTTCACTGTCATAATATGACTTGACACTGCCTAAAGAGTTATCATGAGTTGGGTCATCAAAGTCAGTCATTGGGAAGGGGTGTCTATGTGTGGAAATCTATTGTAATAAATCATTGAGTTTGGGTATTAGGTATTGGTAGGATGAATACATGGTCAAGGTGTCTGTAGTTGAAGGAAAGATCTCACAAAAGTCGTTATCATAAAGGTTTCAATCTATTCCCTTTTTAGACGTCATATTTTCCCCTTTGCCTATTCCCTTATTTCCCACTTTAATTTAATTTTTCCCTATTCCCAAATATTTTCATTATCCTTATTCCCTACTTTAGGCCTAGACCCTCACCCCCATCTTATCTTAACTACAAATCCCTAGGCCTAAATACCCCTTGCCTAAGCACTATGGCATACCATGATCTAATTATGTCATTTTCCACTTCCAGTGAACTTTGATTATAATCCCATTATTCCTAAACTCTTCTCCATCATACAACACTCAAATCAGTGATCGCATTGCATGTGATTTTCAAGTGCAACGCAAGTTAACTATCACACCCGATTACATCAGAAAATAATTTGAAATAATTGCAAAAAACCACTACTTTTCTCCATGACTAATCATAGGTAACAGGCTCGTTCTTCATGCAGGGAATGGGTGAATTGGTCGTATTCTGAAGCAGAGGTCGTAGAGAAATTCAGAGGTCCCAGAGAAAACTAGAGGCCGTAGAGAAATTCACGCATTGTGTTACGTTTTTCTACACAAAGAGGGTTAAGTCATTGAATTGTTTCGTAGGCCAGTTCCCAATGCCTAGTTTCACCTTTAGTGATTAAAGAAGTAGGAAGTCGTGGGCCTGTCCTAAATTTCTCTCTATTTCATATCCTTGTTGTCGTACCTTGTCTTTTTCTTGCTTAAAATTTACACTACGCACACTTTCTTTTGCTTGGAAAATACACAATCACTTCTAGATTTTGTGTCGCACACCATGGAGATGAAATTGTGCCAATAGATGTTTCCTGAAGGGTCCATATTAGTTGTTTTATAATCCTCAAATTCTCTTGCTTGCATTTGACCCCATAAAACTTCGTTGTCATCATCTCATTGTCACAATTGTTGAAGCAAAATTGTGTTGTCACCCTTAATCATATTTATTTCTCTGGGTCTGTACACATAGCACTATCTTAGAGTTAAATTAAGTTTGTCAAGTATTGAGATAGGATGGCCCCTACTACCAGTAAAAAGGGTGGAGACCTTGTGCATACTGAAACCAGTACCTTGAGCCTGCTGAACTCATCCCCTACCATTAGAGTGGCCTTTGAAAATGCAGGTTGCATTCCTTTTTGTCAAAAGGTCCAGAAAATAAGTCACAACACTAGACTTGCTAGTTTGTTTGCTCTTAATTTCCAAGATTGCAGAGTAAAACTAGGGGACCTAGAGATTTTATTAACTGAGAAATTTATTTTTGATGAAATTAACCTCCCTACAATAGGGGAGAAGTGGTTTAAAGGCGATGAATTCGACATTTTAGCTTACAAACAGTTTGTGAAGTCGAAGTTTCAGGATAAGTTTGCCTCCACTTTCCCCAATATTTATTTCCAAGAACAGTATGTCAGCCTTCTAAAAGTTATTCAAAGATACTTCACTTGTGAGGGAAGCTTCAGTAGAATATATCAATACCATTTGAGATTATTATGGCATTTCACAGAGAGCAAGCCAAAAAATCTCCCTTATTTTTTTCTCAAGAGTTTAGAAAGAATGGCTATCAAAGTAAAAATTCAAAAGGACAACCATGCTTCAAGTTTTTATCATTTATCTTTAATCAAAAATTTAGTTAAGCATGTAGTTGAGAGGAAGAAAATTTTTTGCTCCGATTTCCTTGCTAGTGGTGATTTTTTGCCACAAACTGGGTCACCATCAGTGAGAACAAATAAGGAAGAGCCCAAGCAGGAAAACCCAAAAAAGGAAAACATACATTCAGCCATGGAGATCAAACCAATAAAGAAGGAAGGTAAGAAGCCAAGCAAGGGACCTATAGGCAGACTAAGCAAGAAAGTTAAAGTGAAAATCATGAATGATGACAAGGCAGTCAAAGAAACAAAAGAGTAGGTGACATCAACTCAACATGCTAAACTTAAAATCAAAATTGAAGACACAATGCAGGATGAATTTGTGATGAGACCCAAGACAAGGTCTAGAGTCAAAAAGACCTAAGAAGAGGCAACCCCTCAAGCAATAGTCAAGATTTCTGAAGACAGGCATGTAGATGTGCAAGATCATGACAAAGTGGATGAAGTAAAGGGACCTGAAATAGTACATCCAAAATAGGAAGAGGACATAACACAACCTGAAACATGTGCCATGCATTATGAAAAAGAGGACCCGAAAATGACCAAGATGAAAGAAGCACTCTCCAAATATCAAATGAGAATAGTGCTCTTGAGGAAAAAGAACAGAGATCTTAAGGGACCAGTCAAACTAGCAGAGGACAAGTCAAAGTCACCTATAGCATCAGTTGTCAAGGGAAAGGGGAAGCATGTTGCTTTTCCAGAGCGGGCCAAGAATGTTGTAGTAGAGCCTAGAGGGTCAGTAGTCAGGATTTCCAAGTTCAAACCAGGATATGTGCAACAAATGAAGAAGATAGCTCAGGCTCTTGGAAAACCCCCCTTCAATCAATGGAAAGAATATCAAAGGTGTTTGGAGGAGTTGGAGGAAAGCAAGGACCGAGTGAACCAGTTCAGAAAAGAGAATCAAGATTATAAAAATTCAATACAACACATTCTTGAGAATTGTGATCATGAAGTTAGAGAAGCATCTAAAGCCCTCAATAGGAGAAAACACTTTGTCAAATGGTCCCAGTCGGTTAGGAGGAAATGCAAAATTTTATATGTTAGAAACTTGGTATTGAACACCCAGTTGAGAAGTATGAGGAAAGACTTGGATGAGGCACAAAGATTGTTAAAGAGGTGTGAAAGAGCAATTGTGATACCTCCTCTTGAAAGGTTTCCTAAAGTGGATTCCAAACTCATGACTAAATTCAATCCCACCATGTTAGTACCTACTGAATAGCATGGCTTCACTTCTCAGACTTCCAGCACCAAGGCTTCCATCACCAAGGTCTTAGGCAAGAGAAAGAGGAGGTGGTTGAGGAGGTCATCAAGCCTCATTTCATGGTTCCAAGTTTTATGTTTAATTTCTGTTGTTTTAATATTATGAATTCCATGTTTTGAGCGGCATATAGGATCATGATGGCAATTTTGGACTGGAAGGCACTCAGTGAACAGCTGAAGAAAATTCATTGCACAGGCACTACGCAACCGCTACGCAGGTCATGCCCAGACCATCACATGCATGTTGAAGGTGAGACACCTATCAAGTTTTCAAGAGGCTAACATGGGGTACATGTGGTGTCTATCTCATCTCCTTAGTAGCTCGCCACATGCCATTTCTAAAAGGATGAAGTTTCGGGTGCTACACTGCTACTACGTAGGCTTTTTAAGCAGTCAGAAAAGCAGTTTTTGTGTTTTTCCTATTTCTAGTCATCATGATCAATTCGATGACATGTTGTTTTATTTTGTATAAAAAGGTTTTTTTTTTTTTGGACAAAAGATACTTTATGTTTTATGTCTTGAGGAAAGGAATTTATAAAAACATCAGTTTTGTGTTTTTGTTTCAATTTTTGGACCAATCCTGTGTTGGATCGAAGATGCAAGGAACTTAGACATAATTGCATCCTATGTATTGATTAAATATTTGATGAATGAATAGAGAATAGGTTTTTGATGGTTCAGCGTTGTGTTGGTGCTAATTTTTTGAAAGTTATGTTTGTGTGATCAATTCATGGTGGAGTGCTTATGTATTGAGGGTTATCGATTCCACTGTACAAGGATTCTTATGGTATGATGTCTGGGATGTTTTTTGTTTACTGTTAAGTTATTCTATTTTCTCTCTATGTTTTATGAGTATTTTGATCTGAGTTGATCTAGAATTCAATTTAGTTTCTCTCTTTCAATTGTCTTCATGTTTCAGTTGCAAATGAAATGTTATTTACTCATGCATGTTATATTTTATGTTTAATCTCTCTTTCTCTTATATAAACAGCATTTTCTTATTGTAAAGGAAGAATTTGTTTTGTTTTAGTTTATCTCCTTTATACTACAGCCTGTCAATGTGTCCCAAGTCATTCTTAAAATCCCTTGCAATAGTTGTCGGTTTACTTGCATAAGTAAATGAGTAGAAGGATAAATTGATCATGAGTTATAACCTAGCCGACCATTCACACTTCAACCAAATATCTTCAAAACTCCTTTGTCAAAATTGGTCTCTGCTGAAATTTGTGTTTAAAGTCTTTATATTTTTGAGTGAGAGAGCCCCCTCAGGTTGAAGAAGACCAAACTATCAACCAAAAGAGGTTTGTAGTTACCTCTTAGTTTCTCCTTTCAACCTAGAGAAACTACAGAGTGCTAACATATTGGCATCATTTCCATGGATCTGAAATTTTAATTATCCCAGGAAGTTTTATGTCCAGAATTACATCATAGGCTGAAGTTTAAAGATTGTTTTGACTATTATAAATGTTCAGTGCATGCACCTTTGTCTGAGAAGATCTGCCTTCTAGGAGGTTCACCAGGCAGAACCCTGACCCAAATCCCCCTATAGTGGTTTCTGATCCTGAAAAACTTCTTAGGAAGGAGAGAGTCATGGTGGAAAGTCAAGCTAGTTATTGTCCCCTCAAGAAATCTATTTTCTCACGGGAAATTTCCTCTGAAAACCCATTGTTCAGAACGAGATTTTGCTCTAGTATCTCTGAAATTCTAGCAGATTCAGACAATTTAAGTTCTTGTATATCATTCCCAAAGATTGAATCTAGTCAAAATATCATCCAGTAGTTCAGTAAACTCAAAGGCCTAGTTGAAAATTTGCAGAAAGCTGCTGAAAGCATAGTCTTATTTCAGAAGACTATCTCTGTTCAAATTGCTTTGACTACTGGCTCTGTTATGACCTCATACCAAAGTCCTTTGTCATCAGCTTTAACTTTCATTCATCAAGTCCTTCCATCATCTACTATTGTTGTTACACTGCCAGTTAGTCACCCAACTACTCAAGTAATAGCCATGGCAGGGAGGTATGCTCATATGGTTTTGCCTGCCCAACTTCATGATTTACCTCTCAATTACAGGCAGAGGCTTCCATAGTATGATGGCACAGTAGAAATTACTGCTAAGCAACATGTTGAAAAGGTTAGTGATTTCTTAGACTTGGAGGAAGTAGACCATGATGATGTTAAAATTAGATTATTTGCTCAGAGTTTTCCCGGTGATGTCAAGAAATGGTTCAGGATTTCTTGCCCAGGAGCATTTGCAAATTATTAGGAGTTAGAAGATGCATTTCTTACAAGGTGGGGTGAGAAGAAGAACCCCTCGCAAATCTTGGTTGAGTACAATAATTTGAAAATGCAACCCAGAGAAATTGTTCAATATTTTTCTATAAGGTTCAACAAATTGTACAATTCAATTCCTGCAAAGATTAAGCCTCCTCCTAGGTTGGCCTTTCTGCATTATCCATATTATTTTGACCTTGAAATGGCTTATCAGCTTAGAGAAAGAAATTCGGCAACATTGGAGGACATGCAAAATAATGCAGTTAGTGTGGAGGCTAATCTATTAGCAAAGTAGTATAAGTTGAAGTCCGAGAAAAGAGTTATCATAAAGGAGGATCTTACCACTTCTGTAGATGCCAATTAAAACATTGGTCAAGACTATGGAGAAGATTATGGAGAAAATCTCTTTGGATGACCAGGCAACAGTTCAACAGACCCAGATTGGTCCACATATCAGAAATCCAAGTTTTATGTTATAGCACCATTTAGCACCCTTGGTAGATTTGATGCTCTATGATATGGCCTAGGGAAACCCTTCCCTACCAGACTTGGTCCAAATTATAAAAAACAATGTTTTAAATCCCATACACGATTATGCCCTGTAAAAAGTGCTTGCACACGCGGGTCAATCTATACCCAACCCGTGTATATGTGTTAAAACATTAAAAAATATATAATCTCCTTTAATTCAGGTGGAGTTTACAGGTTTGACCTGATACTCACATACTATAGCCTGTGGCCCAACTATTTCCCAACTAAAAAAACTAATTTGGAGAAGTATAAATAAACCTCCATGGGAAGGCCTAAAGGAGGAAAAAATATTAGATATTGATATTATAGTTGATTACATCGTTGATCAAGTCTGAAGATATCCTTGTGCCTTCTGCACTCCCAAGTCATAGGAAACCTTTTTTTCCTTCTTGAGATTTCCATCATCCCTTCATGACATCCTTGTGTATACCTATGGAGGAGGATTGTTAAGACCTGGACAGAACGGATCCGGAGGATGGTTTCGCTTGGAGCCGGCGGACGACTCATGTTGTAGTTCTTTTGTATTTTTTTTAGCTTACATCAATAAAGAAGCGTTGTCTTGTTCCTAATGATTATGGTCTTTATGCACTAATTTATGTTATGATTTGCTTATTAAATCTTATGTTAATGCTTATTTTCTTAAATGCTTATATGGTCTAACACTTATATCATGAACATGCTTTCTATTATTGTTGTTGTACATGCTTTTCTTGAATGAGTTGCAGGTTTTAAGGAATTGGAAGAAGCGGAGGATTTGGACCCTACGGGAACGACCTCAAATGTAGGACATGTTAGCTTTGTTGGCGTTTGGCCCAAAAATGGATCCAAAACACTCCCAAAGTCTCCAAAGTTTGCTTAAAATCATGCAAATAGATCCAAATATGCTCCAAAGCACTCCCTAAGTCTTCAAAAGTGCTTAAGATCATCCATCAATCGAAACAAGCGAGGGAGGAGAGCCCTTGGAAGGGAAGAAATACACTATCGGGAGGTTATATTACTTCAAAATCATGAAAAAACCCTTATCATAGGCTTAAAACTCAAGAATGCACAACTGTCGTTAGATTTGGCCAATCAACGGTCCAGATTAAGTGGCAATTCGAAAATCAGTGGTCGCGGGCAGTGGCAATCGGAGCTGGACACCGCCGATCAGCGATCGTCGATGATCGCTATCGGCTGGTCGCATCGGTGGAAGTATCGGCGGAGGTATCGATGCAGGTTGTGTGGAATCAGTGATGTGATCGCCGATTCAAAGTGGATCGTCGATCACGCGCACAGATCGACGACGCACATCGCATCAGTAGATCGCTGTGAGCGGAAACCATGCGGCAAGGCCTTTGCATATTTACATGTGTGCGACCCGATTTTGCGGACCCGACGATATTATAAACAACGTTTCATAAGATTTCAGGTCCATGCCAAAGCCAGTTTTAATGCATTTTTCATGTATTTCGTTATATAACGAAATACAAAGGAACCTCAAGGCAATGCCGATTGCGATGAAGCCTGGACCCGAAAGGGTCTGGGAAGTGAAATACGTAAAATTTGAAGTCCGCGAAAGACCTATTTTCAATGTTTTTTCACAATTTTTATGTATTTTCGTTGTTTAACGAAATACAAAGGGATTGGGCCGAATGCGACTTGCGATAACCCCAAGGGCGAACTCGTTAAAGGAATTAATCATTTTTGCGGACTGTTGAAGTCCGAAAAGGACAGAGAGGGGCGGGGATTCTCAAGTTTCTATGTTTTCTATTTAAAACAGAAATATTCATTATTTTCAACAGGGGTCCACAATAGGGCAGCACTGTTATGTTTTAACAGAAAGCATGCATTGTTAAACCATTGAAAGGGCCACAGCACGCGCATCTCCTCCCCAAACCGACATAGAGGCTGAGAAGTAACACAGCGCATCAATAGCCCAGCACAACTCATCAAAACAAACATTATTGGGCATCTATGACACGAGAGAGCCCCCAGACAGTGCAGCAAACTATCCAAAATATCTGAATATGGTTATTCCTCTGTCAAAAGGTGAAAACCTTTGATCCATGCTTGCCCATAAAGGGAATCAAACAGTTAAGGGACAGATTAGAGAAGATTAAGACTCTGAGCCTCTTAGAGCTCAAGAGCATTGTAAACAGGTTATAAATAGTTGAAAGTAAAATGTAATACAGGTTCAAACTTCTGGAGACTGTAGAGACTTTGCTACTCAAGTGTCTCATCTTCATTCATTAGTAATATAAGCTTCTTTTGTTGTTATATGTTCAATATTCCATTTTCTCTTCTGTTCTAAGCTTGCACTTGAACAGTTTGTTCATGTTTTCTTTTGTGTCTAAGGCCAGATAACTGTCATCTTGTCTCTGCTTTGATAAAACATATTTTCAAGCTTCTTTGTTGCCTGTAGCTAGCCATTTATATGTGGTCATATATGCATATGTCGGTACAGTCAATATTTTCTTTTTTTGCTGTAGCTAGCCATTCATTTATGTTTATATATGCATCTACTGGTATGGTCAGTATTCTCCATCCATTCATTGAAACTACAAATTGTTGAGCATTAATGGTCTAAAGCCTTGTAAGCTGAGGGTGTTCATGCATGGAGTAAAAAACATAGTTGAAATTGTTATCTGGATTGATCCAAACCATCATTTATTCCAATAGTTTAGAGAACAATATTGATGATTATATGTTACCAGGCATCTCCGATCTACAGCCTAGGAGAGTTTCCTGGAGTGCTAACATAATTGGCATCATTGTCAGGGAGAGGAAACTGAAGCTCGGCTTCCCTGGGAAACGACATAGATCCAGCTTTGATGATAGACAAAGTCTGGGCACTTTTTTGGTTGTAATCATCTATCTCGCGACTCTACTCGAGGCTGAACCTCTTGGTGACTCCACATCATAGTTCTGGCTCAGTTTGTGAGGCATACGCGGAGAAATCCTCAGAAGTCACAAGTTGACCCAATACCTGACCCTGAAAATATCATCAAAGAAAGAAAGGTATTGCAGAAAGGAGCATGAGGTTCAGGTAAACCTAAACAATCTCCTATATCTCTTCAAGAAAGGTTGGTAATAGAAGAAATATATGTTGAGAGTATAGCTTCTAATACTAGCAGCGAAGAAAAACTCTTAGAGATTCATAAAGCTCCTTATTCTTTAGGTTTTCCTTTTATTATGTGCCCAAAGGAAACCTCACCTCCTATCCATCATACTCCTTCAGTCCTATCAATCACTCCTCAACCCTCTATCATTCAAACTGCCAGTACTCTTTTAGCCACCACAGCTATGGCAGGTCCACAAGCACCTACCAAAATGGAAAGAATCATAGCTTCTAGGTATGGACCTCTAATATTTCCCACTCCTTTGAATGCTATGCTTACTGGAGAATATCAGAAATATATGCCTAAGTTCACTTGAACTGAAGGTGTTTCAGCTGAAGAACATCTTGAGTCATTCTTTAGCTATGCTGATAACCTGGACATTAGTGAAGATGATGTCTGGATGAGAGTCTTTGTTCAAAGCCTAGATGGAGAGGCTAGAAAATGGTTCAGGGAACTGACCCCAGCATCTATAGCAGATATTAAGGCCTTAGATTGTGCATTCCTAAAGCATTTGGGGGATAAGAAGGATCTCCTTTACTACCACACTGAGTTTGGGAACTTACAAAGGGAAAATGGTGAGCTTCTGTCTGATTTTAATAAGAGATTTAACCACATGTATAGCAAGATACCAGTTGAAATGAAACCCACCACTACCTCTGCTAGACTCATCTATGCCAACACCTTTGATTCTTACTTCTGTTTACTATTGAGGGAGAGGCGATGTACTTCTTTGGCTGATATGCAAGATGCAGCCTTGGAAGTAGAATCAAACATCATCGCTGCAGAAAAGCTCAAAGGTAATGTTGATAAAAGAAGACAGATGGGCGAGCCTTCATCATATTCAGATCCCAATATTGATAATATGGCCAAGATGATAGAGTCATTAGCCTCTTGAATTTCCAAATTAAAGGTTGAGCATCATTCTGGGAAAGGAAGGGTTCCTAATACTTTTGCTCCTCCAAATCCAAATCCATATAGAAGACCTAATGAGCAGTTGCAAATTTTGCAAAGAAGCAAAGAGGCCAATGAAGACCAAAGGGTGAAGGTCCCTTTTCAGAATGCAGTCATGGAAGAAGAGCAGTTTGAGGAAGATGATGAGATCCATTGTATGGAAGACAAAGGCAGTGCCATTATTTTAACCAAAGTTGCCTATGAGAAATCATTATTCAATGACCAGATCAGCCAAGAATGGGATGGTGAAGTTGTTCTACAAACTAAAGATCAGCACTGATATAATATGAGGTTTATGATGAATAATGTCAAGGAAACTCATGTTCATAAAGTTGTTGTCCCTGCAGAACAGCAAGCTAATAAGCAAAAGCAACCAGCAGTTGATCCTATCATCCTCAAAGTTCCAGCCATAGAGGTAAGAGGCCTTAACAAGTCCCCTTCTTCTTTCAGTTTTCAATCAGAAATTCAGAAGCCAAGAATACCTATGCCTATGATTGAACCAGTCAATACTGACTCCTTCAAGAAGTCTATCCTTGAGGCTCTTGAGCCTAATGCCCTCCAAGCTTCCACTGACTATGTAAATCTGCAAGATTACCAACCAGTTGTTATTCTCAGCCCAATGATTGAAAATTGTGAAGACAACTCCCCATCATTTTATGTCTCTCTGACTATTCATGATAAAATCCTTCATAATTGCCTTTTGGACACTGGAGCCAGCCATAATCCAATGCCCAAGGCTGTCATGGATAAGCTCGGTCTTAACATTACCAAGCCTTATCAGTTGGCCTCTACGCAGCTTAAAAAACCATTTTTCCAGATCACAGAGGAAGAAGACCCACAGATTTGGGACATGTTCTTTGATGGGGCTTGCTCTAAGGAAGCTGCAGGAACAGGTGAAGTCCTTGTGTCCCCCACAGAGGAATACATTGATTCATCTTTTATATTAACTTTTCAGGTCACAAGCGACACAGATAGTATAAAGCAGACCTTATTATTCAGCAGGTGTACAAAACCTTCCAAGCAAAACATCCAAGGCTGAAAGCATACAGAGATGAGGTGAAATATAGACCATCTCTGCCTGATAATGTCAAATGCTAGAAATTTTTTGAAGTAGAGGATCAAATCAATAGGCTTTTGCAAGTCTTTGATGAATTGGCTGATATGCACATTGACCAAGAGAAAGAAACCTTTCATAGAAAGGTAAAAAGGGTCAACTTTCAGTTTGGTGACTGTTTTCTCAAGAGGAATGCATTAAAGGAAGGAGGAGATGTTTTTGATGGCCCATTCAATGGGATGTTCTTCAAACTTTATTTCAGTTAAGGCTTTCAAGCCTTGGTATTGTAATTATGTTGTTTTCAAGTTTTTATTTCACGCTAAATAGACTCCATGCCTAATGAAACACTAGGAGGAAGATTTGATCTTGTTTTTTTACAAGAAAGGCATTGTTCTGTAGTTCTTGAAACCTCACAGAGAGGCTTTCATCCCCAGAAGGAGCCAGTGTTAGTTTTCTTGGTGTTTGGCCCAAAAATGGATCCAAAACACTCCCAAAGTCTCCAAAGTTTGCTTAAAATCATGTAAATATATCCAAATATGCTCCAAAACACTCCCTAAGTCTTCAAAAGTGCTTAAGATCATCCATCGATCGAAACAAGTAAGGGAGGAGAGCCCTTGGAAGGGCAGAAATACATTATCGGGAGGCTAAATTACTTCAAAATCATGAAAAAACCCTTATCACAGGCTTAAAACTCAAGAACGCACAGCTATCGTTAGCTTTGGCCAATCAACGGCCCAGATCTAAGCGGCAATTCGCAAATCGGCAGTCGCAGGTAGTGGCAATCGGACCTGGACACCGTCGATCAACGATCGCCGATGATCGTTATCGACAAGTCGCATCGGCGGAAGTATCGATGAAGGTATCGCCGCAGGTTGTGTGGAATGAGCGATTGCGATCGCCGATTCAACGTGGACCGTCGATCACGCGTGCATATCGACGACCCACATCACATCGGCAGATCGCTATCGGCAAAAACCATGCAGCAGGGCCTTTGCGACCCGATTTTGCGGACCAGATGGTATTATCAACAACGTTTCATAAGATTTCAGGTCCGCGCCAAAGCCAGTTTTAATGCATTTTTCGTGTATTTCATTATATAAAAAAATACAAAGCAACCTCAAGGCAGCATCGATTGCGATGAAGCTTGGACCCGAAAGGGTCCTGGAAGTGAATTACATAAAATTTGAAGTCCGCGGAAGGCCCATTTTCAATGTTTTTTCGCAGTTTTTATGTATTTTCGTTGTTTAACGAAATTCAAAGCAAGCAAGCCGAATGCGACTTGCGATAACCCAAGACCCGTTAAAGGAATTAATCATTTTTGCGAACTGTTGAAGTCCGAAAAGGACAGAGAGGGGCGGGAATTCTCAGCGTTGCTGTGTTTTTTGTTTAAAATGGAAATATTCATTATTTTCAATAGAGGTCCACGATAGGGCAACGCTGTTCTGTTTTAACAGAAAGCATGCATTGTTAAACCATTGAAAGGGCCACAACACACGCAGCTCCTCCCCAAACCGACATAGAGGCCGAGAAGAAGAAAAACGCATCAATAGCCTAGCACAACTCATCAAAACAAACATTATTAGGCATCTCTAACACGAGAGAGCCCCCAGACAGCGCAACAAGCTATCGAAAATATCTTAATATGGTTATTCCTCTGTCAAAAGATGAAAACCTCCGAGCCATGCTTTCCCATGGATGAAATCAAACAGTTAAGGGATAGATCAGACAAGATTAAGACTCCAAGCCTCTTAGAGCTCAGGAGCATTGTAAACAGGCTATAAATAGCTGGAAGTAAGATGTAATACAGGTTCAAACTTCTGGAGACTGTAGAGACTTTACTACTCAAGCGTCTCATCTTCATTGATTAGTAATACAAGCTTCTTTTGTTGTTATATGTTCAATATTCCATTTTCTTTTTGTTCTAATCTTGCACTTAAACAATTTGTTCATGTTTTCTTTTGTGTCTAAGGCCAGATAACTGTCATCTTATCTCTGCTTTGATAAAACAAATTTGCAAGCTTCTTCGCTGCCTATAGCTAGCCATTCATATGTGGTCATATAGGCATTTGCCGGTACAGTCAGTATTTTATTTTGCCGCCTATAGCTAGCCATTCATTTATGTTTATGTATGCATCTGCCAGTATGGTCAGTATTCTCCATCCATTCATTGAAACTGCAAATTGTTGAGCATTAGTGGTCTAAAGCTTTGTAAGCTGAGGGTGTTCATGCATGTCTTGAGTAAAAAACATAGTTGAAATGGTTATCTGGCTTGATCCAAACCATCATTTATTCCAATGTAACTTTCATGCATTGCTGAGATATGCTTAAGTATAGTATATGCATTTATGATTGGTCTTGATAACATGTCTAGAACCTTATTATGTATTCCCTTCTTATATCTGATGACAAGATGAAATTGCTGTAGAAAACCCATCCATCTATAATGTTTTGATTGCTGCAATTTAGTTTGTGAGTGAAAATATTGAAGTGGTTGATGATATGTATGTATGATTGTTTCTTTACCCATTAGGTAATGTTTCCAATTTTTCACACTTTGTACTAATGTATACAATTCTTTATCATATGTGGGATAATTAATTACTGCAGAAGTAAATGTCTCAGAACGATAGCATATGGGTTTTCCATGTTGCATCAACACTGTTCCCATGGCATAGTCACTGGCATCTGTCTCAATCTCAAATGGATGATGAAGATCTGGCAGTGCTAGTACTGGTGTTGTACTAATTTTCTCTTTTAAGGTGTCGAAGGCTTTCCGTTCTTTGCCTCCCCACTTAAACACCTGTTTCAATCCTGTTAAAGCATGTAATGGAGCTACAATCAAAGAAAAGTTAGCAATAAACTTTCTCTAGTATTGTGCTGCCCCTAGGAAACTCCTACCCTCTGTAGCAGATTTGGCTTAGGCTAGTTCACAATGACTTCAACCTTAGAGGGATCTATCTTCAATTCACCACTCCCTACAATATGACCCAAATAATTTAAAGATGTTCTGCCAAATGCACATTTTGACAGTTTTACATAGAGATTTTCTCTTTGTAAAACATCTAAAGTCTACTTTACATGGTCTTCCCATGTCTTACTAAAAACAAGAATGTCATCTAAATAAGCAATTACAAAGTCATCAATAAAAGGTCTGAGTACATCATTCATACCTCTCATAAATGTAGCAGGAGCATTAGTTAAGCCAAAAGGCATAACCAACCATTCATACAGTCCTTGCTTTGTCTTGAAAGCAGTCTTCCATACATCTTGTTCTACAACTCTGACCTGATGATAACCACTTCGCAAGTCTAACTTAGAAAAGTAAACTGCTTATTTTAATTGATCTAATAAATCATCAATACGAAGAAGAGGATAACGATTCTTGATCGTTATTTTATTTAGTGCTCTATAATCAATGCACATTCTCCACGAATCATCTTTCTTTCTCACCAGCACAATTGAAGATCCACATGGTGATGTGCTTGGTCGTATAAACCCTTTATTGAGCAACTCCTATACCTGCTTCTTTATCTCTGCATTCTCTAAAGCTGACAACCTGTACATTCCAATGTTAGGTAATGGAGCATCTTGCTGCAGACAAATATCATGTACTATTTCCCTTTTGGGTGGCAGACCTTTAGGTTCTTGAAATAGGATATCATATTCTGAAACAACTTTAACTAAATCAGCTTTTTGTTTAGAATCACAGCCTTCAAATGCATTGGATTTTTCAGGATCCTTTTCCTTTACAACCATTAGTAAAAATTGCTTACTTGAATTCACAATTCTTTTCATCTCTCCTGAGTTTATGATAGAATAGTTACCTTTGAGTTTATGAGCTCATACAATATATTCCATTCCATCTTTAGTCAGTTGATACTTATTTTTAGCTCTATAGAAAATATCTTTCCTACCATACAAGTATGGACTTCCCAAAACAATACCACATATATCCAATGGAACTATATCTAACTCAACCTCATCTACAAATGTTGATCCAATAGCAAACCTAAGTTTACATTGTCTCGTTACTTGTAGCTTTGTTTTATCACACACCTAACCTAATGGATATGACTTCTCATGAGGTTTTGTTTGTAATCCCAACTTCTTTACAATTGTTTCAAAAATCAAATTTACTTGTGATCCACTATCAAACAAATTATCAATCTTATTGTGCTTGGAAATTACTCTAATACGAAAAAGCTCATTTCTTTCCCTCGCATTACTTTCATTATCAACAGATTGTGAAGAATTACTTGTGGATGCTTAAGAATCTTTACCTTTAATACCTGTGGCTGTAACTATTGTTTCATCGCATGAATCTGATCCCAAGTCCTGCTGAACAGTAGCAGCATTCTTTTTATTCCTTCCACCGAACTTCTTAGGTCTCCATTCTGGATGCAAAAGCCAGCAGTGTGCCTCATCGTGTCCTTCTTTCTTGCAATGAGTGCATGAAGGTTTATCCTTTTGTACAATGTTTGCTTTCCTCTCCTTCCATTTCAGGTTCTTCTTTTCCTTGCTCTTGCTTACAGAATACTTAGATGATCCCCCAACCTCTGGGTTTACATTCTTACCTCTAGCTTCTAGATGTATGGCTTGAACTAATACATCATTTAAGCTAGTGGGATTAAACATGAGAATAGTATGCTTTAAATAGCTATGAAGACCACATATATACTTCAATAAAGTCTCAAGTGAATCTAATGATATACCTAGAGTTAAAGCTCTCTTTCTGAATTCCTAAGTATAACTTTGTACACTTTGACCCTTCAACTGTCGAAGAGTTTGCCAACTCATCATTGCTTGTTGCATGTAAGCTAAAGGATAGAATTTCTTTTTGATAGCAGAAACAAATTCATTCCAGGTAGAAATGATTTTTCCATGTTTTTGCAGATCAGCCTGTGTCTTGCCTTCCCACCATACTAGTGCAGTTCCTCCAAGTCGAAGGCTAGCCAGATGAATCTTCTTCCTTTCTAAATCAACATTCTGTACCCTGCAATATACATCAATTTGTCTTATCCAATTATCTAGCTTTTCTACATTGAGTTCTCCATCATAAATTGGCAAATCAAAGTTCACATCTAATTTAATCAAAGAAGTTTTCTTCTTTTTATTATCAGGGCTAGTTTTATGCGAAGAAGATGATGAGGGTGATGAAGGTGATGATGGAGGAGATGGTGGAGGAGGCATTCCTCCTTTTCCTTTGCCTTCTGGAGAAGCAACTAGAAAAGGTTCCTCTGCTCCTTTGTCTGGTTTAGGTGTTGAAGTGCTTCCACCTCGACCCTTCTTAAATTCCAGATACATCTCTTCCACCATGGCTCGCATGGCCATAAAACTGTCCATGAACTGAGATTCTGATCCCAATGGAGTTTCTTCTGCCATTCTCCTCTGAGAAAAGACTCTTCCAATCTCTGGATTAGCCTCAACAAGTTCTCCTTCTCCTAGTCTGAGCTTTAATCTAGTTAGCATTCAAAATCCAGCACAAGCTTGTCTAACCTTAACAAAACCAAATGTTCTGATACCACTTGATCTGAAAATGAGATCTTAAATCAATTTTAAGGTATTATAGACTCGTGTGCAGGAATGCCTATATCATTTAGTGCAACGGATCGAAAATATTGCGAATAATATAGACAATGAGGAATTAGAAAACATAACAGTCACACATCAACACAAGCAAAATAATGAAGGAGTTCACCAGACCCCCTGGCTATGTCTCTTGGTCCAAGCTTTCAATGTTGACCTCTATATTATGTCTTCAAGAGCAGATGATTACAAGTGTAAGCTCGAATAGAGTCTCAACATAATAGGGATTTACTCGAAATCTTCGAGTCTAAAAGAGTGCACAGACTCTCCCTCTTGCTCTTTGTCTTCTGCTTTCTCTTGCTCCCTTCTCTATCCTTTTTTGCTGCCATATAGTTGTTTTTAAGCCTCTCGACTCTGTCTGTTCATCTAAATTCTTGGGCTTTCTGGCTCTCGGTCGTTGTCCATTCAACTCCCTGTTGAGCGTTAAACAATCATTGTAAAATGCTTAGGGTATTGTGGCCACCTATTTTCAAACGGAAAGGACCAGCGCCGGTGAAAATCCCAAAGAATCGCTTCTCTGTTTACATAGAGAAATACACAAGAATAATCTAAAAACAGTGGAAAAATCTGCCAAGCCAGACTTCAAATGATATCAAATCCGACCTATAATCCTATTAGGTCCGTTGTTGTATCGCTATCGCAAGTCGTAAGCGCTACGAGCATAATCCCTTTGTATTTGATCCATAGCGGGAATACACAGAAATACATAGGAAAATGATTATTATCGAACTTCAAATTTTATAGAACCACATCTATAATTCCTTTCAGGTCCACCCTAATCGCAATCGCATATCTTATGTCAACGGCCCTTTGTATTACCCGATCGTCGATATCAGCGTATCGCATATCGCGGGGTCGCGGGTCCATTGGTATCACCCCTTGTATCATTGTGATGCAATATTGTGATGTGATATATTGCGATCGCATATCGCAAGTCCTCAAGCCCTTAGTAAGTCCTCCTTTGTGTTATAGCGATGCGATAAAGCGAAAATCGCATATCGCGTAGACTTTGGGCCTACGGGTAAGTGTTGCCTTTGGTAATATTTGCGATGTGATTATATGATCTCCACCATTGGATTTGCACGCCCAATCCGATGGCTCTTGTTAAATCGTTGGATCGCTGATCACATTTCCCAATGGGCTATCTCCAATATGTTTCGCTGGCCTGCTCCGATTGCGATATCCCGATTCAATATGGACCGTTGATCTGTCTGATCCAACGACTCCTATGCAGTGCCATTTGAACCTCCACTTAGCTCTGTTTTTCGCCTTTCTTCTTGGTTTTTCTCTGCGGTAGTGTTTTTAGAGGTTTTAGGATCCATTTTGGATCAATTGATTAAGTAAAAATATGTTATGGAGAGCATCCGAGTTTTTGAGATATCTATTGCAATGGTTCAATATCCATCATGTCCTAGATAAAAACGTAGGCTCCATCTTTTTATGGGGGGCTTCCAGGGATAGTGCAATCCTGCTTGTGAAGTGGGATAAAATTTCTTCCCCCAAGTCTTTGGGTGGGTGGGGATTCAAGAATATATTCCTTTTATCCAAAATGTTGGTGGTTAGAAGCTTATGAAGATTGTAATAGAATGAGGCTCTTGCGGGTCAAGATGAAATCTAAATACCTAAAACATCTATGCTTTGTTGATTGGTTAAGACATCGTAATAAATAACTCAAAGGGTTAATAATATGGAAGGTTCTTCTAGATTTTTTCCCACTCATTGGTAATTGGGTGTCCTAGAAGATAGAAAACATAAAAAGTACCAAATTTGGTGAAGTTCCATTAGTTGGTGCTAGCAATCACTATAAGTTGTTTACAGATCTTAGAAAAAATTCGAACAATGTTTATGTCTTCCTTTTGGTTGATTTTAAGGCCAAGGATCCTCAACCCTTGGGGCAAGTAGGTTGAAATCTTATAGATATTTGGGACTTGACGATTTTCAAGTAGAAGAGTGGACAACTTATCTCAATTTGTTGGCATCTTACTATATTATCGTGCGAGAAGATGATGTTGACTCCCTGGTTTGGTCAAAAAAACCATCAAACAAAGAATATATAGAAAAATGGGATACAAAAGTTGGTGTAAATACTCTTACCAGGGAGATCCATCAGGGTGTTGGTCTCAACTATGGAAGATATAAGCTCCTCTCAAATACAATATTTGCTCCTAGCTTGTAGATAATAATAAATTATTATCATGGGACAATTTTCTCAAGTGGGGCTAGAGTGGTCTGGGATGTTGTCCTCTCTTTACAACATTTTATCAATTGCCCCTATAATGAACATATATTCTTTTCAATGTAGTATGAGCTCAAACGTAGGACAAAAGGGGAAAATACTCACTTCTGGTTTGTCTACAACACTAACTTTCTAATAAGCCATTTACAAATTTTGAAGAGATGCCTTTTTTTTCCCTTAGAAAAAATCCTAATTTTCATTATAAGAAGAAAATTACATGTTGTGCATGCTTATTGCATATGCTATAGTAGAGGCAGAGTGTTTGTCAACACTTAAAAAAGTTCCAGAGTAGCAAAAATAAAGGTGCCTTGATCCACGCAGGGAGGCACAAATGTTCTAGTTCATCAAAATTTTAATCAAAATTACTCTTAGCAAAGAGTACCTGTCAGTTATCTGTGTAATAATTTAAAAGCATATATGAACATTTACATATGATAGCTTGTGATAAAAAAAACATATACCAGGCTCCTTGTGAGCCCTTTAAATTGATGTATCTATGTACGGTCGGTGATAGTACTAATAATGAGCCTCGTCCCTCTGTTCCTGGATCAGCCAGATGCCGGGAGGCCTGTCTGCAGCTTCTTTGGATAAGATATCGGCAGCTGTATTTCATTCCCTGTAAATGTGATAACATACAAAGGAGTCAAAAAAAGTGATAAGTCGAAGTGCCTCGTCCAGGATCTGTCTCAGAGAAAAAGCTGAACAAGTTGATTTTTTATTTAGCCAGTCACATATAACTTTTGAATCACCAAATAACTGAAGATCTCTACAGTGTTTTTCCAGTGCAAATTGAATGAGAAATTTGGCTGAGGATAGTTCTGCATAGTTGTTTGTGCCTCTTCCCAGGCCCATTTGCAGTTTGAAATAATAGGAGTCTGATAAGTACAGTAAGGCCCCACCCCCGCAGCCCTGCTCTTGAGCAGAGCCATCAAAGTAAGCCCAGGGAAGCAGGTGGTTGATGGATTCAGGGACAATGGATCTGGGCTAGTGGATGACTTCCTCATCAGGGATAATGTTGTAATCATGCATAATACAGGCCGAAATGGAAGGCCAGTGGGGCAAAATATTCTGAAAGATGAGGTTGTTGCGAGCTATCCAGAGAGCCCAGCAAATAAGAAGGGGGAGATTCCTGGATTTAGGTGGGGCTGCACTAGCCCACCAATTTATCCAGGCCTCATGAAATGACTCACCCTGCCATCTGCTCGGGGTGGTTAAAAAAGAAGAGGACAAGCTCCATAGGTCCTTTGTAGCCTCGCATTCCAGAAAAAGGTGATCCACGGTTTCATTATTGCACTTACACAAACAGCGCCAAAAAGGTCCATGGTGTGCACGCTTAAGGAGGTTGTCCCCTGTTGGGGTCTTGTTTTTAAGGATTGACCACATGAGGAGTCGGGTCTTATGGGGGGGGCCTTGAGCTTCCATAAATTTTGCCACCATGGCTCGAGAGCTTGAGGTTTGTATTTTTCTGCTAGAACCAAATAACCCTCCTTAGGAGAGTATTTCCCAGACTTTGCATGTGCCCATATTAATTCATCTGCCCCTTCTCAGATTCTGATTTGTGCTTCGGTCAAAGCCGTTGTATAAATTTTCCAGGTTTGTTCCCATTGCAGAGGAATGAGTAGGCTTCGAGCTGGTTTCTAGGCTTGTTGAAAAATAGAGGTATGTTCTGGGTCTGCAATTTGGTTGATGTGAGTAATACCCACTTCGTTGAGGTAGACTTTAAGCTTGGGGGCAATCTATGAGCATTTCCGCATCCAATCCAGGTATCCTCCCCGATCCTTACAGCTTTGCCATCTTGGATTCTCCATGTGAGGCCAAATCTAATGATCTCAAGAGATTTTAGCACTGCCTTCCATATTACAGATATCCCTGATGTGGCTCTTAAGGGTTGTCTAAGCCAGTCTAACACATTTAGAGGATAAATGTATTTGGATGTGGCCACCTTTGTCCATAAGCTATTTGAGGTGATGAGATGCTAGTCGAGCTTTGCTGCTAAAGCTAAGGAGAAGTCCTCCAACTTCTTAATTCCCCAGCCTCCCTATTTTTTGGAATAGATAGAGCCTCCCATTTGACCCAGGCAAAGATTATGCAGGGTTGGTTGCCTTTCCAAAGGAACCAGCTACATAGGGCTTGAATCCTAGCAAGAATGCCTCTCGTAATCCAAGCCAGAGCATCTAATACACCGGGGTAGCCTCTAGTACTGCTTTTATTAGAGTTAATCTGTTGGCCCTAGATAAGTACTTCTGATACCGAATATTCAGCCTTTTTTCCAGTTTTGCTATTAGCCAGACCCAGTCTGCTATTTTACAACCCAGGGGTTTGAGCTTGTAGCCCAAATAATGAAGCCCCTCCTCCATTCTTAGAAAGGTGAAGTTGAATCGACAGAGAGCTTAATGAGTCTCATGGGGCGAGCAGCCAGGTGCTGTTAATGTGGACTTGTTGTAGTTTACAATCATTCTGGCTCTAGTTTGAAAAAGGGAGAGAGAGTTCTTCAGGGATGTCAGGTCCCCTATGCCTCCATTAAGGAAGATCAAGACATCATTCACAAATAACAAGTGATTCAAAATGCATCCATCAGTGATTTTGATTCCTTGAAGTCTGCCTCTAGAGTAGTCATCTTTGATGATCCTACTAAGACCTTCCATGATAAGCAGAAAGAGCAATGGGGATAAATGGCATCCCTGTTTAAGACTTATTTTTGAGTGAAAGAAGGAGTAAGCCACTCTGTTTATCAGCACACTAAAATGTATATTAGAGTTACAACACATAATCCATTTAATGGATATAAAGGGGAGCCCTATATGAGTTAAAAGCATTCTTAAATAGAGCCAGCTTACTCTGTCAAAGGCTTTTGAGAGATCCACCTTAAGTATCATACCTTTCTTTTTCTTAGTCTGAAGGGAGTGTAGAACCTCCTGTGTTGTTCCAACCGCCTCATGGATCTGCCTATCTTGGAGGAAGGCAAACTGCTCTGGTGAGATATGGGAGGATATGATAGGTCGTAGGCGATTGGCTATGATCTTAGCTATAATTTTGTAGATACAATTACACAGAGAAATGGGCCTAAAATCATCGAAGGAGGTTGGGTTGGCAGATTTGGGGATGAGGGAAATAAAAGTGGAGTTGAAGGCTTTAGGCATCTTGCCTTCACTCCTGGAAGCCTCTACAACCTTAAGGAGATCTGGGCCTAAAGTTTCAAAGAAAGCCAAAAAGAACTCCACTGTCCAACCATCCGATCCTGGACTCTTGTCTCTCTTAAAGCATTTGAGAGTAGCCTCCATCTCTCCCATTGAGACTTCCTTTACCAAATCCAATGCCTCCTCTTGATCCACAAAATGGGGGAAGAGTTGAGCTACGTGAATGATTTCCGCTAGGGAGACATTAGTGGGAGCTTTGTAAGTCTGCTTGAAGTGAGAAGTTGCCATAGCTGATAGCTAAGGGAATGTGTTTATGGGGATCCCATTCTCATTATTGAGCTGCCATATAGTGTTGACTGATTTCCTCCCATTTGCAAATTCGTGATAGAATTTCGTGTTCTCATCACCTTTAAGCAGCCAAATTGCCCCGCTTCGCAGTCTCCATGTCTCTTCTCTATCCTTCAAAATTTTTCCTCAAGAGGCATATAGAGATGTGAGCTTGTCCTTTTGATCAGTTGATGAGAAGACTCCACCCTTATCATTCTCATAATCAATTATCTCAGCTTCGATCTCTCGAAGGGTTCTGTCATCCTGCACTCTCTTATTATGTGCCCAAATTTTAGAGAGTTTCTTCAATTCTTTTAGATTAGACACAAAGCCCTCTGCAATATTCCTTCTGGCATTAGGGGGTGAGCCTTATAGGAGTTCTTGACCATGAGAGTATCGGATGCCTCTTTTAGCCAGGAAGAGTTGAATTTGAAAGGACCCTTAAGCTTATCAATCCTTCCTCCGATTCAAAGTAAATAGGAAAATTATTTGATAGTCCTCTTGAGCCAACCCATTGCCTGAGGTTGAGCCCTATGCTTAGAAGGCCTTCCTTGAGAAGGAAGCAGTCTAGTCTTCTGGAAAGGCTAGCTTCCCCGAATCTGTTATTCCTCCAGGTGGGATGCATTTTTGCTAAGGGGATGTCCACCAGGCTGTGCGATTCCAAAATGTTCTCAAAGAAATCTGATTGGGGGTTAGACTGGGCATGGTGACCCCAGGATTCCGAGTGGCCTAATGAGAAATTAAGGTCCCCTCCCAGTATTATAAGGTCCTTCCGAAAAATCTCAGAGCTCAAAAGATTTTCCCAAAACTCAGTCCTATGGTGGCAAGGGGCGTATACATTAATGAGCCTGATCTCGGTACCCAGTTCTGCTAAGAAAATATCTACCCCCAAATGCCCAGGGCCGCCCCAGCAGTTAATAAGATTGATGGTTTGGGTGTTAAAGCCTAGGGCCATGCCTCCTGATCTCCTGGATGCATCAAGGGCCTGAAAAGACCAGCCCGGGAGCATCGAAACGAGCAAACTAGAGATAGCTTCAGCGCTACCCAAGGTTTCTTGCAGGAGAATTACATCAACAGGGTCTGCCATGATCAGTCTTCGAAAGGCTAGTTTCTTATCGGGCCTAGCTAACCCTCTACAGTTGAAAGAGAGGACCTTCATGGGCGGGGGGGGGTTCTGCCAGGGTGTTCAATGCTCTAAGAGCCCTGTGGATAGTGATTTGCCTCCCTGAGGCTACGTCCTCCCCGACTTGTAATTTAGCTTTGGATAGAGAAGATGGACGACCGCGGGGGAGCTTATGAGGGAAAGGGGTCGAGTCAAGATCAATGCCTAACAGGTCTGGGACAAGGGTCTTTGTCTTGGAATGAGTCGGGTAACAGGGAGGAGGGAGGTCAGACTCCTGAGCGAGGGAAGGGGGGGGGGTTCCGGAATGGAGGGAGGGATGAAGGAGACAGAGGGGAGGGGAGAAAGGAGAGGGCAAGTCGCAGTGGCAGGGGACTGAGACAGACCTTCATTAATCTTAGAATTAGCAAATGTTGAATGAGAGATACTATTAGAAGGAGCACAATTTTGAGATGAATAGGGAACTGAAGATCTCTTACCCATAAGACCCATAGCCCTTGGCAGTCACCCTTGCCTTGGTGAGTGGAGGAGAGGGAGGTCGGTACTAGGATTTAGCCTGCTTCTTCGAGGCCTCCTTGGAAGGGGTTTCTTTGACTTCTTCAGAGTGAGCGTGTATCGCTGCCTCTCCTAATGGAGGGGGTTTTTCTTTTGCTTGAAGATTCCTTGTTGGAAATTCCGAGCCTGTCACCCTAGCCTTTGCCTTATTGTTAAGAGGGCAGTCTCGAAAGAGATGGCCAACCTTATGGCACCTTCTGCAACAGAAGTGCACCCCTTCGTAATCCATTTGCGCTCTTGATATGTTTCTCCATTGAAGGGTAATGTGCTTATGTAAACCCTCTGTGGTATCCAAATGGACCAAGATTATTGCATAAGCCATCATACCAGTTGACAGATAGGCTTTGTCGTGGTCCAAATATGTGCCGAGGGTATTTCCAATGCACCTAAATACATCCTCGGACCAGAACTGAAGGGGAAGACCTGGTAATCGCACCCAAAGAGGGCCTGCACCCAGGTGTTCACTCTCTGGATCAAAAAGTGGATTCCATCTACGCAGCAGGACAAGAGCCTGTTCAATGTGCCATACTGATGAGAGGACCCAGTTTGTGTGTTCAGCTCGTGCAAATCTTAGCACAAACCAACCCTTAACAAAGGTTTGTACAAAGGGGAGGTCAGCTAGATGATGGCCCCATACTTCGGCCGCCCATTGCTTCAACCTAGCTGCTGTGTAATTTCTTCCTCGTACTCTACCTACCAGAACCCTATCTATTGTTTCCATTGTGTCTCCCAACTGGATGTCCTCTCCCAAACAGAGGAATGCTTCTTTTACTTTAGATCTTACGCACCTCGGCTTCTTATTTGGTCGAAGCCCTACCTCAAAATGGGCTTGTGGGGGACCTCTCGAAGGCGGGGCTATGGGAGGGTTAGGGTTCGAAGGCGCCGAGGAATGCCCCACTGGGAAAGATCCAGAGATTGGCGGAATTAGAGTAAAGCTACCTAAAGGGGGAGCCGTGGAGATTAAGGCCGCAGGGATCCCTGGTGAGAGACCAGGGGGAGCCGATGAGGGGTTGTTAGAGCTTGTAGATGGGGGGAAAGAAGCAAAGCCTGTAGATGAGCCAGCAAGAGTGGTTCCTTCGGAGCTAAACACAAGGGTTTTGGCTATCGGCGGCTCTAGAATGGATGAGAAAGGCGGCCAGGAGGGGGTGAGCACTGGATGAGTGGAAACCGAGCTCGAGGGTCCAGAAAAAGAGGGCAGCGTCTCTATCTCGTCCGTAAGCTCATTGTTGTACCGATGCAAGACCGACGAGTTTGCATGTGGAGTTTTCCAGATGGGAGTTCCCTCCAAAGGGTCCTCCGAATAATCTACTAAATCCTCCATAACCACTCCAAAAAACCCACGCTAGCTGCCGTCTCAAAAAATTTTGTGCTCGTCGCTGTTGAGGCTGGGAAGTAGGTAGAATGAAACGGAAGAGGGAGCTTGGAATATGTCTGCCCGTGACGGAAGAATGGCAGAAAAGGAAACAGGGTGGCCATACGACAACGGCCCAAGGACTGCACCGTTTCCAGGTCACGGGGACAGTAGCTTCAAACTTCAGGTTGCCAGCTGTAGCAAAAAACCCTAACCCTCGTCAGGTTGCTTCCTTCGTCTCCTCATTTTTTCTTCCAACCACAATCTAATGATCATTGAAGGGATGCCTTATATATTTATATTTCATATTTTGTGAGCAAGGAATTCAAGTGTTTTAGAAGCACTAACACACTGCCAACCATCACTTATACTTCCATCATAAGGATGGTTATATAATATGAGGTCAAGTGGAAGACTAAACAATCAAGGCTTCCAATCATGTAGTATATTGACAAAAATTCCTTGGAGTTTTTTGATGGGCCTTGCCAAGGAAATCCCCCAATGTGTGGAATTGGCGTAGTTTTGTATATTTCTCATCACCAATATATCCATGTGCACTATGCTCATGTGAGAGGCACTAAAAAAAAAGAAAGTTTCCTTGGCCTATGGTCCAAGCTAGAGGTGGCCAATAATAAAGGCGTTAGGAAATTACAAGATTTTGGAGATTCACGATGGTAATAAAATGGGCAAACAATCAAATTTTTGTTAAAAGAAATTGTGCTTAAAATCTCTTTTCCAAATTATTAAGGAATCTTTACAATAGTTTGATTGGTTATCTTTCAAGCACATTTACAAGGATTTGAATAAATAGGTTGATCAACCTTACAAGGAAGCATTGGAGCTTTCGCTAGGCACATTTAGCATATGTGAAACTATTCATGGTGAAACCACATCAGTGGACCTTAGGGTCTAATGTCTCATGTCTCTCTTTATACAATTTTGTTTTTACTAAATTTTGGTGCAATCAATGTCATTGAAGAGATCGATGTACTCACCAATAGAAAAAATACAAAGATGTACACAATTTTGTGCCCAAAGCAACAAAGCCCTTGTCACGAGGAAAACAACAATCTAAACCAAAAATGGGTTTTCAACCTCCTGTAAAACAGTAACATGCATATTTTAATCATGAAATATAATGATATATTTTTCTTGGACAAAATGGATAAGTCATAAATAAATAGCATTACATAATCATTAGATTTTCCTTAAAAAAAAAAGATATTATACGTAGCCAAACTTAACCCCTTCATGTATCTTAATTTATTCTTCTATTAATCTTTTATCAACATCTATCAATCTAGCATCCATTGGTCTCTATTAGCATCAATAAATTGTAATATCCCAAATAGATAAATTTTTAATGATTCTGAGATACTATATAAAATGTTCCATTTATTATAATTTTGAAAATTCTTAACAACATAAACTCTCATAAAATTGTAGAAATAATCGAAATGAGAAACCATGCTAATTTAGAGAGAGATGGAACAAATACTAGAACTCATCTTTATTATATGATATAAGTTATTACAACAAAAACAGGTGAGACAAAACCAGAAGAAATGAAGCACCAAGTTAGGATCTGAATGATCCTCACTCCAATATCATTGAAGCTCTGTGAAACTTCTGGATGAAGTCTCCTCAAGGAGTGACAGGGTTTCGTCCAATATAAAAAAAGGAAACCCAAGGGATTTTGTCCTGGGGCTTGGCGAAGTTGAGAACTCCATTCTCCAAACCTCTCTTTGACAAATAATCAACCAAACCAAGATGTCCCAAATGATCCCCTCCTCATACTTTTAAGGGCTTGATATATAGATCTCCAATCCTCTAGAAGTATTTTATTTTGATTATTTTAATATTATTCTAGAAGCCCCCCTTGACTTCATCTAAGTGACTTTTACTTTAATTAATTTTACTTAATTCACTTTTGACCTTTTTCCTTCTACTAACCATTTTCCCCTTCTTGTATTCGATTAAGTAACTATTAAAGTCACTTTTTATTCGAGAAAATGGTAAATCGCACACCATACTTTATATAGGCGCTTGAAGTCACTTCTCAATATCCCATCTTGTAGATCTTCTCGTTCCAGTGCAAATGAGCTATTACGCTAAGGTGTTTCATCAAATATTTCTCCTGGAATGCCACCTTAAGCGTAATTAATTAAGTTCGGCTCAATAATAACCTTGTTTAAAAAGAATGATCACAATGCAATAGAACCAAAAGTAAGTTGTGTGAAACTGATTGTGATGATGGAATATGCCAAGTGAATTTCATCAAATTCCATAAAACCCCTCTGGTACCCCTGATGATGTAATACTTCTTGTAACACCCTCCTCCCACAATTACCTAAGTTAACCAGTCCACCAGGTAAATATGTGACAAAGAGTTACTATGATATGATTCAACTCCCCTAGTACAGTTAAGGAAGTGGAATCTACAAAAACAATACCAAACTGACTTTCCTCGGGAACTATAGGATCCCTAGGGGCTAATTAACCACTCCAGGTGCCCAACCCCTGAGTTAACTTGATTTTTAATTGAAATAACCTCTAGTTGCTCCCATGACAAGCCCTCCAAGTTATTGTAATACTCAAGTCGCTCCCACAACAACGCATCCATGCGACTGCAATATTTTTCAGGCAGTTCTATGCTAGCAGCCCTGAAATCTGAGCCAATTTTCAGGGCTAGGACTTAGCCCTCTGCACAAAACTTGATGAAATTCTCATAAATTATAAATAAAAGGAAGACAATACTTCTAATGGAAAAACTTAAATAAGGATCTGACCCGACTCACCTTCACCATAACATACATTTCATCAAACATGTAATGTACAGGTCATAAAAACACATCTGAACATAGGGACCTCGTACTATATCTAAGAATTGTCAAGAAGGTCTGATGCCCCCTCACATTAGCTGCATTATCATCTATTAGATCATTCACTCATTAACATTTCATCTACTAACCAAAACATGATGAGAGCCATAACTCAAGATTATCATTAAACCACACTTGTAACCAGCATATAATCAGATAAATAACAACAATAGAACAACCATCATAGCCACATAATAAAATGTACATTTACATAGGGAACATGAGAGGAAAAGAGCTCTTATCAACATATGCAAATCCAACCAAGGTATGGACTTCCACGTACCACCCGACCATAGATTGGGTTGAACCAAATCTCTCTTTCATCCAATCACTCTCGTGCCATATTCCAAGAATGATTGTGGGATCTCATAGAATAACCAATCAAAACCAAACCAGGGCTTCCAAAGGTCAAACGACCTCAACCCTCAACTAGTGATTCCACCTCATGGTCGAACATCACTAACCATCACCAAATTGGTCTTTACCCAAGTTGTCAAGGGCTCCAGAGCATTTTTTCCAACCCTGCTTCTAGGACTAGTAACTCAACCCACAATAGCCATCGGGCTCTAGAGAGTTTGTCCAACCAAGCCTTCCAAGACTAATAACTCAACCCACCAAGGGCTCTAGAGCGTTTTTCCAACCAAGGATTCCAGGACTAGTAACTCAACCCAAGTTGTTACTAGGCTTCCAGAGAATTTGTCTAACCAAAGCTTTAGGAACTAATAAATCAACCCACAACCATATGGAACATGAGAACCAACCAAAAAAATAAGATAAAACCCACAACACCATGGCTATCCAGGAAATGGAAAGTCTAGGAAAATCCACTGTCAATTTAAGCAATCCTCGATGCCAATGACATATCATAACCAAGAAACCACATGCATGCCAAAACTAGCAAGAAAATCATACATGCAACTTGGCACCTACAAGAAAAACCTTGTTAGGTGTGTGTTATATTCTTTCCCCAACTAGTCACACATGCGGAGGGGGTCACACGGAGGGGGATAGCCTCCCCTGTTCATTGCACTGGGCGCAGCCCCCCTTATCGGAGGGATACAGGGGGGCGGTACCCCCCCTACACGGGGTCCAGGGCAACAGCCCAAGAATTATTTTTTTTGGACCTTATATTCAGTGGGCAGACCTACATATGGCTTTGTGCATGGGTTTTGCACATGGTTTTGGGCATGATGGTTTTATTCCCATGGTATTTTGTAGATCTATTCAATGGAACTACGGTTATGTTATAATCCAAGGTTAATGGATTGGGGCTTATGAAAGATTCAGCATGTATATATATGTATTGTAACATCTAAAGGAACATAATGAAAAATCAATCTGGTAGTCCTCATTTTGGGATCCAGGGGAAAATCTTCATGTATTTGTTTTATATTCTCGTCATTTTTTATTTTATGTTTTTATAATTCGTCTACATGTAATTTCTATACAGGTTTAGAACCTACATTTGGTATCAGAGTTGTCTCGACTTCAAGGGAACACCTTTGCTACTGAGGGGTTTTTCTCGGTCCTGTGGTAGAACCTGTTCACTGGGAGATTTGTGGGATCGATTCTTGTAGTGAAAGAAGATAGAGAGCAATGGAAATATAGAGATTAAGAAATTTAATGGTCAGAGTTTTAAGTTGTGGAAATTCAAGATGGAGGATCGGTTGGTGGATAAAGATCAATGGATCGAGGTAGATCTGGGTAGTAAACCAACGACAATGTTCGATGAAGACTAGGCGAAGTTAGATCGGAAAGCAAAGAGCACAATATGGTTGTATATCTTAGATTCAGTATTGTTGAATGTATTAGGGGAAGCTATGACGAAGGCTTTGTGGGACAAGTTAGGGACTTTGTACCAATCTAAGTCTCTGGTGAACAAATTGTTCCTATGGAAAAAGTTGTATAACCTGAGGATGAAGGATGGAGACTCAGTGACAGAGCATCTAAACGCCTTTAATATTGTGGTAATCCAGTTGTTATCTGTTGATATTAAAATTTAAATGAAGATAAGTGCACCACTTTGTTGTGTTCTCTACCAGATTCATGGGATAGTTTAGTTGTAGCAATATGTAGCAATACAACTACCTCGAAGTTTGATGAAATAGACTCATCCTTGTTGTCAAAGGAGATGAGATGGAAAAATATGGAGGGCCGGAATGGAGATGCCTTGTCTATGCGAGGACGGTCCCAGAACAGAATTAAAAATAATTCCTCAAATGGGAGATCTAAATCTAGAGGGAGATCTAAGTCTCCAGGAAAACGTGTAAAGGTGTAATGGAAATGCAGAAAGGAAGGGAAATTCAAAACGGACTGTAGATCTAAAGATCCTAAGAAAGGAAAGGGATATGATGATGCTCCTTTTGCAGAGGTGAAAACCACCTCAGATGAAGGTGGGGATGTGTACTTGGCTTCTTCTTCAAGTACACATGTAGATCATGAGGCATGGTTGATTGACTCAGGTGCATCCTTTCACTTCACTCCCAATAGGGAGTGGTTCTGCGAGTATGAGAAATAAGATGGTGGTGATGTCTTCTTACTGGATGAAAGGAAGGCTAGAATCGTTGGACACAAAAAATTCAAGCTTAAGTTGCAAGGTGGAAGGATTAGAACACTTCCAGGTGTTCTGCATATTCCTGGATTAGCAAAAAATGTGATTTTTGTAAGCAAGATGGATGATGCAAGTGTAAAAATAGTGTTCAAGAAAGATACATGCAAGATGGTTCGGGGAGCACTGGTATTGATGCGGGCAGTTCGGATTGAAACTATGTACAATCTTATGGGTAGTATTGTTATTGATGGGTGAAATAGTTATGTGGTTACTGAAAGTGGAGCAAAAAATCTAGTGGTCTCTGGAGAAAATATCATTCTATGGCATCAAAGGCTTCAACATATTGGAGAGAAGGGCCTTTGAATACTTCATGGTAATGGTATGGTAGAAGGTATGTCTAATTGCTCTCTAGATTTAGATTTTTGTGAACATTCTGTATTTGGGAAACAAAATCAAGTGAGATTCCCCTCTGGTGCTAAGAAGGCGAAAGGGATATTAGAACTTGTGCACAGTGATGTGTTTGGACCTGTGTCAGTTCCATCACTGGGTAATTTTGTGTACTATGTATCATTTATATATGACTTCTCAAGGAATACATGGATATATCTCCTCAGGAGGAAACCTGAAGTCTTTAACAGGTTTAAAGAAGTTAAGGCTCTAGTGGAAACCAGACAAAGAAGAAGATAAAGGTGTTGAGGATAGATAATGGTGGAGATTTTTGTAAGAAGGAATTTGAAGAATTCTAATAATAAGTGTGGTATATCACGACAGAAGACTAATCCATACATACCTTAGCAAAATGGAGTTGTAGAAAGAATGAATAGGATGTTGATGGAAAAGGCAAGAAGCATTCTCAGTGGTGTCGAGTTAGGATAGGAATTATGGGCAAAGGTAGTGGAGACCGCAAGTTACATGGTTAATAGATCAACTTCATCAGCATTGGAGGATAACACTCCACGTGAGGTATGGACTGGTAAGAAACCAAGTTGGATAGTAAATCTGAAAGGTGCATTTTTATTGGGTATGAGGCTGGTTTAAAAGGTTATAAGATTTGGAACCCAGAAATAAGGAAGGTTGTGTACAACAAAGATGTGTTTTTTAGAGAGGTAAAATATGTTATTAAACATGAAGTCCTACCCAAGGAACCTGAGAAGATAGAGTTTGAGCTAAAGGAGGAAGAATTGGACTCTACAGCAGAACAAGAAACAAAAGATGAAGAACCACACACTCCAATTGCGAGAGGATCAGTTTGAGAAAGAAGGCAACAAGAAAGGTACAGTCCATTTGTTTTTTGTTCAAAATTTTCTTTATCTTTTACTAATGATAATCCCAAAACTGTTAGGGAGGCAGTAGATTCAGAGGATGGTAAACTCTGGAAAGAGGCCATGGTCGATGAAATGGCATCTTTGGACAAAAAAGTGGCTTGGGATCTGGTGGAGTTGTTGGATGGAAGGAAACCCATTGGAAGAAAACAGGTGTTTAAGAAGAAGATGAATGTAGAAGGAAAGGTGGAGAAATAAAAAGCTCGGTTGGTAGAAAAAGGTTATTCCCATGTCGCTGGAATTGATTTTGGTGATATTTTTTCTTCTATTTCCCAGGTAGCTTCTATTAGATTACTTTTATATGTTGCTACTTCTTTTGATTTTGAGGTAGAATGGATGGATGTGAATACAACATTTCTTCATGAGGATCTAGAAGAAGAGATCTACATGAAGCAACCTGAAGGCTTTGCGGTGAAGGGAAAGAAAGAACTGGTATGCGGGTTAAAAAAGTATATGTATGGGTTAAAACAGTCACCAAGGATGTGGTATGAGAAATTTGATACATATATACAGGGACTTGGCTTCACCAGAATCAAAGTGGATCATTGTGTGTATTTTAAATTAATTGGTGATCGTGTTATTTATCTAGTCTTGTATGTGGATGATATGTTTTTGATTGGAAATGACAAAGAAATTATCCATGATTTGAAGACCCAATTGTTCTCCAAATTTGACATGAAGGATCTTGGTGCTGCAAACTATATTTTGGGCATGGAAATTAAATGAGATCGTGCAAAGAGGAAGCATGTCAAGACAATAGTACAGAGATTTAATATGCAGGACAATAAACTGGTGAAGGTTCTTATTCATGTAGGTGTAAAGTTATCTATTGAACAATGTCCTAAGACACAAGAAGAGGAAGAGGGCATGTCCTGTGTTCCATACGCAAGTGCATTTAGTAGCCTGATGTATGCAATGGTCTGTACTAGACCATACTTTGCACATGCACTGGGAGTATTGAGCGGGTTTATGTTAAAACCAGGGAACGAGCATTGGACATCATTGAAGCGAGTTTTCAGGTATTTCTCTGACACTAGTGATTATGATCTATGCTAACAAGGAAGGCCAGTATTGGACAGAGTTTTGGACATCCGTGGCTTTGTTGATGCAGACTGGGCTAGAGATCTGGATTAGAGAAGATCTACAAGTGGGTATGTGTTTAACCTATTTGGAGGTGCAGTCATTTGGATGAGCAAGAGAGAATCTGTAGTGGCACTTTCAACTACAGAGGCATAATACATCATAGCCACTCATTCAAGCAAGGAAGCAGTTTGGTTGCAAATATTGTGTTCAAGCATGGGGTTAGTACAACTAGCTATAAGGATATATTGTGACGGCCAAAGTGAAATTTTCTTGGCAAAGAACCCTACTTATCATTCAAAGACAAAGCACATTGATGTTCAGTATCACTTTGTGAGGGATATGGTTGAAGACAAAAAGGTATTATTGGTAAAGCTTGACACTTTGAAGAATGTTGCAAATGCATTAATGAAGTCTATGAGCACTAAGAAGTTTTCTTGGTGTAGATAAATAATGGGTGTTGCAGGGTTGGACCAATGACTAAGCTCTATTGTGACCCCCTCTGTGGAAAAGGAAACAACAAGTGGGAGAATGTTGCGTGTGTGTTATATTCTTTCCACGACTAGTCGCATGCACAAGAGGGCAATAGCCTCCCTTGTTCGTTGCACCAGGAACAGCCTCCCTTGTTCGTTGCACCAGGAACAGCCCCCCTTGTTGGGGAGTTTCCGGGGTGATTTAGCCCCCCTGCATGGGGTCTAGGGCAGTGCCCCGAGATTTTTTTTTTTTGACGCTGTATTAGGTGGGATAACCTACCTATGGTTTTGTGCATGGATTTTGCACATGGTTTTTGGAAAGATGGTTTTCTTCTCATGGTATTTTGTAGATCCGGTCAAGGGAGCTACGGTTATGTTCTAATCCAGGGTTAATGGATTGGGGTTTATGAATTCTTCAACATGTATATATATGTATTATAACATTGAAAGGAACATAATGAAAAATCAATCTGGTAGTCTCGGTTTTGAGATCCATGGGAAAATCTGTGTATTTGTTTTATATTCTTGTCATTGTGTTAGAAAATTATATATTACAGAGTAATGGAAGACATAAAATATTGCAAAAACGCAAACACATAAAACAAGAGAGACACAGATATACGTGGTTCACCCAGTTTCGGCTACGTCCACGGAGAAATAGTCAGTCCTTCCTTTTATATTATCCAACAAAATGAAGAGATACAACCTACAATAGATCCGTTGTAATTTCCTCTTCACTCTCGCACAGTCTCCTCTCTCTTTCTCGCTCATAATTCAGATACACAACCGCAATATAATTCCCTCATATAAACTGAGGGTTTCCTTCTAGGGCAACAAAACTTAAATTAACATAACTTTTACCGTCAGATCCTCTGCCTAATGAACGACCCAGATTGACTGCAAATTGGCATTGTCACCCTAATATGAACCGGGGTCCAACGTCGTGATACCTATAAATAAAGGAGATAACTAGGATCCACACCCAACACATTCTTTATTTTTTGTTTTTAGAATTCGTCTGAAGGTAATTTATGTACAGGGTTAACTAAAAACTCATTGTAGTTGTTGATCCCACTGTCCCCTTGTGATTTCTTGCTTTTCCTTTGCCTTCTTGCTCCAAATCCAAAGTATGCCACACTCCTCCAAGAGTGCTCTAAGGAAACTCCAAGTGTTCTAGAGTATGAGAGAGAGAGAATAGAATGAGAGTGTCAAAAATTGAACTAACAAAAGATGTGAACTAATCCTCAAAAGCCTTTTTATTATTGAAGCCTCTATTTTCTTCATTTTCCTCCTCACATGCAACCCGCGACCCTTCACCTTCCTTTTCTCCTATTTTCCATTATTTTCTTAAATAAAATGCCAATAAATGCCTCATTCTTATTCAAATCCTTTGCCATTGCCTTTGCTAATTTCCATAGCCATTTATTAATCACAATTGATCCCCGTCACTATGTTTTTTTCCCAACTTTCAACTTGGAATACATGTCCCATGATCTTGGTCTTATTTTTCTTTTATTAACTTTATTACATGGATTTTTAACCCAGGGTTGTAACAAACCCCTCCCCCTTATGGGAACATCGTCCTCAGTGTTCAATGACACCTACAACCAGTGAGACAGCTGAAAACAAAAACATATTGCCCATGGGGCCTTATAAATTAGCTCATTGGAGTGTTTACAATGAACAACCTGTTTAAAAGAAACACCAACATGACAACCATACTGCTTATTGGAGCTTTATAACACATCTCGTGATGGTATTTACACCCATATACATATACATATACCAAAATTACTTTGTATCATCCGACAAACAATGAAGGATACATAGCCGACATCTGATTAACCATATCCCATGTAGCTTCATCGAGCCCAAAGTACTTCCACTACACTTTAAACTGCTCGATTGCTCAGTTATGGAGCATGAGCATCTTTCTCTAAAAAATGCACTGAGGTTCCAGCTAGGATTCTCCTTTTGGATCCACTTGCAATATAGACCAATTAATAACATGATCAACATCTTTCACATATATTTTAAGTAATGAAACATGGAAAACATCATGGACTTTCATTGTCGAAGGAAGTGCAAGTCGATAGGCCACTGGGTGTCAGATTCACACATGATTCAATCCTCAATGAGCTCTTCTTAGGCTTGATGCACAAGTACACATGTTCCCCAACTTGAAACTCCTTAAACAACTTGTGTTGATCAGCATACCTTTTTTGTTTGTCCTGTGATGCCTTTATATTCTTCTTGATTACCTACATTTCTTATTCCATCTCTGTCAACATGTCCAATCCAATCAACACTTCATTCACTGGATCACTCCAACTAATGGGAGTATTACAACTCCTCCCATAAAGCACCTAAAATGAACTCATCTGCAAAGATTCATTGTACCTATTGTTATACACAAACTCTACCAGTGGAAGATACTCTTCCCACTTTCACTGCTAATGCATGACATACATTCTCAACATGTCCTCCAAAATCATGTTGACCCTCTCTTTCTCTCCATCTATCTGTGGATGATAAGTTGTATTGAAGGACAACTCTGTCCCCAATCTTGCAAACAATTCTTTCCAAAATCTAGAAATGAACTTAGCATTCCTGTCCGACACAATCTTCTTCGATACTCCATGAAACCTCACTACATCTCTGATGAAGACTTGTCATTAGCTAAATAAGGAGACTTCACTAGAATGAAGTTTGCTACCTTAGTCAAACTGTTAACCAAGACCATAATATAATCATGTTGTCTAGATGTTCTTGACAAACTTATAATGAAATCCATGGAAATGACCTCCCATTTCCACTCTCGAATTGAAATTGGTTGTAGTAAACCACCTAGGTGCTTACACTTTGTTTTTACCTATTGACAATTCAAGCATCTAGCCACAAACTCTGCCACTTCCTTCTTTAAATTCGACCAATAATAGAACTTCTTCACCGTTGTCAATGTCTTTTGATATCTTGGGTGAATGAATACGACTTAGCATTAAATTCACTAAAGATAAGCTTCTTGAGCTCACTATTGTCCAACACATAGATCTCATCCCTAAATCTCACCAAACCATCCATTGTGAGATGATAGTCCACATCTTGATCATGTGTATCCTATAGTAACATGTGCCTAAGCTCCTTATACTTGTCATCCTCTAGACCTGCCTGTAAGATCTGATCCTGTAAATCTATCTCATATGAGCTCATAGTTGTCACATGATTTACCTGTACTCTTTTGCTAAGAGAATCTACAACCTCGTTCTCTTTACCCTTGATGTACCTAATCTCTAAGTAAAACTCATCGAGTGTGTCCAACCATCTAGATTTCCTAGCATTTAGATTCGGTTGGTCAAATAGGTACCTCATCCCATAGTGATCGCTCATCAATACAAAATTCCTGCCAAGAAGATAGTGTCTCCACATCTTCAATGCATGGATGATTGATGCCAACTCAAGATCACATGTCACATAATTATTCTCATGCTCATTCAATTTCCTTGATTCATAGCACACTACTTGTCCTTCTTGCATCATAACCCCACCAAGTCCTTTCTTGCAAGCATCTATACACACCACAAACTCTTTGTCTGGATCTATGATCCTTAGAACTAGAGTATTAGTTAACAACTGCTTCAACTACTCGAAATTAGTTGCACATTATTTTGTCCATTCAAATTTTTTAGCTTTCCTTTGCAATGGTGTAATAGGATAAGCAATCTCTGAGAAGCTCATGATGAACTTCCTGTAATAATAACCTGCTAACACCATAAATGACCTTGCCTCATCCACATTCCTAGGAGTTGCCCATTCCATGAAGGATTTTATCTTTTCTTGATCCACTGTTATGCCTTCCTTGGAAACAACGTGCCCTAAGTGATGTACCTCTCTCTAAAAGAAACTACATTTGCTAAGCTTGGCATACAATTGATGCTCTCTTAGACATCTCAACGTTGCTGCTAAATGTTCAGCATGCTCTTCCTCATCCTTAAGACATGTCAATATATCATCAATGAACACAATAACAAACTTGTCCAGATAAGGACGCAACACACTATTCATCAAGCACACAAAAGTAGTTGGAGCATTAGTTAGACCAAAAGGAACTACAATAAACTCTTAATGCCCATACCTGGTTTGGAAAGCAACCTTGTAAATATATTTTTCTTTGATGCGTACATGATGGTATCCTGATCTCAAATCAGTCTTTGAGAACATTGTTGCTCCCTTCAACTGGTCAAACAAGTCATCAATCCTCGACAACGAATACTTGTTCTTGATGGTTACCTTGTCCAATTTCCTGTAATCAATGGATAACCTGATAGTACCATCCTTAGATATAAGTCTTCCGGATTAATCACATTGTTAGGATTTGGTCGACATTTCGAACCAACTAATGTGGTTCATCCTCAAGACAAGGTGAGAAATCAACTGATCTGTAGGAATAAATACTATGGATGCATCATTTCCTAGAGTTAGGCATTAGAAATTAGTCGTTGGTAAATTAGTATTAAAAAATTTAGCAGTTGGTAAATTAGTTAAAAAAAATTATTTAAGAATTGGTGTTAGGTAGATATCTGTTAAAAACTAGCTATATAATATCTCCCTAACACCAATTCTTAAATAATTTTTTTAACTAATTTACCAACGGCTAAAAAATTTTAACAACTAATTTACCAACGGCTAATTTCTAAAGGCTAACTCTGGGCAATGATGCATCCATGTTATTTATTCCTATAGATCGATTTATTTATCACCTTGTCTTGAGGATGAACCACATTAGTTGGTTTGAAATGTCAACCAAATCCTAACAATGTGATTAATCTGGAAGACTTATATCTACATTATTGATCACAAAAGCCTTAGATCTAACAGTACCATCCTTCTTTTTCACAAACACTGGTGCACCCCAAGGTGATACACTTGACATGATGTATCCTTGTCAAGCATTTCCTTCAACTGCAACTTCAACTCTACTAACTCTGGTGTGCTCAACTTGTATGGTGCCTTTGATGCTTGTGTTTCCCATGGTACTAACTCAATAGAAAATTTCACTTCCCTATGAGGTGGTAACTCTGAAATCTTTGCAGGAAATACATCCTAAAATTGTTGTAGAACTGGGTACCTGTTCAAAAAAATTTCATCCTCAACTTCCTTACCTTTGTCACTAGAAATATGCACTACAAACAACACACACCCTTTCCTACGATTGTGCTTTGCCTGCATAGTTGTCACCATTCTAACTGATTTTTCCTTCTTCTTACCCTACAAGATCTTCTATTCTCCATTGTCATCCAAGAATGCATAACCTTGTCATAAAAATCCACCTTGGTCCTATGAAGATACAACCAGTCCATACCCAACAACATATTCTATGATCGCAATGGACGTACATTCAAATGCGTTGATGTAGACATATCATTCAACTCAAATGCATAAGATCTTGCACAGTGATGCACTCTTTTCTTAGTACCTGTAGCCAACTGCACTAACCAAGATTCTACATGCAGTTCTTTATTCAAACCACACATATCCACTAGGTTAGGACTAACATAACTATAATTAGATCTATGGTTAATAAAAATAGAAACAACTCGATCACAAAAATCTTATTGTCAATCTCGATAATAGATGCATGGTTATCTGCTTGCCTATTATCCAATGTTACATAAATCCGAGGAATACTCTGTCCAATATCCCCCATTGCCTATGCCTCCTTAGCACTATAGATTTGTGTTCTACCATCCTAATGTTGTGGATAATCTCTCCTACGATGATCTTTTCCACAAATCCAACACCGTAAAGGCTTCCTACCATCACCCTTGTTCTGCTCCTCAAACTGAAATCCCTGCCCTCTGCCAGATGCATTGAACTTCTTAGGTGATGTTGCATTCTCTTTGTTACACGTGTCCTAAGGTCTTGTCCGCTTCTTATCCTACTTTCCCTTATTCTTACCATTACCTTTCCAATCCTTCTTAGTCTCAAATTTGCACTTTGATTGCTCATAACAATGCTTTAGCTTTTTGATGGCTTCTTCCAATGATCTAGGTTCATCAAACTAAATCTTGTCTTTGAATGCTACTGACAACTCACTGATGAATATTTGAATCTTCACTTTCTCCTCCTTTAGATAAGGCACATACCTCAACAACTCCAAGAATCTGCTAGTGTAATCATCATCGGTTATGGATCCCATCTTTAGCTCATAAAATTCTTTTGCCCTATCATCATGGTATGTATTCGATAGATACTTCTTATTAAAAAAATCGAAATCACTCCAAGTCAACTCCTCTTCATGAATACCTATGAAATTATTTACATCTTCCCACCAAGTGCCTGCTTTACATTTAAGATTGAATGTAGTTATTATGGCCTTCACGTTCTCTGAGTAATCATGTAATTTGAAGAACTTCTTCATTCCAAGCAACCATGCTTTTGCATCTTGTGATTTCTTCATTTCACTGTCAAATGTAGGTGGCTTTGTTTTCTTGAACTCATTCGATAAATATCCCCTATCATTCCTCCTATACAGATGATAATGATGATGACTAGGGTACTTGTCTGAACTAGAATTAGAGTAAAGCCTATGTTCACTGCCTCGTCTATTAGGTGTATCCAAGAATCTGCCATCTTTGACCATGTCATCTTTATCCAACCTATGCCCACCATGAGACCTGCTACCATAGGCTCCATTAGTCTTGTCCTCTCGTCCATGACTGATCCTAAGCGGTCCCTGTCTCTGATCCTAAGGATGACTACATTAACCTCTGCTTGTTTCTCCTGTGCCTTGACAAGTCTCTCTTATGACTGAATGATTCTGTCATTATCTACTTTGTAACTCCTTATTTATGCCTTCAAACTTCTCAAAGTGGCTGATATATTAGGAGAGTAATCATCACCATGTTTCTCATCTGATCTATACAGAAATTCTTGTGATCTATAATCTACCATTTTTCTAGTCATATTTGATCTTCTTCTTCCTGTAAGCATATCATTTCAGTTAAACCAAAACATAAACATAACCAACATATCTTAGTATAGTTTAGGGGAGGATAACAGTATGTAGACATCTTCTCAATCATCATCCCAATTACCATGCATGGTGTCACAATTATAACACCAACTAGACACAATGCATTCATAACAACAAATAGACATTGACATGCATAACCAATGCATATACAACCAACATGCATTCATAACAAAAACATCCCAACAACAACATCATCAAGTCTTACATGGAAACACAACTGTAACAATGACTACCACCATGTATACATAACAAACTCATAGACCACAAGCATAATAAACACATATGCAACCGACATGTATGCACAATAAACACATTCTGCTCATCCAGTCCAAGGGTTGAACCATGCTATGATACCACTCTGTGGTATCAGATATCACCCAAAGAGAACAGAACCTGACATCACCCAAAGAGAACGAAACCCACTCTCATGCCACTTTGTAGCACCTTCCTTCCACACTTACCCAAGCAAACTGTCCACCGGGGTAAATATGTGATGAAGAGTTACTATGATATGATTCAACTCCCCAAGTACAATTAAGGAAGTGGGATCGACAAAAGCAAGAACAAACTAACCTTACTCAGGAGCTATAGGATCCCCATGGGCTAACCACCTGCTCCAGGTGCCCAACCTGTGAGTTAACTTGTTTTTTAACTGAACTAACCTCCAGTCGCTCCCATGACAATCCCTCTAAGTGATTGTAACCCTCTAGTTTTTCCCACAACAAGGCCTACATGCGACTGCGGTCTCTTTCAAGAAGTTCTGTGCTAACGACCCCGAAATATGAGCCACATTTCAGGGCTAGGACTCAAGACTTTGCACATAACTTGATGAAATTCTCATAAATGATAAATAATAAGAAGAAAAGGCTTCTAATGCAAAAAAATGAACAAGGACCTAACCTAACTCACCATAACCATAACAGGAATTTCATCAAACACGCCATGAATATGTATTGTATAGGTCATAAAAACAAATTTAAACATATGGACCTCGTACTTATCTGACAATCATCAAGAAGGTCTAATGCCCTCTCACATTAGTTGCATTATCATCTATTAGGTCATTCATTCATTAACATTTCTTCTACTAACCAAAACATGATTAGAGCCATAACTCAAGACTGTCATTAAACCATACTTGTAACCAACATATAACCATATAAATCACAATAACAGAACAACCATCATAGCCACATAATAACAAGTACATTTATACATGGAACATAAGAGAAAAAGAGCTCTTATTAACAAATGCAAATCCAAATAATTCAAGGACTTCCATGTACCACCCGACCATAGATTGCGATGAACCAAATCTCTCTTTCACTTAATCACCCCCATGCCATATTCCAAGCATGAATGTGGTCTCTCATGGAATAACCAATCAAAACCAAACCAGTGCTTTCAGAGGCCAAACCACCTCAACCAGTGATTCCACCTCACAGTCGAACATCACTAACCATCACCATATTGATCTCTACCCAAGTTGTCTAGGGCTCCAGAGCATTTGTTCCGACCCTACTTCCAAGACTTATAAGTCAACCCACATCTGCCATCGAGCTCCAGAGCGTTTGTCCAACCAAATCTTCGAGCTAGTAACTCAACCCACCAAGGGCTCTAGAGTGTTTTTCCAATCAAGGCTTCCAAGACTATTACCTCAACCTAAGTTGTTACAAGGTTTCTAGAGCGTTTGTCCAACCAAGGTTCCATGAACTAATAACTCAACCCACAACTATAGGGAACATGAGAACTAATGGGCCTCTAAATTAGAAACAAATTAAGGGTCATCTAACCTTTTTTAGGCACTTGAAGACTATATTAAACCTCTCCTTCTACACTTAATCATGTTTTTTTTCTTTAATATGCTCTTAAGAAGGTTTAGAAATGATTGCATATTATGTGCCTAATATTATTTATTTTTGAAGAATATTGTGAGAATATTGGGAAGATTATGAAGATTTAGAGGAGAAGATAATCTAGGGACTTTCTCCCTATTACAGGAGGAATAAGATTGGATAATAAATCAATAGGATATTATGAAATTATTACACACATTATGGAGCTCCAATGATTGAGAAAATCTGGGAAAGTGTTCCCTGTATTTTAATGCAAATTCGTAATGTTGAGAAACATATCCACTATTTAAAGGATTTTGGAAGCGAAAAATTCCTCCTTTCAAGGAGAATGCTTCCTCATCATTTTTTATGAGTACCAATTCAAATTTTCCTCTAGGACAGGTATTTCTTAGCCTTCTTGTGGAAAAAACTTGTATTTTTGCAGCTCCACTTTCATTTCTAGCAGCGATGTGCTTGGATTGATTCAAATAATGAAGTTTGGTGTCATTTTTAACTTCTAATAATTGTTCTCCTTCAATAGAATTTGAGTATTCTTGGGCTTGGCCATCCCAGCAGCCTCAAAGCATTTTGTACAATTTGTCTTTCTTCTTTTCACTTTTTATTCACATGCATCTCTTATTCTTGTTTTTCCTATTTCTACATTTAGTATTTATGCTTCTTTTGTTGTGGGATTGGGTTAAATGATTGAAGTTGGTTGTTTTGCAGGTTATTACATAATCACAAGCATGATGCATCCTTACAATAGCTTTTAAAAGTCATATTCATCATTGAGCTACTTGGATTGGTTTACTAGTTCACAAATCTAGAATTTCTGGAAGTCCTGATCCGGATTTAAATAGGAACGCAACAAATTACAGAGATAACCATAAATACAGAGATATAGCATAAATAATACTTCATTTCATTAATGTAAAAATATTGAAATGTGCTTACAAACAGAAATGGAAATAAACTAGCTCAGGCAATGGTAGCTTATCTCTAAGGAGAGATGTGGCGGATACATGCCTTTGAATTGTCTTACAATGAGGCTTGAAGGCCTATTTATTTTTGAGAAACAATGGAAAACCCTAAACATCCAAAACCCTAACCCTAGGAGATGAAGTGCCAAAATATGGGCCCCGTTTTGGGTAAATTGGTACATCAACCTCCCGGGGTCGTAACTTTGGCATACGATCTCCGTTTGACGCGCACAATACCTCGTTAGAAAGATTTATCCGAGGACTACAACTTTACTAAGAGCAACATTGGTTCATGGTTCCATGTTGCTCCCAATTTTCCCAAAAAACGTTGTTTAGGGCCTCAAAACGGCTCCGGAATTTCAAGGCCCGAAAAACTGTTAAAAATAGTAAATTGTGCTACAAATAAGGAAACTGAAAAACTGAAAGAAACAATGGTGGGGGTCCAAGTGGAATTGGAATTGACCACCAATATCCACCAGGATCATTCCTCCCCCCTTAGGAAGCAATGGTCCCCATTGTGTTGAGTTCCTCCATGAGATGAGGAAACTTCTGCTGAACTTGGTCCTTGGTGAGCCACTTGCCCTGGTGAAGGAGTTGGCCTGCTTTGACAACTCGATATAATAGGATCTTCTGTTGGCAAGTGTGCTTGATCTGCGTGTCCATGATCCGACCAGTTGCAGCTTGTTCCATGCAATCTGGATTTAACTCTATTGGTGTGAGCAGTTTTGCAATGTTGGATGTGTCTAGTAATGGTGGAAAGTATAGCCGAAGGCGGTCCACATGGAACACTAGGTGCAGGCCAAGGAATGGGGGAATGTTGAGCTCAAATGCGTTCTCTCCCACAGCCTTGGTAATGGTGTAAGGACCATATCAGAGTGGTCTGAGTTTTCGATAGGCTCCGGTAAGGCATTCCTTTTACAAATGCAACCAGACTTTGTCGCCCACCTGAAACTTGTGTGGCACCCAATGTTGATCATGTCGTTGCTTGTACTTGGTATTTGATTTCTGTTAGATGATCCAAAAATAAAATATTATCATAGGTTATAAAGATGGAATAAAATAATTATTAATTTAAGATATTAAAATAATAATTATTAATATAGAATATTTAATTATTTAATGGAGACATTTAGAATTAGTATATTGTTGTAACAAGATATGACTCTACAAATGTGTCGTATCTTAGGCTATAATTTAGGAGATTTGTTAGCAAGTTGTTTGAATAGCTTTTATTGTAAGTGGACACTTGTTATTTAATAAGTGATCCATAATTAGAGGTAGTTAGGACATTTGAGCTTATAAATAGCTCATTGCAAGAGTGTTTTGTTGTTCGGGTGTAAACTCTTGCAAAATTCCAGATGTAATTGTTTTTTTTATTAATAAAATTACATGTCTGAGGACACTTATGCCATTATTGTGATCTGTCTTATGCCGTCAGTATTTTTTCACTTTTTATGCAGGAACCAAGAGACATCCACTGGAATGCAGCCAAAAGAGTTCTTCGATATATCCAAGGAACAAAAGATTTTGGTCTTCTTTACACTAAGACTAAAAACTTTGTACTTGGTGGATTTTCATATGCCGACTTTGCTGGAAGTATTGATGATCAAGCATCAACATCAGGTTATTTAATGAACATGGGGTCAACAACAGTGTCTTGGAGTTGTAAGAAACAAGCTACAGTGGCCACTTCTTCAGCAGAAGCAGAGTACATTTCAACATGGGAAGCAACATGTGAAATTGTCTGGTTACGCAGAATTTTGCAAGACTTGGGCATTTCTCAAGCATAAGCTACATCATTATTCATTGACAACCATCAAACTTGCCAAGAACCCAGTTTTTCATTCGAAGACAAAGCATGTGGACACCAAGTATCATCATATCAGATCTCTCATTGCCAAAGATGTCCTCAAGCCAATTTATTGTGCTTCAGAAGATCAGATCTCCTACATTTTCACGAAACCTCTTGTCAGAATAAAATTTACTAAGTTCAGGGATGAACTTGGCATCTATTGTAATGTATCTTTGGATCATAGGGGGGAATGTTAGATGATCCAAAAATTAAATATTATCATAGGTTATAAAGTTGGAATAAAATAATTATTAATTTAAGATATTAAATTAATAATTATTAACCTAGAATATTTAATTATTTAATGGAGACATTTAGAATTTGAATATTTTTGTAACAAGATATGACTCTACAAATGCGTCATATCTTAGGCTCTAATTTAGGATATTTGTTAGCATGTTGTTTGAATAGCCTTTATTGTAAGTGGACACTTGTTATTTAATAAGTGATCCATAATTAGAGGTAGTTAGGACATTTGAGCTTATAAATAGCTCATTGCAAGAGTGTTTTGTTGTTCGGGTGTAAACTCTTGCAAAATTCCAGATGTAATTGGTTTTCTTGTTAATAAAATTATGTGTCTGAGGACACTTCTTCCATTAATTTCTCCAGAATGTTGTGGACCTGTTGGCAGATATGTTGGATGTGCTCAATGAAATTGTTTGCCTTATCTGTTTCGGAATGGACATGAGCCGAATATGCTTGAGTAGCTGCAAATGGCATGGCCACATCAATGGCATATAGTGGCTGGAATCCCAAGACCACCTAAAAAGGGTTGTGGCCAGTCGAGCTGTGGAGAGCCTGGTTATAGCTATGTTGAACATAGGGGAGGCTATCATCCCATGTGTGTGGATGCTTTGAGTTGTACATGCGCAAAATGTGTATGATCATCCTATTGATAACCTCTGTCTGGCCATCAGTTTGGGGATGGAAGGTTGTGGACTTAGTGAGTTTGGTGTCCAAACATCGACTAGAAACTGGACCAAAATGTACTGAGGAACTTGCTTTCCTGATATGAGATGATAGATTGTGGGATCCCAAAGTGTACCCACACTTGTTCAAAGAAGAGTTTAGCAGTGGTTTCTGCTATGATATTCTTCTTGCAGGTCGCCGTAATGGCCATATTTGAGAACCTATCGACGACTAAAAAAACACAGTCGTTTCCATGCTTAGTAGAAGGAAGGCCCAACATGTAATCCATGGAGATGGATTGTCAAGGTCGACTAGGGGTAGGCAGCGGAGTATAGAGGCCTTGCTTCTTGATGGTTGGTTTGGAAATGACGCAGGCAGTGCAGGATCTGATGTACTTCCTGGTATCTTGTCGAAGATTCGGCCAATAGAAATACTTCTCCAGTACTGCCACCATTTTCTCGACCCCGAAATGCCCAACAACCCGACTGTAGTGTGCTTCCCAAATCATCTTGGCACGCTCGCTTGAAGGAACACAAAGGTGACCCAGGTGGCACAACAGGGCATCCTGAAGGTGAAAATTTGGAACATGCTAACCCTCCAAGAGTGTCTGGTATGTGTGGCCAAATTCTAGGTCGGTTTTGTAGAGAAGTGGCCAATCAGAAGTCTCGTGCCCACAAGAGTTGAGCACAGTGGTTAATGCCATGATCGGTGGTCGACTGAGGCAATCTGCAACATTGTTGGTGTTGCCCTTCTTATACTTGATATTCAAATGGAACTATTGCGGGTATGTGGACCACTTCTGATGGCGATCATTCTGCAACTTCCCTTGCATATGTATGAACTGCAGGGGTCGGTGGTATGTGTGGATGATTGTTTCCTTCCCCAAAATGTAATGCTTCCATTGTCGACAGGCTTACACAATGGAATACATCTCTTTGTCATAAGTGGGATACTTTCGGATTGTGTCTGAAAGTGTCTCACTGTGATATGCCACTAGATGCCCGTGTTGAGTAAGGATTGTCCTAATAGCATAGTCAGAGGCATCTGTCTCGATCTCAAATGGTTGTTGCAAGTCTGGTAATGCAAGCACTCGTGCCGAGCAGAGGCAATGTTTCAACTCTGTGAATGCCTTCTGTTGAAACTCAGACCAAAAGAATTTTGCTTTCGCTCCCCCTTGGTGACTTGACTCAAGGGCCAAGTGATATGAGAAAATCCCAACACGAACCTGTGGTAGAAGTTGACAAGACCCAGAAAGTTGTAGAGCTCTATTAGAGTGGTCGGAGATGGTCAATCCTGAATGACTTGGATCTTGGCTCAATCCACATGCACCTCCTGTTCATCAATAATGTATCCCAGATATTGAACTTGGGTCATGCCAAAAGTTCATTTCTCCAAACTGGCACATAACTTGTGTTGCCTCAGTGTTTGGAGAATCTATCAGATGTAGTGGAGGTGCTCTTCCCAACTCTGGCTGAAGATTAGGATTTCATCCAAGTATACCACTAAAAAATGAGTTGGTGAATGGTCGCAAGATGTCATCCATTAGCCTCATGAAGGTTGCAGGAGCATTCGTCAACCCGAAAGGCATAACCAACCATTCGAAAAGGCCCTCCTTAGCTTTGAAGGAATTCTTCCACACATCGGAGGGTTCGATTGGTACCTGGTGATATCTTGACTTCAAATCGATCTTGTTGAAATATTTTGCCCCCTTCAGTTGGTCCGGAAGGTCATCAATCCGTGGGATTGGGTACCTACTCTGAACAGTGATCTTGTTCAACGCCCAATAGTCAATACAGAGTCTCCAAGTCCCATCCTTCTTCTGTACCAACACGATCGGGCTCCCACAGGGTGATGAACTTATTTAGATGTGACCTTTCTGCAGTAGCTCCTGAATCTGCCTCTTGATTTCATCGTTCTCCAAAACGGAGAGTCAATTGGTCCATTGGGCAGCGATGCACCTGGGATCAGATCGATGGAGTGCTTGACCTGACGGTGCAGAGGAACCCCTGTGGGGGAGGTGAATATGTCCTCGTACTCCTCCATGACCTTGTCCATTTGTAGTTATCATGCGAAGGGGCCCTGTCTGGAGGTCGTGGCCACTGTCTTCTTCTTTCCTTGAGGGCATATCATCAGGAAAACAAATTTCCCGGTTTTGGAAATGAGCTTACTGCATTGTTTTGCAGTAACCAAAGAGATGGCGGTAGGCGATGCTACCTCCAATATCATGTACAACTTATTTCCCAAAGTAACAATAACATCACGAGGCCTTGACTCATATACATCATGTCACTTCCATAAGTATGGTTGGCTTAATAATACATCACAAACATAAAGGGGAGCAATGTCACACAATACCTCATCCATGAAGGGCTTGATGTTGTATGGAAGGTGGCACTGTTGGCTCACGCGAAGATCCCGTCCTTGGTGAAGCCACCCGATGGTGTACAGTTGTGGATGTGTTGTGGTTGGTAAGCCCAACTTCTTCATGACCTTTGCCGAAATGAGGTTCTTTTGGCTCCCGTTGTCAACAATGAACTGTAGCGGGGAGCCCTTTACCCACATCTGGTAGTGGAAGAGGCGCTCCTCCTCCTCTGGATCTTCGGGTTCCTCCTTCTAAATCTTCATGGTGGAAACGGTGGCGTTGGGCTCCGCATCAATAATCTTCTTCCCTTTGTCATTCCCCTTATCGGGTTCTGACTCGGAGTCTGAATATGCATCTGATTCCGAAGACTTTAGCTTGGCCACCAGTGACTTCTTGGCCCGACACTCACTTGTGTTGTGAGTGGAGCTCTTATGGAACTCACACCACTTTCCCATGTCCTTCTTCGGCTTCGCGGTGTTGTTCTTTATTTGCAGCTTTGGCGAGTTATCCTGGGCCACCCTGCCTTGGCTTTGTCCTTTGTTCAGTGGTTTGGGGGCGCCTTTCCCTTGCTTCAGATTTGCAGATCCAAAGTCTCACTTCTTATGTTTAAACTTCTGCTCGATCTTGACAGCGTATCGGTACGTCGTGCCAACTGAGGAGATGTCCAGGAACTCCGTCTCGTCTTGGATGTACTTGTGTAGGCAGTCGCGGTATTTGAGTACCAAATGGAACTCAAAATCCTTGATACCCAACTTTGTGCAAAGGGTATAGAAATATTTGTAAAATTTGGCACGTCTTGGTCCCTTCCTTGCTGCAGCGTGGTCCACTTTATGTATTTATCCTCATAGCTTCTGACAGGGTAGTACTGCCCTTGATGGCATTCCAGAATGAATTCCAAGTGGGTTCGGCTGAAAACAGTGAGGCCATACTTTCATCCTTCTGCTCGCAGTAAGTTTCCCACCAGTCCTTGACGTGGGGAGCAGCTTTGAGAAGAGCGAAAGTAATCTTTTCCCGGCCAGAAAAATCATGAACAAAAAAATACCCTTCTAGTAGATTTAACCATTTATATACAACTTCTGCATCTATCTAACCATCAAATATGGTAATGTCAAAGTTAACTTGTACCTTAAAGGGTGTGGCACTTCCAGAGTAGCTGCTGGAAGTAGATGTGTCGCCCTTGGGTAGTCGCTGAAGGATCTGGGAAAAGGTGTCCATCATCATGTTCCTTTGTCGCTCAAGGGTCTCTTCGAGCAAGATTTTGATAGGATCTCCTACCCCCTCGTCTTTCTTTTCATCTGCCATGGGAGGCCGTCGGGATTTGCGAGGCTGTTCTTGCAAAGGTTCGATGAGTTCAAGCCCTAACTCCTTATATCCCGACCTCGTTGGGGACATGCAAAGAAAAAACAGAGAAAGAGCAGACCCCTCTAATACCACTGATCTGGATTTAAACAGGAACATAACAAATTACAGAGATAACCATAAATACAGATATACAACAGAAATAATACTTCATTTCATTAATGTAAAAATACTGAAATGTGCTTACAAACAAAAATGGAAATAAACTAGCTCGGGCAATGGCAGCTTATATCTGAGGAGAGATGTGGCGGCTACATGCCTCTGAACTATCTTACAATGAGGCTCAAAGGCCTATTTATTGTTGATAAACAGTGGAGAACCCTAAACATCCAAAACCCTAACCCTATGAGATGAAGCGCCAAAATATGGGCCCCTTTTGGGTAAATTGGTACATCAACTTCCCAAGGTCGTAACTTTGGCATACGATCTCCATTTGACACACACAATACCTCGTTAGAAAGATCTATCAAAGGACTACAAGTTTGGGTAGACAAACATTAATCCATGGATCCATGTTGCTCCCAAGATTCCAAAAAAAACGTCATTTAGGGCCTCAAAACGGCTCCGGAAGTTTAGGACCTTAAAAACTGCTAAAAATAGTAAATTGTGCTACAAATAAGTAAACTGAAAAACTGAAAGAAACAATGATGGGGGTCCAAGTGGAATTGGCAGGTGGCCACCAATATCCACCTGGTTCAAGTCCCTTGTAGCAAAAAGTAGTAATTTTCTGTTATTTTTTAGAACATGTTAATAAGCTTAAATTAAGTTGATTCCACTTGGATTAGGTCATAAAAGCATTCAAGTTAATAACAAAATGTACCCCAATGCATTTTCACTTGATTAGTTTAGAAATTAGATAGGTTAACTAGCTCACTAGTTCTTGAATTTCTAGTTTTTAGAGTAGTAATTTTCTGCTATTATTTAGCACGTGTGAACAAGGGTATTTTGGAGTGGTTCTACTTGGAATGGAGACCTAATACATCTTAATTAATAACAAAATTTGTCCCATCCCATTTTCATTTGATTTAATTGGTCATTCGGTGAGTTGTCTTCCCCTGTAGTAAATTTGTCCCTTCCTGTAGCAAACCTGTAACACCAATTTCCTTAATCAGTTTTGATCCCCACTGCAACTATTACTTAGCCTAGATGAATAGTGACCCCCGGCTATGATTTTATGATTAGTGGAAGCTCCTAAGCCACCCCGACCCTTCATTTTATTCACTGCAAAAACATAGTAAACTTAGTTTATTTATCACAAGTATGATGCAAGTAGGTTACCGATTTATAAGAAAGTGTGAACTAGGTGGATGGTACATGCAATTATGATTGGTAGTTTGGTAGTTTAGCCTTTGTCCTTTCATCAATTGATTAGTTAGCATTTACAAGTTGAGCAAGTAGCATTTCCATTTCTTGAAAATATAGTAACAATTCCATTTTTGCAATTAATTTAGGCTTTGATTTCATGACATTCACTCCATTACATCAGATCAACAAAAGAAGGAAACATTGTATGTTGAACATATAGTGTTGATACCTATTAAGTTTGTACGAACCTCAGTTTGATAATTAAAGTTGGTAGCCTTGGGAGTTGCAACATTCTTGTTGTAATACTGAGACTCATCACTTTTTGGCGTCGTTGTTGGGAAGGTGTCAAAGTATGCATTGTTTTCTTCCATAGTATATTCATTTCATTTACTTTTCGCAAAAACACATAAAAATTGCATTAGGCATATTTCATTCAAAGAACATAAAATTGCGTTACATTAGAATTCTAATTCATTTTTTATTATTATATAAAAACAAAAACAAAAAAACTTTTCCAACACCAACCTCGCCCCCCACTTGATCACGTGGTGCAGTAAGAGCCACAACACCATCCACTTTTGCAGGTAGAAGAAGAAGAGGTGGCAAACAAGATAGAATAAATGGATGTAGATGATGACAATGAAGAAGATCCTATTAGATTTCCCATTCAAGATACTAATGTCAGTGTTCATATGAAGAACATCCCTCCATATTTCCTTCCCAACTTCCATGGTATGAGGTTAGAGGATCCAGAAACTTTTCTCTTTGAATTTGAAATCCTTTGTAGATCTTATGGTTACTTAGTAAACACTCAAAAGTTGAATTTTTTCCCGGCAACATTGAAGGATAGAGCTCTTAAATGGTTCATGAGTTTAGGGACTAATTCAATAAGATCATGGAATGATATGCAAAATATATTTCTAAAAAAATATAAAGAGCATGATTTTAAAGAAGAAATATTTAGAATGAATCAAAAAGAAGATGAAAGCCTTGAGGATCTTATAGGAGGTTCATGTGTAATGTTAAGAGGAAAAAATTACATCATTTAGGATCTGACACACTAAAAACCCTCTTACTTAGAATAATTAGGGATGAGTGGATTGATCTCCTTGATCTCCTGAGTAGATGTGATGTATACCAATTATCATTTGAAGAAATTTGTGAAACATGCAAACACATATCAAGAGTAAATAAATCAACATCAAGATCGGTAAGTCAAGTTAAACTTGGAAATTTGTTTGATGACTTTAAAAAAAAAAATCTTAGCAATCTAAGTGAACAAGTAGAAATGTTAAGAATGCAAGATGAGTAAAAAGATGATGATAGTTGTGTTGTATATGCAGAATCACATGCTAGTAAATATTTCACATCATTACCAAGGTTGAAAGAAGTTTACCAAGAGGATAATGAAGCAAGCCAAACATCAAAGCAGTTATGTTATGTAGCTCCAAGAGGACCATGGAAGCCTAGTCAACCTAGTATGATGCAAGAACCTAATTCAGAATTTCAAGGTTATGCACATCCATCCCAAAGTAATTGGAATACACCCTTTCCTTGGCAGCCTTTGCCATCTCAACCCCAAAACAAATCTTGGAAACAAGGTTTGAAAGGACCTTATGGGAGTAATCCACAATACCCTCAATATTTTCCTCAATATCCTCCATTCCCAACTCCATGTTATCCCTACCATCCACCTCCACCACAACCCCAACCCCAACCACATCCATATAAAAGATCCACTCCCACTCAACTACCTATACCACCATTTCCAAACCCACACAAGGAAGTAGCTCAACCCACTTACAATGCTGAGGTACAACACTTCCTAACATCTCCTCTTGATCTCAATGGTATTCATCTTAGCTTAGGAAGAGTATTGCAAAAAATAAATTCTCTTGATGTCATTGAAGGACAACATTCAGAAAAAGAAGATTCAAATGAGAAGACCAAATAATCATGGGCTGCACTTGATGAAGAGCAGACATCAGAATGATATATTGAGAAAACTCCCTCATGTTTACCATCAAAGCCTCCATGTGTTCAAGAGAATAATTTGCAAAAACAAGAAGATTTGAATGTCATGGTAGAAGAAGACATGAAGAATGATCTAGATGAACAAGCAAACCAAGGGCATCAAAGCTATATTGAGGTTTGGTTCCAGAAAATCAACAAGATGGAGCATCACCCTCTTCTTCAACAATACTTGATATCGTTAAAGGATACATGTCAAAGCATACATTTCGAACCTACACATGAGTTTATTTGTCATCTTTATGTGCACACGACTCCATTGGAATTATTCCTATACTTGAAAGAGATTTTGTTTTTTTAAGTAGAGTAGGATAGAAAAAAAGAAATGAAAAAATGAAAAATAAGAGGAAAAAAATAAAATCTTAGGTGAAAACCTCCTTTGAGGCGTATGATATTGGCTCATTGATTGAAAACCTCCAAGAGGTGGTTAATGGGTTGGAAAAAGAGAAAAAAAAAAGAAAGAAAATATCCTAGATGAAAACCTCATTTGAGACGCCTAAGCAAACCTACTAGTTGAAAACCTCATTGAGGCAGCAAGTAGGCCTAAAATAAAAAATGAAAAATGAAATGGGAAAAAAATATTTTCTCCATGTATCTCTCTCTTATGAATGTAGGTACTCTCCAACCTCTATAAGCAACAAAAACAAGTTAGCTACCAAAAGAAAAGTTGATCAAAAACCTAGTAAAAGAATGTCAAACTTGAACTTTGTCCTCCTTTGCTCAGGTGCTCCAAAAGGACCAAGCCCATGTCAATCCAACACCCTCATCCATTTCCAACATCCCACCATCATTTGCAAGACTTTTCCATTCATTTTCATCGTTGTCCTAAAATTCTACGGGAGGGCTTTGTTTCGCTACAGGAGGCCAAAATACAAAAAGCATAAAATTGTTTTTATTATATCTCGAAAACCATACATCCATTGGGCGAGTAGTTTCATGGGGAGATTCATATGGATGATGGTAACATGCCCAAGAAATTTTAGCAAATTCCAGTATACACTTTTCGAGAAATCAACCTCCATCACCTACAACCATTTTTATTTTTTGTTGATATTTGTGCATCTAATGGCCAAGATTATTTATGGGGAGGTACATAAGGATGATGGAAACATGTTCAAAAAATTTAAGGTCAATCTAGTCTACCGTTTGAGAGATATGGATAAAACAAATCTGCTACAGGAGGTTGTCCTGAAATGCTATAGGAGGGACCAAAATTGCTATAGGGGGCAGATCCGCTCTGAGAAAGAGGCCAAAAGGTCATGTATTCTTTAGGAAATGTTGAGATATTTCCACCATAGCCTCATCATTCATTTTCCACACCACTTTACCTCTTCTCCACTCTCATTTTCATCCATGTCCATGAAAAGAACCCATTTTCTTTCACTACTTTCACCACAACCAAGGCTCTTGATCCTTGTCCATAAATTGATCATGAATTATCAGTGCTTTTGGAAGCATTATCTGAAGGATACTGTTGTTATAGAAAGGTTTTTGTGATTGCTACAAGAAGAAATACATTCATGCAGCAGCCCACAATTACCTTACAAGACCACAATTGAGAGCACCAGAATGAAGAATCAATCATCATGAAGACATTGGAGAGTCATTTCATCAAATTTTGGGCAACTACATGACCTCTATAGATTGCTACAAGATCATTGTTCATATCCAACAACAACACTTGATTAAAAAAAACTTGTGGTGATAAGCCTCCATTAGTTAAGTACATGTCAAAAAAATATTTCCAGAACAGAGCCAAGGCATAGAGTAGCAAACATGGGAAGATAACTCCACAAGGAGGCAGTAAATCAACCATTATTCCTGAAGCAGCATACAAAGGCAATGATCTCTCAGAATACATTCAAGAGCATCCTCACTCACGTCCAGATCTGCCATGCAACCATCAAAGGATCAACACATCAGCAAGCATACCTATGACAACAGGCATCAACGATGAACTAGGCCACCATGCAACACTTGCAACACAGTATTTGGCTCCAGCATCACCTCCAAAAACATTCATGGTAAGGCACAAGTATGCAACCCTCTAACCTCACCCTTCGAACATATTCTAGCTTAAGAAAACATTTAAAGTGTGAGAAGGAAAAGTCTTTTATAGCCAAAATTAATAGCAGGAAGCCTCGATCTTATCTAGCAAGTCAATTAACTTTTCTCTAAAGGACAACCACACATGTGGGAGATAAACAAGACAATAGTGAAAAAAGAATTAAGAAAGTGGGATGTTATCGTGGAGTTCAAAAATTAGTTGGGGGCCAACTCAGTTAACTCAAAGCACTTTGAGTTTATTTTGCATGCAATGAGAAAAAAAGAGAAAAATTTGAAAAATAAAAAATAATGGAAAAATCAATGAAAAATAAAAATAAAAGAACAAAAAGGTGGACCCACCACCTCTTTGCGTGCAAGCAGTAGCCGCTCCAGGATTCAGGTTGGTTTCTACAAGAGAAAAAACCGCTGCTACAACAGGAACATAACTGCTACAAGAAGAACATATTTGCTACAGGAAGCTAACAGAGTGCTACAGGAACGAAAATTTCACCGAGAACAACCACTAGAGCCTTGGGAAGCAAGGAAATATTCAAAGGAAAAGTAAGTAAAAATTCCTTCTCTAAAACATTTTGCATAAGGATTCCAAAATCACCCCAATCATCAAGAAAAAATATTGTACAAATTTACAGTTTGGATTCTAGATAGAGAAAACTGATGGATTGGTTAAGCATTTGCTTAAGAATATGGTGTTTTGAATATGGAAAGGGTGCATGTTATAATTTTTTTTTTCTTAACCTTGAAATAAGACTGTCAAAAACTTCTTCTTCTATAACAACCTCCACTGCATGGGAACCTACAGGGTCTGCAAAAAGTGCTACAGGAAAGTCATAGGTTGCTACAGGAAGCTTGTCAGTGGACAAAATTTCCTTAAACCCTAAGAAGGAGCAAAGAATCATCAGGGAAAGGGTAAGCACAAATTTTCTCCACCAATACTTGGCATGAAAACCCTTAAAACTCTCTCAATTATCAAAATCATACTTTGTAGCTGCCACATATTTAAATTTCAGTGAATTTGTGTCATTAAGGATAAAGTATCTTGGGTTGCATGTTGAATTCTACCTTCTCCTCAACATCATAAAAATAACATTTATTCTACCTTTGTTTCCATAAAAACTCTCACTCTTGTAGTAGAAAAGAGAAACTCCTTGTTTCACATTGATAAAAGTTTATTGAAGTCATGAGAGGAGGAGAATCAACAGATACTTTTGAAATACTAAAACCAAGAGGGAGAATCAAAGGAATGATGGGAAATTGAGATAAACATAAATCTTATCCAACAAGAGAAGTTACATCCACATCAGTATGGGACATCATGAAAGTCATTTGAGGCATAAGAAAAGAAAAACAAGACAAGAATATGGATAGGTTGCTCAGAGGATGAGCAACAATTTCAGTAGGGGGTATGATGGGCCTCTAAATTAGACACAAATTAAGGCCCATCTAACCTTTCTTAGGCACTTGAAGGTTATATTAAACCTCTCCTTCTACACTTAATAATGTTTTTTTGCTTTAATATGTTCTTAGGAAGGTTTAGAGATGATTGCATATTATGTGCCTAATATTATTTATTTTTGAAGAATATTGTGAGAATATTGGGAAGATTATGAAGATTTGGAGGAGGAGATAATCTAGGGACTTTCTCCCTACTACATGAGGAATAAGGTTGGATGATAAATCAAAAAGATATTATGAAATTATTGCACAAATTATGGAGCTCTAGTGATTGAGAAAATCTAGGAATGTGTTCCCTATCATTTAATGCAAATTCTTAGTGTTGGGAAACAGATCCACTATTTGAGGGATTTTGGAGGGGAAAACTTCCTCCTTTCAAGGAGAATGCTTCCTCATCATTTTTTATGAGTACCAATTTGAATTTACCTCTAGGACAGGTATTTCTTAGCCTTCTTGTGGAAAAAACTTGTATTTTTGCAACTCCAGTTTCATTTCTAGCAACGATGTGCTTAGATTGATTCAAAATGAAGTTTGGTGTCATTTTTAGCTTCTAAAGTTTGTTCTCCTTCATAGGACGCTAAGTGTCCTTGGGCTTGGCCATACCAGGAGCCTCAAGGCCTTTTTTACAATTTGTTTTTCTTCTTTTCACTTCTTATTCACATGCATCTCTTATTCTTGTTTTTCTTATTTCTGCATTTAGTATTGATGTTTTATGTTGTTTTAGGATTGGGTTAAATGATTCAAGTGAGTTTTTTTGTAGGTTATTTACATAGTCACGAGTATGATACATCCTTAAGATAGATTTTAAAAGTCATATTCATCATTGAGCTACATGGATTGGTTTACTAGTTCACAAATCTGGAATCTATGGAAGTCCCTTGTAGCAAAAAGTAGTAATTTTCTGCTATTTTTAGAACATGTTAATGAGCTTAAATTGAGTTGATTCCACTTGGATCAGGTCATAAAAACATTCCAGTTAATAACAAAATTTACCCTAACGCATTTTCACTTGATTAGGCTAGACATTTAATAGGTTAACTAGCTCACTAGTTTTTGAAGTTTTTAGATTAGTAATTTTCTGCTATTTTTTAGCACGTGCGAAAAAGGGTATTTTGGAGTGATTCTACTTGGAATGGAGACTTAAGACATCTTACTTAATATAAAAAATATTCCCATCCCATTTGCATTTGATTTACGTGTTCATTCGGTGAGTTGTCTTCTCTTATGGCAAATTTGCTCTTTCTTGTAGCAAACCTGTAACACTGCTTTCCTTAATCAGTTTTGATCCCCACTACAACTATGACTTTAGATGAATAATGCTCCCCAACTATGATTTTATGATCAGGGGAAGCTCGTCATCCACTCCAACCCTTCCTTTTATTCAATGCAAAAACATAGTCGACTTAGTTTCTTTATCACAAGTGTGATGCAAGTAGGTTACTAATTTACAAGCAAGTGTGAACTAGGTAGATGGTACATGCAATTATGATTGGTAGTTTCATGAATTATGCAATCAAATAAATTTCTTTCTGCAAGTAGATTAACCTTTGTCATTTTATGAATTGATTAGTTAGTATTTACAAGTTGAGCAAGTAACATTTCCATTTATTGCAAATAGAGTAACAATTCCATTTTTGCAATTAGTTTAGGCTTTGATTTCATGACATTCACTCCATTACCTCATATCAATGAAAGAAGGACACATTGTATGTTGCACATATAGTGTTGATACCTCTTAAGTTTGTACGAACCCCGACTTGATAATTAAAGTTGGGAGTTGCGATATTCTTGTTGCAATACTCAGGCTCATCAAGAACCAACTGCAAAATGAATATAAAACCAACAACACTATGGGTATCTAGGAAATGGCAAGGCTAGGCAAAACCACTTTCAATCCACGCAATCCTTTATATCAATGACAAACCTTAACTAAGAAACCACATGCATGTGTTATGCATGCCAAAATTAACAAGGAAAGCATACATGCAACTTGATACCTGCAAGAAAAAGTTGTTGTAGTTGTTGATCTTATTGTCCCCTTGTGCTTTCCTATTTTTCCTTTGACTTCTTGCTCCAAGTTCCAAGTATACCACACTCCTCCAAGAGTGCTCCAAGAAAACTCCATCCAAGAGTATGAGAGAGAGAGAGAATAGAATAAGAGTGTCGAAAAATGAACTCACAAAAGTTGTGAACTGATCCTCAAAAGCCTTTTTATTATTGAGACCTTTATTTTCTTCATTTTCCTCCTCACATGCAACCTGTGACCTTTCACCTTCGTTTTCTCCTATTTTCCATTATTTTCATAAATAAAATACCAATAAATACCTCATTCCTTTTCAAAGCCTTTGCCATTGCCTTTGTTGATTTCCATATCCATTTATTAATCACAAGTGACCCCCATCACTATGTTTTTTGCCCAACATTCAGATTGGAAAACATGTTCCATAAACTTGGTCTTATTTTGCCTTTATATCTTTATTACATGGATTTTTAACCTAGGGCTGTTACACTACTCCTATGGCCTGGCCATCACATGCTGTGGAAATCCATCATGGTTATACTAAAAAGGAAGTTGAAAATGGGGACATTACATGTCCTCTTGCCCCAATATTACTCTCCCTCAATCTATTTGTATTTGTCCATAACAAATGCTTCTGCACATTGATTTTAGGATCCCATATGAACCACTGGGCTAAACTATGCTTCGTGCCACCAATGTATAAATGGATCCCTCAATACCTCGATCCTAAACAAACCTCTAACAATCATGCCATCAATAGATCTGCTTGGATCCCAATGCCACCTAAGCTTTGGGACTTGTGTGTTATTGTAACATCCGTGGTGAAAATTCCATGTAAAAATATATAAATACCACGGATGATGGGACACGTATTCCAAGCTGAATGGCGGGGGAAACATCCTAATGGGTGTTGATTTGGTTGTTTATCGACAATGGCCAAGGCATTAAAGAGGCAAAAAGGTATTTTGGCACAATTATTTATGAAAATAATGAAAATTAGGAGAAAAGGAAGGTGAAAGGTCACAAGTTGCATGTGAGGGGAAAAATTAAGGAAAATAATGGAAAATGAATAAAATAGAGGCCTCATTAATAAGAAGGCTTTTGAGGATCAATGGGCAAGACTTGGTCAGTTCAGTCTTGGAGCTCTCATTATTCTCTCTCTCTCATACTCTTGGAGACTTAGAGTGTTCTTGGAGCACTCTTGGATGGTGTGGCATATTTGGATTCTTGGAGCGAGAAGACAAAGGAAGAGAAGGAAAGTTCAAGAGGGCATCGGGAACAATAACTACATCATATTTTCTTGCAGGTACCAAGTTCCATGTATGATTTCTTCATTAGTTTTGGCATGCATGGCACATGCATGTGATTTCTTGGTCATGATATGTCATTGGCATGAAGGATTGCCTGGATTGGCAGTGGATTTGCCTAGACTTGCCATTTTTTGGATAATCATGGTGTTGTGGGTTTATTTGCTTTGTTTCTGGTTGGTTCTCATGTTTCCTTAGCCTAAGTTGAGCTATTAGTTCTTGGAAGCCTTGGTTGGACAAACGCTCTAGAGCCCTGTAACAACTTGGGTTGAGTTACTAGTCTTGTAGCCTTGGTTGGACAAATGCTATGGAACCCTATAACAACTTGGGTTGAGTTACTAGTCCCGTAGCCTTAGTTGGACAAACACTCCAGATCACGGTAAAAGTTGTGGGTTGAGTTACTAGTCCTGGTAGTTAGGTTGGAACAAACACTCTGGAGCCCCGGAAGGCTGAGATAGAAACCGATCTAATGTTGGTTTTGTGATGTCCAACCGTGAGGTGGAATCACTGTTTGATGGGTTGAGGTGGATGGCCTCTGGAAGCCCTGGATGAGTTTTGATTGATGTGTTCTATGAGATCCCACATTCATGCTTGGAATATGGCACAAGCATGAATAACTGAAGAGAGATTTACCTCAACCATTCTAGGGTCGGGTGGAATGTGGAAGTCCCATCCCGGGTTTGGATTTTTCATCATTAATGAAAGTTTATTTATCCTTGTATCTCTATGAGAATTATGATGGATTATATGTGGTTTATATGGCTATGATTTCATTGGTATTTTTGTCCCTATTATGCTGGTTATTTACATGTTTTATGACAACATCCATGAGTGGATCTCATCATGTTCTTACTTGTTATTGAATGATCAATGTATCTATGACCTAATGGATGAAATGGCAGCTAATGTGATAAGGAGACAATGCTTCATAGTGAATCTTAGATAAGTATGAGACCCCTATGCTCAGATCTGTTATTTACACATGTAGGTTGCATATTTACTAAGTGTTTGATAAAATGTTTGTCATGATTAGGTCAAGCCCTTGATCAAGTTTTGGTGTTAGAGGCTTTGCCTTGGTGTCATTTAATATCTTGGAGAGTCTCATCAAGTTCCAGGCATTGGTTTGGAGCATAGCCCTCAAAAAGTGGTTTAAATCTCGCAGTCTCTAACACAGAACTAGTTGATAGAGACTGCAATCTCTCCCTTGCATGCACTGTGGGAGTGACTATAGGTTTACAGTCGCATGTATGCCTTGTCATGGGAGAAACTCTGGGTTTAATTCATGTAAATGATAGGTTAACTTAGGGGTTGGGCACCTAGAGTGGTGGATTAGCTCCTGGGGGTCCTGAAGCACCTGAGGGAGGTCTGTGTGTTGTGTTTCCATCGATTCCATTTCCTTAAGGTTACCTAGGAGGTTGAATCATATCATAGTAGCCTCTCGTCGCATGTTTACCCCGCTGACCGATTGCTTGGGTAGATGTCAGAGGAGGGTGTTATAGTTATGATACCACCTTGTCCCTCCACCATTGTCTGTGCCTAAGGGTTCATGCTCTATTATGCCCCCTAGCTAAGCATATCCTCCTAAGAGTCATCCCATCAATAGAGTACAAAATCATAATCCCTCATCATTCCATCCCGTGGGAAGGATTGAATGCATGAATACTTGCGCATGAAACAAGTCTACTATGTTGATGTTGCTTGATGCATAACTCATGCAACATGATCCTCCTAAAAATCTTTATCCCTCGCTCTCCAATGTACAGAGGTGGGGTAATAGTGTTGCAAGCCCTTTCAATGTACTTATGAAGAGGGATGCTCTGAAACTACCAAGTGTACTCCTGTTGTTGCCTTGCTAAGACCCTTAACCGCTCCTCTGTAGAAATTCCCACTGTAGATCAACAGATTATGCAATAGACTAAAGCAAAATACAAGATCTACTTCTACAACAAACTTTGCGGAAGCTTAATCGAATATGATCAAGATCAATAAGAACACATATAACTGAGAATGAGAAATCTATCACACATAACACAGAAGAAATAACCCGGGGAAAGCCTTAGCCTAAAACCCTAATCTCTATATTGTCATACAAGTGGAAATATGTTCGAGTTACAAAAAGAATCAGCTCTCAAGCTATCCTACTCTCTCTGCAATCAAACAATACAACTCATAGACTAAATAGACATTGTATATGTCCTCCTCAAGCCCTCCAAGCCTCCTATTTTCTTGTGCAGTTTTTCTTGGGGTCTAGTGATGCCACATGTGTGAATTGGCCTCATCACACTCACAAAACCTAAAGAAGTAACTGTGAAATCCTCAAGGAAAGAATTCCTTCTGCATGCAAAAGATATTCACAAGGAATATTCTAGCAACTGATAGTACATTGTCCCTCCATCTGATCTCAACTGGGTCTCTGTCTGAACTGACATGCATGAGTTATTTATGAGAGAATATTCAATTATCTGAAGTGCAATGCATGCATGCATTAACTAATTGAACTCACAATTAATTCAACAAACTGTTTGAATTAATCTAACTGGACTTGACTCAGTTAACTGAGCCAACTAATTACAACTCATCCTTATCTCTTTAACTGATGGATAAATTCCTCAATTAATGGAGAAACTATTGCATGTTCCCACATAGACTTCATGTTTGATTTTCTACAACTAATTAACTCATGGTGAATTAATTAATTATTTTACAAACAGCTGCTAAGATCAAATTCGAATTTTTACTTCTCTATTTTAGTTCAGGGACTAACTAAAATAGGAAGGTATCCCGAAATGCTATTTATAGCAGTACTAAATTTAGCACTTCTATATTTAGCATTTCTTGTTGTTGTTTTCAACACTCCCTCTCAACAAGAAAGGGATTATCAATAACCCCAATCATGTCTCTGTGGAACTCGACCTTGCATTTTGACAATGCCTTAGTCAAAATATTTGCATCCCGTTCCTCGGTCAAAACATACAGCAACAACATGGTCCTCTTGACCACACAGTCTCGAAGATGGTGATACCGGATATCAATCTGCTTGGACCTGTCATGAAAAACTGGATTCTCAAAGAGTTTGATACAACTCTGGTTATCACATTAGATCACGGTTGGATCCATCCTCTGACCAAACAATCCCACTAGAATCTTCCGCATACAAATGGCCTCACATGCAGCCTGACTAGCAGCCATGTATTCAGCCTCTATTGAGCTAAGTGCAACTGATCTCTATTTCCTGTTGAACCAGGAAACTGCAGCTAAACAAAGGTTGAAGATTCCTTCAGAAGTGCTCTCCACTCCCTACCCAATCTGCATCTGTGAAGCCTTGAAGCTTCACTCCCTCTGTCCGTCTGTACCGCAATCCAAACTGAGATATGCCTCTGAGATATCTCAACACATGCTTCGCTGCCTTCCAAAACAGCTTGGTAGGCTTCCCATAGCTTGAATCAGCTGGTTCACCGCAAAGCATAAGTTGGGTCGTGTGTTCACCAGATACATAAGTGAACCCACCAGCTGCCGATAAACAGTAGCAGCTACTACCTCACCTGAAGTAGCATCTTCCTTCCTCTAGTTCCCAACTAGAGGAGTTTGCATGGGCTTGCACTTCTCCATGTGAAAGCATCTGAGTATCTCATTGGCATACTTGCCTTGAGACACAAATACTTCACCATCTTTCTGCCACACCTCCATGCCTAGAAAGTAGTGCATAAGACCCATGCCTTTCATTTCAAACTCTCTTGCAAGGTCCTCCTTACAACACTGTATCAGCTGATCATCACCTGTCAAAATCAAATCATCGACATAAAGAAAAATGATCAATGGTTTACCTTCTACCATGATGTGGTAAAGGTTTGCATCTGCTTCACTCTTGGTGAAGCCCAACCCAGTGAAATAGTTGTCGATCCTGGTGTACCAAGCACGTGGTGCTTGCTTCAGCCCATACAAAGCCCTCTTGAGTCGGCACACATGCGACTCACAATCGAAGGTCTCGAAACCCTTTGGTTGCTCAATGTACACCTCCTCCTCAATCTTCCCATTGAGGAATGTTATCTTCACGTCCATCTGGTGGATCTTCCATCCCATCTGAGCTGATAGTGCCAACATCGATCTAATTGATGAGTACCTTGCTATGGGAGCAAAAGTCTCATCGTAGTCGATCCCCTCGACTTGTGAGAAACCCCGAGCAACAAACCTTGCCTTATGTTTCTCAACACTGCCATCAGGTACCTACTTTACTTTGTAAAGCCATCTGGAACTCACCACTAACTTATCCTGAGGTCTTGGGACAACATTCCACACACCGAATGATAGAGTCATACTCCTCTACCATTGCATCAACCCAGACTGGTTGTTGCACTGCCTCCTTGAATGAAGAAGGTTCGATATCTACACACTCCCCAACCAGGGCCATGTATCTCCTCTGTATGCACTGAGAAGATGTTTGTCCCACATTCTCCCACACATCCAACATCAACCTGTCAACTTCCCTTGAGTGTTTCCACCCATCTTTGGAAGTCTTAGCATGAGTGGATGTCTCCACTCCCGGATCCTCTGCATTCGGTTGCTCCGCATCAATCTGAGGCTCCTCCTCCTTAGGAATTGAAATTTCCTCCTCTGCATGCAACTTAAGCTCCCTCTCAAGTGATAATCGCATGGCTTTCTACTCATCGAACTTCAGATCCCTGCGTACCACTGTCCTCTGACTGGTAGGTAGGTACACTCGATAGTTGTGGGGTGTATCTGTGTACCCCACAAGTATTCCCAACTCAACTGTTGGATCTAGCTTCTTCCAGGCATCTTTGGTGACATGATAGTAAATTGATGATCCAAAGGTTCGGAAGTGACTCACATCTGGTAGCTTCCCGGAAAAGGCCTCCATAGGTGTCTTCGTCCCTAGTATATGGTGTAGGCTTATGTTCTGCAAGTATACTGCTATATTGCATGCCTCAACCCACAAATGCAGTGGTAGGCTTTGGTCATGCAACATCGCTCGAGCTGCTCCCACAATTGATCTATTCTTCCTTTCGGCCACCCCATTCTGCTGTGGGTTATGGGGTGCCATCAATTCCCGTTTAATTCCTTCTACAGCGCAGAAGTCTTTAAACTATTGGGAGACATACTCTCCACCATTGCCGCTACACAAGGCTTTTATTTTCTTTCTATATTCTTTCTCTGCCAAGGCTTTAAACTCACAAAACCTCAAGAAGGTCTGATCCTTCTTTGGCATAAAGTAGATCTAGCATCTACGAGAAAAATCATCAATAAAAATAACATAGTACTTTTGTTTAGTGGTGGAGGCTGTAGAGAATGGTCCACAAACATCTGAGTGAACTCTCTCCAGGATTGCTCCAGCTCTACTGTCTCGATCTGGAAAGGAAGATTTCACATACTTACCCAAGGTACAACCTTTGCATGTATTCCTCTGCTCAAGTTTTCCCTTGGGTAATCCGGTAGAAATCTACTACATGATCTTCAGGGCTCCATGGTGCAAGTGGCCCAGTCTTCTGTGCCATAGCTCGCCAAAATCTTGGCTCTGCACCATGTTATCTTTGGAACTCAATGCAGCATAGTCGTCTACCTCCAGGTTGTAGAGATTCTTTACTCGAATCCCAATTCGCTTTGTTGTCCAGTACCGATATGCCTCAGGAATACCTTCTTTTACTAAATACTACATCATAGCCTTTATCTTCTATTATAGCGACATATACAAGATTCTTCTTCAGACCTGGCACATACTTTACATCAGTCAAGGTGAGGGGAGCTCCACACTCCCTCTGAAACACAACTATACCTTCACCTGAAACACGGTACTTTCCATCATCGCCCATCTCGATCCGCATCTGGAGATCCTTCTCCTCCAAGGTACTAAAAAGATTCTTGTCACCTGACATGTGGAATGAAGCTCCACTGTCCAGGTACCACACACATCCCGCCATGGATGAAACCATGCATGTGATAAGCGAGAAATCCAGCTCAAACTATGAGGCCAATGCCTCACCATCAGATCCTTTGAGGAACCCTTCTTGGATTTCTTATGTGGGAAATTTGTAGCATAATGGCCCACTTCATGACAATGAAAGCATCGCACTTTCGATTTGTCAAACTTCTTCCCACCATAGGAAGAACCAGATTTGGGATGGGACGCCTTCCCTTTCCCTTTCCTCGCCTTACTCGCTAAGGCTAGATTTTCCTCATCATCTTGCTTTAATGAGGATCGATCTCTAGTGCTTCTTCTTATTTCCTCCTGCATCAAATCCGACCAAAGTCGTTCCCAATCTAGCAGTTTTTATCTTCCATTAACCGAGTCTTCGTAGCTTTGCCAGCTCTTAGGAAGACCGAGGAGTGCAAGACTCACCATGTCATCATCAGCAGTCGTGATCCCTACATTTCCAAGCTCATCCTTGCAGGTGGTGAGCTTGTTCAGATATGTAGAGATCGTGTCGCCCTTTTCACACTTGATTTTCCGAAGCTTGTCTTTTAGCGCCAGCTTCCTCTAATTGCTGCTATTCTGATATAGATTTTTCAATGTTTTCCACATTGAAAATAGTGTCTCCTTCCCATGGAGACTCGAGACTATGTGGTCTCAAACTCCCTCCAGAAGGATTCTCCTTGCTCTAGCCACACATTTCTTCCATTCCGCCAATTGAGTAGCATCAGTTGGCTTTGGGACTTCTTGATCAATGAAGTCCTTTAGACTGTTATCCTCTAATATTGCTTCTATACGATCCTTCCAGACTATATAATTCGAGCTGCCGTCAAGGGCATACTCAAGTCTTAAACCGTTGAACGCCATTGGTGAAATTGAGATGTGATAAGAACTCGATTTCTATATTCAGGAACCTCAACCTTCGAACTTCTCCCCTCTTGTATAATGTTCTTCTCCTTTGATCACCTTTGCTCTGATACCATGTAGAAATTCCCACTGTAGATCAACAGATTATGCAATAGACTAAAGAAAAATACAAGATCTACTTCTACAACAAACTTTGCGGAAGCTTAATTGAATATGAGCAAGATCAATGAGAACACATATAACTGAGAATGAGAAATATATCACACATAACACAGAAGAAATAACCTAGGGAAAGCCTTAGCCTAAAACCCCAATCTCTGTATTATCATACAAGTGGAAACATGTTCGAGTTACAAAAAGAATCAACTCTCAAGCTATCCTGCTCTCTCTGCAATCAAACAATACAACTCATAGACTGAATAGACACTATATATGTCCTCCTCAAGCCCTCCAAGCCTCCTATTTCCTTGCACAATTTTTCTTGGGGTCTAGTGATGCCACATGTGTGAATTGGCCTTGTCACGCTCACAAAACCTGAAGAATTAACTACACAATCCTCAAGGAAATAATTCCTTCTGCATGCAAGAGATATTCACAATGGAATATTCTAGCAATTGATAGTACACTGTCCCTCCATCTGATCTCAACTGGGTCTCTATCTGAACTGACATGCATGAGTTATTTATGAGAGAATATTCAGTTATCTTAAGTGCAGTAGTTACATGCATGCATGCATTAACTAACTGAACTCACAATTAATTCAACAAACTGTTTGAATTAATCTAACTTGACTTGACTCAGTTAATTAAGCCAACTATTTACAACTTAAATTACAACTCATCCTTATCTCTTTAACTGATGGATAAATTCCTCAATTAATGGAGAAATTGTTGCATGTCCCCACATAGACTTCCTGTTTGATTTTCTACAACTAATTAACTCATGGTGAATTAATTAATTATTTTACAAATAGCTACTAAGATCAAGTTTGAATTTTTACTTCTCTGTTTTAGTTCAGGGACTAACTAAAATAGGAAGGTATCCCGAAATGCTATTTATAGCAGTACTAAATTTAACACTTCTATATTTAGCATTTCTTGTTGCTATTTTCAACATCCTCAACACTAGATAACTTGTTCGTTGACTCGACACACTTCATTTTGAGGTCCTCGATGTTATTATTCTGTTGCAAGATGGTGCATCAGATTGTCTGGATCTTCTGCTTCAAGAGAAAGGTAATTAGATCTATCTAGAAATGTTCAATCTTCTCCTGAAAAGTACTGTTTGAAAGTACTGCAGCGCTGGTGGCTGCCTTTGCACCCATTTTCATCTCATTGCTGAGTGGACCCAAAGATGGATGCTCAACCACCTCCACCATGACTCCAACTTGTGCCTTTGACTAGGTCTCAAAATATGGTTCATCATGCACACTGTGCCTATCCTCCTCCTCATCTGACTCATGCTCCTTTATGTGCTTCCCCTGTTGGATCATCACTAATAACTTATCACCCTAAATGTCTCCTCCTCGATCTTCTCCACTCATGGGGACACTTTGAATCTCATCATGCTCATCTATTAAACATTAACGCATATCAGGGCAGCTACCATAATCTCCATATGATTGTTCACGCTTTGCTTTAATTTTTGTAGTCTCACTTGCTTCTATATCCATTTTAACTTTATATCTGTGATTTGGTGTCCATGCTCCCTAACATGTGAAACATATATGTTCTCTTCTCATTTGATTTTTGCTCTTCCTTGGAAATTCAGGGAACTGTTTTCATCTTTTCCAGATCTGAATCCTCCAAAAAATCTCATCATCAAATTTCTTCTGGCGAGAGGGTCAACACTAATGGTTGCGGGCTACCTTAGTGATTCATCCAACCTTTGTTGGCCTTTAGCCAAGCCACTCCAAATCCTTGGTGGATCATCCTTGAGCCAATTTTTCAAATTCCACCTTTACAAATAATCAACATGTCAATCACAATTTCTTTTTTCAATTTTCTTGAACGAATCTCTAGAAGTAGTTTTGCTGAAAATTTTAAAAAATTCCAGCCGATAAATCACAATTTTTCAATTGAAAAATGCCACAACAAAAAACCCAATCAATAATATTGAGGTAGAATCTTTGGTTTTTTTTTGTTTTGTTTGTTTGTTGTTTTTTTGTTTTGTTTGTTGTTTTTTGTTTGTTTGTTTTTTTTGTTTTTTGTTTTTTGTTTTTTGTTTTTTTTTTTTTTTTACTTGGAAAATTAAATCAACGACTCCAACAATAATTGCAGCCTAGCAAAATAATTCGACTCAACACTAGAAATTTGGCACAACAAGATAAATTTGCCCTGCAGAATAATTTCGACCCATCAAGAGAAATTTGGCACAACAAAATAAATTAAGCCCTGCAAGAGAAATTCGGCACAACAAGACAAATTTGGCCTAGCAAAATAATTTGGACCCAACAAAAAGAATTCGACTTAGCAAAATAAATTTGGTCCAACAAAATAGACAAATAAACTCGGTCCAACGAATAGATAAATCTAGCTCCGACAAAATGTGTCACTTTGGCACATGGAAATCATTGGAAATTAGCTTGCAATAAATTTGGTCCAGTATATATATATATATATTTTTTTTTTTTAATTTTTTTTTTTATTCGGCACACCTACAACATTCTTTTTTGTAAGCTTGGTGGGACTACATCATCATCATCTCCAATATATCACCTTGATTGGGGCAGGGAATTGAACCAATAACTTCACATCAAGGAGTGCCTTAACAAAGCACTCGATCACCATTTATCCAAGACCCCATGGACGACACACCTGCAACAATTATCATCCAACAAATGGATTAAAATTTTCAATCCACAAACTCGGCTCCCTTATTCTTCAGGAACAATATGAAAATGCGACAAACTTGGATTTTAACCCACAACTGGCCAAATCATGCTCTGATACCAATGTAATATCCCATTTATAAATTCTCGAGATTTTGCTTTAAAATTTACGACATAAACTTTCTTCTTTAACCCCAATTAAAATTTCACATTTACACCATAAAATTAACAACATCAGTAAAATATGCAGTAAAACCCATAAATAACATGAGAAATATAAGTAATACATCTTATTTATTTACTGGGGAAGATTACGCCCAAACTTTCCATAGGAAATAGCTACAATAATAGTTATTAGAACATATGCTCAATGCTAGATTGACCTCCAAAATAGAATTAGAATCAATAAACACCTCTGAATTCTAAATGAATTCACTAAGGGATAAGAAGGGTTTTTGTCGAAGGCGCTGGTTGCAGTTGGGAACTTCGCTCTCCAAACCTCTCCATGACAAATAATCAACCAAACCAAGATGTCCCAAATGATGCCCCCGCCTCCTTTTAAAGGCTTAACATATAGATCTCCAATCTTCTAGAATTATTTTATTTTGATTACTTTAATATTATTCTAGAAGCCCCCCCTTTACTTCATTTAAGTGACTTTTTAATTTAATTTAATTTTACTTAAGTCAAATTTGGATTTTTTCCTTATATTAATAATTCCTACCTTCTTTTATTTAATTGACTAATTAAAGTCATTTTTTATTTGGGAAAATGGTAAATCACTCACCATACTTTCTCTAGCCACTAGAACTCACTTCTCAATGTCCCATCTTGTAGATCTTCTTGTTCCGGTTCCAACGAGCTATTACGTTAAGGTGTTCCATCAAATATTCCTCTCGGAATGCCATCTTAAGCATACTTAATTAAGTTAGGCTCAATAATAACCATGTTTTAAAGAAATTATCAGAATGGAATAGAACCAAAAACAAGTTCTGCCAAAACTGACCTTGATGATGGAATATACCAAGAGAATATTGTGGGATCCTATAAAACCCCTCCAAATGCCTTTGGGATCTCTCATGATGTAATTTTGCTCTTGTGGCTTTACCATCACATACTGTGGAAATCCATCATGGTTGTAATATGGAGGAAGCTTAAAAATAGAAACATTACATAAATCCAATGAAATATTGTAAATATAAAGTTATATATAAGTTTTGTCAACGGCATGAATATTAAATATTATCTTCATTTCAAAGTTATTGAAGAAACCAAGTCACTATTTAGTTTACACATTTATGTTTTTGAAATATGCTCATGGGAAGTGGATTAATGTTCTCCTGCAAAGCAACTTTTTAGAATTATTGAAGAAACCAAGTATTGGCTAGTTTATATTTCTTTTTTTTTTTTTGAAATATATAAGTTTGGGAAGTAAGGAGAACTTGATATTTAAATCATATTTTATAACTTTTTTCAATAAAAATATGAGAAATATAAAAAATTTGTTTTCAAACCTTTTGAAAAAGAGAAGGGTCAAGTAGAAAGAGTATTGAAATTTAGATTTAACATTGTGGCAATGAAGATTATCCTTAATCAAAGAATTATTTTTCAAATTCCAATTATAATAATCTCGAATAAGATGATTATGAAAATTTTGATTTCAATCCTATTATAACATGCAAAAATAGAATGCAGTAAATTTATAACATTTTTTTTAATAAATCAATTTTATTTAAAATATTGATGATTGACATTTCATGACTAATAACTACATAGATTGACATTCTCTAATTTATAAATCTCTAAACTAAAAAAATATATTTATGTTATAAAATGATTCTAAAAAATATGACTTTGCAAATTTAATGTTTATATTTTAAAACTATAAATTTATAGATTTAGTAATAAAAATTATTATAAAAACACATGTGGAAAAAATATTATAAACTTTAGTGTAAGAAAACATGTGAAATACTATAAAATATTATTAATAAGAAATATTTATTTATTATTTTTACACTAAAGGAAAAAGAATGTCCAACCATAAATATATTCACACTACAAATACATTTATGATACATATATGACAGAGTACTTTACAAAATAACCATAAATATATTCACACTACAAATACATTTATGATACATATATGACAGAGTACTTTACAATTTTGTAAATGGCTTATAATATGAAATCATCACATGTTAAGCCCAAAAAATCACTAATCTTGTATTTTATTGTATACTTCTTTTAATGGAATATATTTTTTGTCACCTTTTTTCCATCTCAAAAACATGCCAAATTTTATCACCTTTTCAAGGATAGAGGTTTAATATTAAGTGTATTTTCGTGGTGAGGTTAATCATCTTTGAACGCAACAAAATATTGTTAAAAGCTTTAATGGCTACGCATATGACGAACTTTAATTGTTGACCTCGGTCACGTCGCAACGTTATTGTTTCATGGCAAGGTTATTGTCACATGGTACTAGAAGGTACATATTTTTGTCATCCTTACCTATACAATTGATATTATTCTTTTTACCATATTTTACTCGGTTAATAATAATTACAATCTTGCATATTCTTTCATAAAAGAGATATACCAGGGAAAAGTTTAAATGTTTTACTCGATAATTTGCTATTAAAAATTGGTTATGGGATTGTTAATGAAATGAGATTTTTAAAGTATAAATCAGTTTTTTCATCCTTTTTTTTTTTACATAGTTCGTTGCTGTATTAATAATTGAAAAAAAGATGGGAGTCAGGACTCCTGAGGTACATTAAGTGCTGAGGGCAGCCAGGATCAGTGGAGTTACAAAACAGATATCTCTCCTTGATCCTTCTCCTACTTGTTTTGTCTTTAAGGACTTCTAAACTATTGTAAACTCTTACATATTGTAGTAGCAAAAACTGACATTTACAAATCATTTCTAATCTATGTTAATATCACCGATATGCCTTGCTGTAGATTCCTCCAGTTTTTCATCCCCATCTATTTGATTGCCGCTTGAGGAGCTTGGGGTTGCTTTGTTGCGTTTGTCCATCATATATTTCAGAATCGTTATGGACTCTTCCGCATGGCTACACCTGCTTGACAAATGGTTGAACTGTTGATGAAGAGAAGAAACCCTGTGCAAGAAGAGATCAATTTCTGCTCGGTATTTGTCATTAATGATGCGATTCTGGTCATCGATTCTTGCTTCCAAAATCCTATGTTGATTGTCTAAGATATGCTGTTGGGCTCTGATTTCTTCCAGCTCAGCTTGCAGGTCCAAGCAGTGCAAACAATCCTCATTGCGGGCCATAGTTGATGCTAAGGGAGGGGAAAATAGAGGGCGGATGGGGGCGAAGAGGGACTGCCAATGGATTCGGTCAACAACGCGGGGAGCAGAAATCTTCCAGGTTATAAAGGCAGGAGAAGAAAATTGGATAACGATGCAGTTAGAAGATTGATAGATCCACTTGGAACCAGAGGCAAGAATGAATAGCTGCGATGAGTCGCAGAGAGGAGCAATCGGGGGGTAGAGTGCAGGGATAAGGAGAGGGGAGGGAGGATATAAGGAGAGGCGGGAGGGGTGAGAGCCGGTCACGAGAAATGAGAGGGAGTCCAGAGAGAGGCACGGAAAGGTCAGAGAACTGTCCAGTGAAGCCCGAGGAACAGGATTGATAAGATAGAGACCAGCATGGTTATTGAGATTGAGAAGAATTTGGAGAGGATAATATCTTTGCCATATCCCTATGTGGATAGCAATTTTGCTGAAGGCCTGATAGGTATGATTCCAATCCTTTTTGTCAGTACTGTCCGATTTGGTGCAAAAAGGCTTGACTCGGATCATGGCAAGGGCTGATGGATCTCCTCAGCGTTGCAACACAAACTGCCTACTGTCCTTTCACACGCTCTGTTAGCATATCCATCGGCCTGCTTGTTGAGATTACGAAGGATATGGAAGTACTGCAAGTTATCCATTGCTTGATGCAGCAATTGATTTCGCCTGATGACTTGCTGGAGGAGGGTGTTGGGCGATTCTTTCTGGTGGACCATGAGGCAGATGACAACAGAAGAATCTCCTAACATTCTTGTCGAATTTATCCCCAAATTTCTGAGCTGAGTTAGTCCTTGAAACAGGGCTAATGCTTCCGCTCTATTGTTCGAGACCTTCCCTAGGCCCCATTCATAGTGCAGAATGCATTCCCCATTAGTGTTGATGATCGACTTCCCCCTACTCTGGCTGTTCCTGGATTCGATTTAGATGCCCCATTGAAAAAAAAGATAGAAGTTGTGCAATTTTGTATCCAATTGACAAACTCCTCTTCTTTTAATCTGATTTTCCAGGAGTTGGTTTCTTTACTGCGTTGTTCATTCGCCATGCTACCATTCTGGGCTTTGTAATTTTTATCCAGAATGAAACTTATAAATTCTCGCTCTTCCACATTGTACATTGTTGCATCTATCCTGCTTGGGGTTTTGATTGAGATAGCTTCCAAGGTGAGATTTTTGGCCTTGTTGCAAACTATTCTTGTAGCTGAGCTCTTGTCTTGGAATATTTTCTGATTTCTTGCTAGCCAGATTCGCCATAGCAGGGTATAAGAGAGAGTATTCCATACTCTCTTCACCAGGTTACTTCTTTTTTCTTTCCAGGGGCAGCTTTTTTTTCAAATGTGAATTGCTTCGACAATGGAATGTTGAGAATTCCAGGGTAAATTGCCAGTGAAGGACAAACTTTTCCAACATTCAATAGCAAAGGGGCATTCTACAAAGAGATGGTGCATCGTTTCTTCGGCGTTGTAGCAATTAGGACATCTGGATGGGCCATTGATGCCTCTCTTTTTCAAGTCCTCTGCTGTTAAAATTTTACCCTTCAGCAGAAGCCATATGAAAAAATTTATTTTTGGGAGCGCCTCTGACTTCCAAGCCATTTTCCAATAGTTCCATAAGGTCATGAGAAAGGTGCTGTTGCAGAGGTATTGGTGGCCTACTTTGATTGTGTAATTTGTTCCAGTTAAATCCCAACGAAAACCATCCCTCTCATTCTTCTTAATGGGAGCTTTACTGTGAAGGAGAGTCTGCAGATAACAAAGGCTAGGATTTAATTCGCTGGGTATTTCCGGGAAGGACCACCCTGTCCAAATGTGAGAATGGGGAACCCAGTTGGAAATTTGGTCCAGGTGGTGTATCCCCCTGTTGTTGAAGAAATTGATGATGGGTATGGCTTCTTCATGCATGTTTATAGGTTGTTGCCCCAGGATTTTATCCGTTCCAATATTGATACTGGCTCCCCCCACGGGAACTTTAGAAGTGTTCTGAATCATGAGTGGAATGGCTTTTTTGCATAGCCGCTAGATTTTAGAGGAGTCTCTGTTAGGAATATCAGAGTCAAGAAGTTGTTGCCTGGGGAAGTTTAGGTATTTGGTCTCCAACACTCTTTTCCACCACGAAGAGGGACCTGTAATAAGCCTCCATACAATTTTCCCACCAAAGGCAAGATTTAAGAACTTGGGCGACCTAATACCGAGACCGCCTCTATCTTGGGTTTGGATGACATGTTTCCAGCTGACTAAATTAAACTTGCTTTTGTCGTTCTTCCCTCCTTGCCAAAGGAATTGGCGGAGAACAACTTCCATTTTATGGTGAAAGGTAGCAGGGGCTTGGTAAAGAGAGAAACGGTAAAGAGGGAGAGAGGTGATACCTGACTTGAGAAGAATAAGGCGGCCTGCTGGGTTGAGCCACAATGATCCCCATTGTTGCACCTTCCTCTTCACCTTATCAATGATTTCATCCCAGGTACCAGCCTTCAAAGGACCAAGGCTCACTGGCATGCCCAGGTAAGAGAAATGAGTCCACTCCAGGTTGCAGGAGACACCAAATATATTTGCAATACTATGAATTACCTGGATTGAAGTATTCCATCCATATATACAACTTTTAAGCTGGTTGACCATGCCTCCAGAGTACCCCATAAATTGGTCAAGGAGTTTCTTGAACCTCCTTGCTATTGTGGTGGAAGCTCCTCCTATTAACAAGGTGTCATCAACAAACTGTGAGTGATTGATGTTCTTTGCTCCATTCCCGAATTTGATTCCAATTATGAGGCCCACTCTCCTGTTATGATCCAGAGCTTGACTGAAGGATTCCGCCATGAGGATAAAGAGATAGGGGGAGAGGGGGCAGCCCTGTCTAAGACCCTGGGAAGATTGAAATGCTTCACCTGGTCTGCCATTGATCAGGGGGGAAATCCAGGGCCTAGAGATGCAAGCAACTATAAGGTTAATGAAGGCAAACTCGAATCCCATCTTTTTTAGGACAGCTATGAGGAAGGAGTGCCGGACTCTGTCAAAGGCATTAGCCAGGTCAAGCTTGAGGATGAACCCTTTTTCCTTCCTGGAGAGGCTCGAATGAATGGCTTCTTGCACAAGAAGAATGGAATCCGTGATTTGCCTATTAGGCAAGAAACCTCCTTGATTTTCATAGATCAAAGAGGGAAGGAGGGGTTTGAGGCGAGAGGCTAGAATTTTGGACATAATTTTATAGGAAGAGTTGCAGAGGGAGATGGGTCGGAATCTGGAGAAGGAAGTGGGCCGGTTTTCTTTGGGGATGAGGGCAAGAAAGGTGGAGTTGGTGAACCCTCCTATTTTACCCTTTCTCTGCATCCACCTGATCATCTTAATCAAGTCCCTTTTTATAAGACCCCAAAACGCCCTATAGAAGCAGATGGGAAATCCATCAGGCCTAGGTGCCTTATCAGGATGCGAATTCCAAATCGCTCTTCTGATTTCCTCTTCTTCAATTTCCTTGTTTAGACTGTCGTTCATCTCCTTAGTGATTCCTTTGGGTAAGTGTTGGAGCAAATCAGTGTAATCCTCTTCGCCTTTGGTTTCGGTTAGGAGATTTCTGTAATGCTTAGAGGCGACCTTTCTAATGGTCTCTTGGGTGCTGTGCAGATTTCCTTCATTATCCAAAATTGAGCTTACATTGTTCCTAAGCTTTCGAGCTGTGGCCTGTTTGTGGAAATAGGCTGTATTTTTGTCTCCTCCTTGGAGCCATAATTGCCTGGATTTTAAATGCCATTTGGTTTCTTCCTCCCTGTTTATGTGGCTCAGCTGTGTATAGAGAGCGTTTTCTTGCTCCTTGTTTTGATGAGATAGGCCATGTTATTCAATCCTTAAATGAATGCTCTCAAGATCACTCTTAATCTTCTTTTTAACCTTCTCGGGTTCCTTATAGTTCTCTTTAGCCCATTCCTTTATCACCTATTTGGTTCTTTTTAATTTAGTTTCCCAGATGAAGCCTGGGGAACCTTCTACATGCTGGCTCCACACCTTCTGAACAATTTCTCTAACTGCTGGAATCCAATTCCAAAGGGGGCTGTATTTAAATGGGATAGGCCCGAGGGGGCAATGCGTTTCCAGAGTGAGAGTAATAGGGTAGTGATCGGATGCTGAAGTGTTGAGGACGTTGGCATATCCTACAGAAAAGGAAGAGAGGTATGAGATATTAACTAAAAATCTGTCAAGCCGCTCCATTATATTGCCGATGCCAATCCTACGGTTACTCCAAGTGTACCTATGATTTTTAGGAATAACATCAACTAATTCATGGTCTTGAATGATAGCCTCCATTCGACCTCTGAAGGGATCTGGAGTAAAACATCCTCCCCTTTTTTCATTGGCATGCAAGACTAGATTGAAGTCGTCTGCTATTATGATGTTTGAATTTGGCTCCCCATCGATACTTGCCCTGAGATCATCCCAACACATTTCCTTTTCTCTGTAATGGTTGGGGCTATAAACATTATAAATAATTACTGTATGGTTGCCTGTTCTGCTGTCCAAAACGGTTCTGATCCAGTGCTGGTGGAGATTTGTTGAAGTGCAGTTCCATTTACTATTGTCCTAGATGGTGACAATTCCTCCGGAGGCTCCTCTTGAGTCACTAATACATCCTATATAGTGTTTCTGCTGGTCTATTATTCTTCTCATTTCATGTTGATCTTGTTTTGTCTCCTGAATCAACATAATTTCTGGCTTTTCATTGTGAATTAGGTCTCTGAGGGCAGCAACTTTGGAGGGGTGCCCTAAACCCCTGCTGTTCCAAGATAAGATTTTCATCATTGGGTATTGGGCATGCGGAGAGGTGCTCGCCTCTCTTGTTCTGTCTGGCTTGTCTTTTTCTCTTGATGCCCCAGAATGAAAGATTCTATTGGTGTTTGTGTTCAGTTGGCTATATCTTTCTAAGCGTTCTCATCCCTATGTTGCTTGGCTGATTTCCTTCTAGGTCCCGGTTTTTTGTAAATGTTACTAGATGTTCCATGTTCTTTCGAAGAGCTTTTGGTTATTCTGGATAGAGAGGGCTTAAGGGATTCTTGCGAAGAGATGATCTAGGAAGGGTGGGGGTCAGGAGGCTCAGATAGGGCTGAGGGGGGCAAGGGGGGATCTTCTGGAGGAGTCTCAGAGAGAACAAGAAAGGGGTTAGAAGAGGGGGGGAGAGGCGGATCAGGTAAGAGGGGAACAGATGTAGAGGAAGAAGAAGGACACGGAGCAGAGGGTCCAGGGTTATCAGAAACCAGGGGAGGCTTGGATGAAGGGGCAAACTTCTTTTTTTTGATTGATTCCCAATGGCCTTCCTGCTCATCACTCTCTGCATCAACAAGTTTAGAACACCTATTAGCAAAGTGTCCGTATTCGTGACATACCTTACATTTAAATGGTATCTGCTCGTAGTCCAGTTGCTGGACATGACTCCATTCGTCCACTTTTAGCTTTATTGCTTCAGGCAGTCCTTTGCCTAGATCCACTTCGACACAGATCCTTGCACATGCTTGCATGTTATCCTTCGGCTCGCTACGATCAATATATTTGCCTACAACGTTCCCAATGGCCTGAACAGACTCATCTCCCCAGCAATGGAGAGGGAGGTGAGGTAGACGGACCCAAACCGGAACAACACTGGGAACATCCAGCTCAGAGTCAAAATCTGGGGTCCATTTGTTGAGGTAGAGACCCCTGGAGTCCATGAAATACGACCCATTTATGAAGATCAAATCCTTGTCCTCTTTGGATTCGAAGTGGAATGTATAGTACCCTTTTCCATAGAACCTAATTGATATTTTCCCTTGGATTTTATTTGACCAGTTTCGTTCAACCCATCTTTGAACTGTTCTTGGAGAGGGCCAGAGGCCTGTGAATTGCCCTATGAGACCTTTTTCAGCAAGAGATAATGCTGCCATGCGAGGCAAGGTTGGAGGCAGTTGAACTTCTTGAAGAACATCTAATTTCTTGACAAATTTCGAAATCGTAGGTCTGGGGCGTTGAGGAGGGAGTGATTTCACAAGATTTGAAAAGGCCTTTTGAGGATCGAGTTCCTCCCGAGGAGAGTCCGAGGGGGCCATGGTGGGAGGCCAAGGCCCAGACAGCCACGATGCCCAAGGAGGGGTGCAGTCTCAGAGGGCGCGCGCAGGCCAAGGCTCCGGTCTTGAGCGATAGCGACGAATTTTAGACTATCAATTCAATTTTTTTAATCCTAACCACTAATTAATAATTTTAATATTTTTTAAACATAATTTTTGATAAAGTTTATAAAAATATTCCTAAAACTTATAAAATATAGGTTAAAAGTTAAAATTAAGATCATAATTTTATTTGGACAGTGAATTTTGTGTTAAAATCTAGTGAGAATTTTTTTCCACAGATATTTGGGAGTGTTCAAATAGTTGGAAATGGATTTAACATTATCAAGAAACTTTAGGTCACTTTAAAAGATTTCCACCAGATCTTTTCAAAATTATGCTTAAATTTCTATTGTTTTCCAAAATAAAAAAACAAGGCATTAATAAAAATGTGTACTTAAAAACATTAGAACACTTGATGCATAGTCTAATTTATAACAAAATAAGTACTTAAAAACATTGGAACACTTAAAATATAGTTTGATTTATAACAAAATCTGTTAATACAATTTCAAATAAGATATAATCTAATTTATAAGAAAATCCATTAATACATTTCAAGTAAATTGTAAATTTTTTATTATTTAAAATATATTTTTGAATATATAAATAAATTAATACCTTCAAAACCTAAAAAAAAAAAAATTCAAATTCTATAAATTAAATAACTTAAATTTGAGTTTCTAAAAATATTTACTGAAATTTAATTAAAATTAACTTTGAAAATGTACTTTACCCATTTTACAAATTAAACCCAGCCTAAACCCAATTTGAAAAGATCAAAAGTGAGAAACCAATTTGGAAAAATCAAATACCTTTAAAGAAAAGGTTACACCGGGGAATAAACCAAAAATATTTACTTATCGCCTAAAATTTTTAAACCAAACTGTTTAAATGGCTGCGCTTGTAACCACTGGAATCCCATCCATGTTGTTCGAGACACATTGCGACTGATGTGATTAGAAAGTATAATGTTAACGAAAAAAAATGTGATTATAAAGTATAATGTTAACGAAAAAATATTTACATACCGTATAAAAATTTGGACCCAAAGATTTTAAATGGGTGCCCTGATACACTGCGACTTTGGTGCATGGTAAAGGAGTTTTCTATAATAAGATTTAGTTTTCTATAATAAGATTTTTTTGGAGATTTTGGTAGGCGGAAGAAATTGAGGTTAAATTTTGATTTGTTGCAGTTAAAATGGTTTTTTAACTACATATTTGGATTCAGCACCTTTGAAAACCCTAAGACGCTTTCATTGTGCAGAAACTAGCTATCAAACTTGCGATTCCAATAAATTCCTGTCGGATTTCGACCGAAAAACCGACCAAAAAAACTTTCAAAAAATCGCCTTATAGACCACTGCCATGGTAAATGGCTGCCCTGGTAACCACTCTAGATACACTGCGACTTTGGTGCATGGTTAAAAGATATCAATTTTTGTGAGTAATTATTGTCATTGGCTTAGCAGGTCGGCGGGTATGCAAAGGGTTTAGGGGATTCGAGGATTTTGCGGATGAGTGTTCTATGCATTCCATGACGTTTGAGTATGCACCAAAGTCAGAATCACATGGCATGGCACAACAACCGTCAAGGTGTTCATTGCCCCTTCAGCAATTGAAGCCCTGCCAAATTTTGCGGAATTGGAGTTGAAGTTGGACGAAGAGGACGAGCCTGAGCCGACCTGAGCATGGCGGACAAAGGCAAGAAGGGGAGTGTGGACGACGACAATCCAGACAAAGACCTCATTCTCGCCATCGAAAAGCTACAGGAAATTCAGGACGAGCTTGAGAAAGTAAGATCGATGTGAAGGACATCAGGGGTTTCTGTTCTGAAAACTTTGATATGATATGATAATCTCTTTATTTAGCAGGGCCTATGAGATATACTCATGGTTATTGTTAAATCAGGTTAACGAGGAAGAAAGCGACAGAGTGTTGGAGGTGGAACAGAAGTACAATGAGATACGACGTCCGATTTATGAAAAGAGAAATTCTACCATTCAAGCAATCCCTGATTTTTGGCTCACTGCGGTATGTAATTTATGCATTTTTCTACCAGGGGTGATCTCTCTGCCCTGTCAATTAAGGGTCCTGGTTTCAAATCCATATATAACTGAGACCCTCATCTCCATTTACATAGGGACTTTAGAAATGGCTATATTTAAAACTTGGGCGATTAAATTTGATCTTGGGATGATATGGGCGTTGATAAGTCTGACATTGGTGCCTTGATTTATTACAGTTTTTAAGTCATCGGACATTGTTGGATTTCCTCACTGAAGAAGATCAGAAGGTGCGTATTTCTTTGTGTTCCGCGCTTTCGTTCTTTGTCGCTCTCTCACACACAACACACACAAGCGAACACATTTTTTGAAACATGGGCATACTGTCATATTTTTCGTGAAAAGTGCTTCTGAGTGTTTCCATGCTCTGCAGTGGCACTTGTGAATCAGATGGCCTTTGCAGAGAGAAATACACTTAAAAATTCAAAGAAGCAGGTCAAGTAGTTGTTTTCTTGTAGTGGGGCTTCGTAGTGTTGTAAGGCCCAATAACTCTATTTGTTTTTTGTTTTGTTTTGATTTTTTTTCCGCGAAAGTAACTGCTGAAAGAAGAAATCTTCTTGGTAATCCCAAAGAAGGCAGCTTTCTTAGTTTGCTGTACTGATCGAAAAAATCCCTCGAGAACTAGGTTCCTTACTCCTTTGGGATATTACCTTTATCTTCACAGGATTTTCGTGTTGCTTATTTTGTGTCCTAGCATCCTAGTGCTGATTTATGTCATTCTTCTGGACTGTACTGCGAACTGGACTGCTGCATGCACTATTGCGTTGTCTTTAGAGAATGATTGGGTTGCTTCTATCAAGCCCATTTTGCATGATGTCGATAGAAAGAAGGATAAAATCAGATAAAAAGGATAAGGTATCTACTTTTGGTCTTGATTTGCATGTTGATAAACTTGATCAGTGTTTAAACGAATGTCCTTACAGATGAGTCTGAACAACAATTTAATGAGAATTTGCAGGCGTTATCTAGCGAGGTTGTGAAGATAGAGAGGAACTAACAATAGCTCAAAATAAACCATATGTACCTCCACTTAAAGGGTTCAATTCACAGGATAAAGCCAAGAAAGTTGGGGTAAATCCATCTCCTCCCACCTCTAATTTTGTTGATGCTTCCCTTTCAACTTGGTGTAGACCATGTAACCTTGCGCATTGGGAGGACTCTTGTAAAACCGCCTTGGTATCTCAAAATTATGCTTGACACAAATTGGGGGTTTTTACCTGAGAATGCCTTTTGGGGAAGGGATGAGGAGGAGCTTGATAGTTGATACTAGTCATCAAGTACAGATTTTAGCCCACTCGTAACAATATGTATTGATCCCTTAATATGAAGAGTGCATGATAAAACTAAAAATGTATGATTAAAACTAAAAATTCGAATTTTTTACCATTCTTGATCAAGACATTTTTCCAATTAACAAATCAGTTGCTTCCCAACGTAAGACTTATGTAGCTAGGAAAGGACAGTACGTTGGAAGCTTTCAAAGTAGAGTGCAGAATAAGCAGTTAGCTCCTGAGACCGTTCCATAGGTTGTTGCACTCACTTTAACCCATTTTGCCTCTTGGATCCACTAGTAAGTTTTGATGTTGCACCATAATTATTGAAGGTGAGGATCCTTGTTCATCTAGTTGACTTGTTTAAGATTCTTGGGTAGAGATGCACTGTTACGCAATCACTAGTGTGCTATCAGATGGCCCTATTGTTATGAACATTACTGATACTTTACAAGCAGTAGAGGCTAGTGACACAATTCATGTGATAGAGGATTGCCCACAAATTTATGTCGGAGATAACTCTAAAGATATGCCTTTCTATGTGTCATTGCTTATTGGTGATTTGGTGTTGCTAATTGTATGTTGGACTCGTGCACCTCCAACAACATCATGGCATATGGTGTGATGAGATAATTGGGATGAAGAATCAGAAGGCCATATCAAAATGTTTATGTTATGGATAAAAAAAACGTCAATGGTGTGGGGATTGATTAAGGATTTGGGAGTTTGACTAGTCACATTCCTTGATAGAATCATATGCATGGATGTGGTCGTAGTTGAGGTGCTTGAGACATGGGGCATGCTTTCTTCTAGGAGCCACTTTGGGTGATACATTACAAATGGATTTATCGTACACCGCTGTTTTAGTTGGTCCTAATTAGTTGGGAAAAGTGAACTGCTAATCTAAAATAATGTTTAGCTGGGCAAAATGAAGTGCTAATCCAAATTAATGTTCAATATGGATTTACCTAATGAAGAGTTAGAGATTGTAGTTTGGAAAGACAAGGATAGATGATTGCATGTCCATGTTCAAAGACAAATTTGCTAGTATAATTATTGCTTGTCATGATCCTTCTTCCTCTTTAGAACAAATGTTATTTTCAAATTCATCTTCGCTTGTGGATAAAGATTTGGATCATGAATAGTGATTTTTCTCGATAATCTTGTTGAGAATGCTAATATAGTAGTTTTACATGATGAAGAGAAGTTATTGTTTCATGATGGATAATGTTTGAAGCAAGAAGGGACTAGCAAGCACTAATGTTTTTTCTAAACAACATGTTGGAGTAAAAACAATTGCTATTTTTTTTCCAAACAAGAAGAAAAATTTGTAGTTCTGACACTTCCCAAGTGTGTTTTGGGTTTTGCAAGTGAGACTACCTAGGGTTATTGTGATATGTACAAGCTTAGATCCATCTTAACCCCAAATCTATCCAGCACCGAAGGGGATCAAATCTCTCAAGGTGCAAACCTCTTTTTTGAGTGCAAAACTTGAGGCAAGGTTTGCACCTTGAGAGATTTGATCCCTCTCGATGCTTGATAGATTCAGGATTAATATGGATCTAGGTTGGTTAAATAATACTATATAATATCTATATTTGTCTCTATGTGTCTCTTTCTTATTCCCTGTCTCCCCCCCCCCCCCCTCATCTCTATGTCTATCTCCCTCCCTTTCTCCTTCTCTCTCTCTCTCTCTCTCCCTCCCTCTTTCCCCAATCTCTCTTTCTCCCCAACTCTCTCTCTCTTTGCCCATCCCTCCCTTTCTATGTCTCTCTCTCTTTTTCCCTCTCTCGCTCTCTGCTTGCCCCTCCCTCTCTATGTCTCTTTCTTTTTTCATCTCCCCCTTGCCGTCTATATCTATATCTCCCTCCATCTCTCCTTTATCTCTCTATCTCACCTCCCCAAACACAAAACCTCTCTCTCTCTCTCTCCATATCTATCTCTCTTCCTCCCTCCCTCACTCTGTCTCTCTCTTCTTCCTTCTCTCCCCCCTCTAACTATATCTCTATCTCCCTCCGTCTCTCTTCTTTTTCTCTCTATCTCACCCCCCAAATATCCACACTCTCTCTCTCCCTCCCTCTCTCTTTCCCTCTCTCTTTCTCTCCCTCTTTCCTTCTCTCTCTCTTTCCTCTCACTCTCCTCTCTCCCTCACTCTTTGTCCATCTCTCCCTTGTCACTCCCTCTCTCTTTCCACCTTTCTCTCTACATGTCTTTCTTCTTCCCTCCCTTTCTCTCCCCCTCGAACTCCATCTCTTTCTTCCTTCCTCTCTTTGCCTCTCTCCCACCTCTCTTTGTCTCTCCTCCCACATCACTTTCTGTGTCTCCTCCCACATCACTCTCTGTCTCTCTCTCCGCCCTCCAACTCTATTACTATCTCCCTCCCTCTCCCATTTTCTCTCTTTGCTCCATCTTTGTCTCCCCCTCTCTCTCTTCCCTGTTGAAATATGTAACTAGGTTTGATCTTCATAATGACGTGTAATCATGATTCTATGTATTTGATGTAAAGAGAAAATAAAATTATTATTGTCATTCTTGAGGCATGGGTTTCATGCTCAAGGTTATTTGATTTATGGGTCAAGCACCCATTGAGTGCTTCTAGGGCTTGTCATTGAGTCAACAAGTCAATTGTGTCATTCTCATGTATGGAAGACCCTTCTTGGGCATATTGTATATTGTAAAGAAAAAACTATTTGAGTCAAAGACCCTCCAAGACCTTGTCATCATTAAAAGAACAAGTTGGCCTAAAGACAACAATTCGACCTAGTAAGAAGCCTATATATAAGAGACTTCGACCTCATTTGAAGATCATCCAATCAACTCTCAAGAAGTTCGATCTAAGAGGAGAAGAGGATGAAAAAGGACGCTGAATACCTAACAAAGGAGGAGAAGGAGAAAGCGAAGTTTTGGGATTGTCTTTGGTCACACGTGCGAGAGAATTAGGGCACCTATTGCAACAACTAGACTGAATTGCAGACTTGCTACAAGAAGTCAAGTTAGGGTATACTTTGCAAGTTGAGTTCCATAGAAGGAAGAACCAAGTCAAGCGAAGAAGAAGGAAGAAAGAAATCACCATCTTCTCCCACACGTGCAAGAGCTAGAAGTCAAGCTAGGATATACTTTGCAAGTTGAGTTCCATAGAAGGAAGAACCAAGTCAAGCGAAAAAGAAGGAAGAAAGAAATCACCATATTCTGCCACACGTGCAAGAGCTAGGGTTTCTGCAACAGTTGAAGTTGTAGAAGAAACTGTTGGGGTCGAAATTGTTGGAGAAGTTGCTGGGGTCGAAGTTGCTAAAATATTTTGAAATAAGTTAGGGTTTTTGGACATGTGGTATTGATAAGTCATGGTGTTGTAACAAAGTTAATAATATCCATGGTAACAAAGCCTATTTATAGGTTAATAATATAAGTGCAGGTGAATATCCAAGGTTAAGAATCTTGTTGTATTGTTATAAAATATTTTGATTGTGAAAAAGTTATGGTTATTGGGCATGTGATATTGATAAGCCATGATATTGGCTCATGGTATTGTAACAAAGTCTTTTTACAAGTTAATAATGTCAATGATAAGGTGGTGGTGAATATCAATGGTTAAGAATCTTGTCATATTGTAAGTTTATTGTAATTATTAAGTTTTTATGTGCTTATTAATTAAATTTAAATATGGTTATGGAATCATTATTTTAATTTAGAAGGTAAAATGAATATTAATTTACAGCTACTAATATTTTTTAATCCGATATGTATATTATGATTTTCTTTTATCTAAAAATTTGTTCATAATTCTATTAATAAAAACAAAATCAAAATATAACAAATTATTCTTTTTTATTTATAATTTTTTTAACTTTTCTTCATCATGTCCAATATATCACCCCAATCGGGGTGGGGAATTGAATTGGTGACTTCACATCAAGGAGTGCCCTAATAGAGCACTCGATCACAGTCCAAGACCCCGTGGACTTTAACTTTTTATTATTAATTGAGCCAACATTTAAATGTTTACCCTCATCCCGAATACTAGTGTGTATATTTACTTCTGACTTTTTATTTAGTACTTTAACTTTTTATTATTAATTGAGCCAATATTTAAATGTTTACACTTTTATATTACTTTTAACTTTTTATTTATTACTTTTACATTTTTATTATTAATTGAGCACTACATTTAAATGTTTACCCTCATCCCCGATACTGGGCTCTATATTACTTTTAACTTTTTATTATTATTTAATTGAGTCGACATTTAAGAATGTTGACAAACGTTCTTACATTACATCTACACATCTCCCCTATACTAGGTTGTCGAGCGCCTCTCGACGCAATGAGTGGTATGCGTAAGATTTATTTCCAGAACGAATGCAAAAGGATCTTGTGTTCTCTCCTTTGTTGGCAAATTAATGTAGAGATCAACTATCAACATATATTTTCATTTCAATAGATCATCATGTAGATGAGCTTTATGTACTAGGTCTATTACATGCGTGTTTATACTCTAATTATGTACTAGGTCTATTACATGATTATTTATGTTTTGACTATGTTGAGTGGTTGCACAAGGCTTCTCATCTCCATGCTTTGTTACATTGATCATTTGATTATGATGAGTGCTTAGGTATTTTTTTCAATGATCTATGAGAACTAGAGTAGATGATGCCAAAAAAGGAGAAAAAGTTCAAAGAAGAAATAATCAAGTTAATAGAATAGGTTAGTTCAATTGTTCCCTTTTTAACTATTAGGTAGTTTGAGTCATGTTTTGTGCCTTCCTTTTCCCTTAAATTGAAGTTCAATATTTTCTATGAACTTTAGATTGATTTCCTAGTATTTGCTTTGGTTTTGGTAAAGTTGAGTTTGGGGGTGTTTATAGGTCATTAGTTTTCAATTTAGAATGGTGGTTTTTTAGTTTACTGAGTCATATCTTTCCTTGGTATTGGGTCAAAAAATCAAGTCATATGAAGAAAGTGTAGGGTCTTGTTTAGATGGTTTTTTCACTCATTTATGTATGGAAAACCTTAGTTTGGGATCCAAAGTTTCACCTTTGATCCCTTCACTTGTTGGTAATGTATTTTGCCTTGAGTCTGAAGAAGCTGAGTGGAGTTGAGAGTTGTACTTTGAAGTTCAATCACAATAGTTATTTGTATTATCCACATGTATGCTTTGTGTTGGTTGGAGGGAATTTTCATCACTTTCCTTCCAATCGATCTTCCCCATCCACTATTACACATCTTTCTCTAGGGGTTGATTTAGAAAGTTGAGTACCTTGGTGATTGGAAGCCCTATTAGTGTTCTAACTTGCATCATCATTGGGCTTTTTCTAGATGATTGTTGTTATTGTTCCACATTAGAAGATTTGTCCACAATGATAGGGTTGTACTTGTACCTTGGGGTCCATAGGCATTTGTGGTGGGTTAGCTTGTGTCTAGCAAGGATTAACCTTAGTGGTCCTTGACTAGATGGTTTTTCCCATGGTCGATAATGACTCTTTCTTTGATTAGGAGAATTTGTGCATGGTGGGGTTGCAAGGTGGAAGTTGTTGTTGTCTTGAGCAGGATTAACATCGCTTTAGCTTATCTTTGGAGCTAGTGCATGTGAGGCGTTATTGTTACACATGTTTATCTCGCATGTTTGCTTCATTTAGAGTTCTAAGATTTTGAAAATTTTGCAAGGGGATATTGTCCCCTAGATGGAGCCATAATTAACATCTGATTTGACCTTATAAATCGAAGTGTTAACCTACAATACATGTTTATGGATATTGTGACAACCCAAGGCTAATTCCCCTTCATTGTAAATATTTCATATGCCTTGATTATAATTAAAAAGGTTGAGAATTAGGAGACAAATTCTGGAGTTTTATGAAGGAGGTTGCTTTGGATTTGAGAAAAGTTTGACTTGTTTTCATGATAGCCATGAATGGTTGGTAGGTATGCTTTAAATTGGATGATCATATCAGTTAATGGAGTGAATTCACAAGGTAGAAAGGACAAAATTAATGGATGATGGGCTACATTGGCAACTGGGACTATTGATGTCAACCAACAGGAAAGTGGGGGGAGAGGAGCTAACACAACAACATCCCCATCACCACTTGAGAACAACAAAACCACCATGGTCGAGCTCGAGGATGGGCAACAATATATGCATGCTACACTAGTCCAAGAATACGGTTGCAACACGTTAGCAAAATGACATATAGAGAAGGAACATAGGGGAGGCTGAGAGGCTCTGAGGGTAACATTCATTCATTCTTCCATTGGGAAGGGGTAGAGTCAGCACAAGGGAAAAAGAGAGTAAGAAACTCCTCACGCAGAGGAAGGAAACAAGAAGAGGAAATTTGATAGAGAGGGAGAACTCAGACTGAAAAACAGACCAATTGAAGAAGCCAAGAGGGTTTGCTGGTGGGTGATAGAGAGCAGTGGCTTGCCAAGGACTGATGAAGCCACCAATAGTTGTTTGCCTTGGATAGAAGAACCCATTGGGAAGTTTATGGATTGATGAAACTACTGGATTTGGGAAGGGACACTCAGGTATTTGTGAGGGTTGATGAACCACCAAGAGTTGCCTTGGGGCTGAAGCTCTGGTGCTTGACTCACTGATGAAGTATTTGGAGAGGTGATCTCTTTACACATTAGTAGGTTATCTAGCTAAAGAACCTTCCCATGTTGAACTCTCATCCTCCTGTGGTTCCCGGAGGACTGAGGGAACCACCCAGTGTGGCTTGCCTTAGGAAGCCACTGGGAAGCTTGGGGTCTGAAGAACCTACTGATTTATCAGTAGCTTGCCCATTGAAGAACCTTCTCATATCTACATATTAAGCTCTCCTCCTTTTGTAAATGAGCAGTGGCTGGTCTAGGGCTGAAGAAACCACTAATAGTGGCTTGCCTTAGGATTGAAGAAACAACTGAGAAGCTTCTGGTCTGAAGGCCTACGAATTTATTAATAGCTTACCCATTGGAGAACCTTCCCATATCATAATAGGATTCCTCTCTTGGTTTAGAGATGTGGTTCTCTGTGAAACAATGGACCCTTGTGCTGAAAGCTGACTGAGTTAAAGTTACTAAGATTAAGTAGTGGTTTTCTTAAGGTTGAGGTATACCATTGGGACGCTTGTGGTTTGAAGAACCTACTGATTTATCAGTAGTTTTCCACTAAGGAGCCTTCCCATACAATAATAAAATCATTCCCTTGGACTAGAGGTGTCAATCTCTGTGCTTATAAAAGACTCCTTTGATGAAGTTGATCAATATCAAGCCCTGTGGCATGACAGTGGAAGCTGTTGAGAATAGTTGGGGGAGGTGAGTCTCTGTGTATTTGTTTATCTGGTTGGCTAGTGGGTGAAGGCATTATGGCCTTGTGACATCCTGTTTCAGCTTGTGATGGTAGAGTTACAATTCTTATTGAAGTAGTTGAAGGGTGGAGAAGGAAGACCTCTAGATTCCTTGTGATATATTCACTGGATGAAGTAGCTGGTGGGTAGAGGTGGATGGTCATTTGGAGTCCTTGTTTTAGTTGGTAGTATTGGTTTAATCCCTTAAGCACTCATGCTCAAGCTCTAGAATCCTACTCAGGTGCGACTACTATAAGAAAGGCTTGGCTGCAGTGTGTATAAGGTTGGGTGGAGAGTTGAAGTCCCAATAAGATAAATAAGATAAATATATACACAAGCCTCTGTACATTGAATGTTGTGCATGTGTTTGATGTGCTTGTCTAATGCTTATGATATAAAGTGGAATGTGATTTCCTACATGCTTAAGGAATGATGGTTTTCCTACGTAATTTCTGAGTAAAGGAATGGATCCTTGTATGTATTCTTGAGCTTGTTTTTTTGCTTATCATCAACTTAAGAGGCTTGTAAATCTCTGAATAGTTATGAGCATGAATTTGGTTCAATGGGCCTAAGTATAAATGGATGGACATATCTTTGTCCCAATTATTATGTAACTAACAGATTTGACTTACATGCTTTATTTTATCAGTGCTAAGCTCAGGAAGGATAACGTTATGTGTTATAAATCATATACCATACATACATATACATATGCACATACACACACATATTAAATGGGTCGGGCCGAGCTCTGTCAAAAACTTAGGAGAGATATTGCTGTTATACATATGTAGTATGGTCAGGTTAGGCCAGTATTTCCTCAAGCACAAGGGAAGGGAAGTGAGGAATGAATACATACATACATGTGTGCGTTTTTAGGACTGGGTCGAAGCCTCTGTAAGCTTGGGAGGATAGTTTGAATACTGTGTATGCACACACAAATATGCTTAGGAGGGGTAGCTCTAAAGAGCTTTACCACTATATGTATCGTACTTGTATGGATATGAGCGGGGGTTGAGCCCTTAGACATTAAGGGCTCGAGCATTGAGTCGTGACAACCCATGTGTGCGGGTGCTATAACCAAGCGCTGAAGGCAGGGCTCAAGCGTATATGCTCATAGGTTGAAATTTATTTGCTGGGGCTAGAAGGTAGGCAGAGTCAGGTCATGTGGCTAGGAGCCATGACTAAGGTCACGTAGGCAGGGGAGCCCAGAGCCATATATGTTGATGAAGCATTAGCACCATCCACGCGTCCTGGAAGAATTACCTCAGAGATTTCAAGAGGAGGCTTGAACGATTTCGCTGAGAATTAATCGTCGGGACGACGTGGTGCAGTGGGGTTGTTGCTAGGCTTAGGGTGTACCAGGGCAGAGGACCTTGAGTTAAACTATAATGTAAAAATGAATTTTACCATTGCAGCAGAAGTTGGATGGCGAGCGTGGCAAGTGACGTGGCAACCTAGTAGGCAGGACACTTGTCAGTTGATTTTGGGGCTTTTGTGGGGCCAAGTAGCTTGTAATTGGGTGACACATGGCACTCTAAGAGTGGAGCCACTTGGAGGGTGTGATGTCACCATAGCGATAAAGATCGTTGGTGTCACCTCGACACCCTAACCACGGGGACTTCTCGTGGTGTTGTGTACAATCCCACTGGGATTTTATTCTCAGGCCGAAGTGGTCGTGGTGGAGCCCACATGCCTAGTTGTAAGGTAAAACAATGCAACACATAGGAGGAAGGGGGACAGAGCCCACGTGATTGCTTAGAGCACATTTCAACGGAGGGTCGTGGTAGTATGACGAGGCAACTTCCATGTAATCTCGACACCTCAATCCTTGAGATTTCAAAAGAGGTTGAGTGGGAAATTCCCAAGATTTTATTTTGGGAGGACGTGGCAAGGAGGGCCAATGGACATGTTGTATTGGAGCAGGGAAGCCTCGTTGGCTATTTGCGTCACCCCGAAGGTTTACAAGGCCAAGTCACCTCGACGGTTACGGTTACGAATGAATCACAAGGAAAGGAAAGGGTTGGGACGATGTGGCATGGGGCGGAGCCGAGCACACAACTGTAGCGATTGATGTGAGACATGTGGGATGAGGGTTCCACGAGGGATCCACATAGCCCCAGAAGATCTTCCTTGACAATTTTGATGGGGGACTACATAGAGAATTCCCAGGATTTTATTTCCAGCGTGAGGTGGTGAATAGGGGGCCCACACGATATTTATATATAGTTGGAAGGGGTTTAACCCTTGTATGATAATACATGTGCATGTTTCGCGAGCCATGGAAAGGGGAGCACCTGCATATGTGACATCAGACATGAACGAGTTGACAACTGGGGTAGTGCTGCCACATGGCAGTGATGTGGCTATGACTTGGGTAGCCATGTGGGCACCACGTAGGTGCCACATGGCATACCAGAGTGATGTGGCATTGTCTAATAGGCCAATCTTTGAACAACAATATCTTTTGATTTGGGAGCCAGATTGAAGAAAAATTTATATTGTTGGAAAGGTCTCGACAAGACAAATGCAACAATGTCATCTGTTTTATATTGAGGAAGTTGAAAAATATCGGAAAATTTGGACCCCAATTCCATAACTGGACTTTGGAGGTCAGGTCAGTATAGTGATTGCCTCCTTCTATCCTTAGTAGGGACTAGTGATGGTAGGGGGTATGTTACAAGTATCATTTAGGATGAGCTCATTGCTATGGAGTTCACTTTTTAACATTAATGGTGTTTTGATGCCTTAATCCACACATGGGATTATTGTGGAGAAAATATTTAACTCCACTTGGTGTGGCCTTGGTGTGGGCAAGTTTTGAGTTGAGACTGTCACTCACTTCTCAACTCCTCCGTTTAGGCATACTCCTAGTCGAAACCAAGGGGGTAGACCCTACTAAAATAACTAAGGCTTAACTAATTAATTGTAACAAGTTAAGTTCTAGGAGTTAGTGAAAATAACCAAGATACAATTCAACTTATATAAAACTAGCGTAAGAATTCAAGATACATTCATTGTTTCCATGAACATAAACATCCAATAGTATAGATATTGCAAGATAAAGCAAAATAGACCAGTGCTGAATGTAAGTACTTGCTAGCAAAGAATACAAGTGCAAAAGATAAACTTGAAAGTAAAGCTTGGAAACTAAATTGCTTGAAAGATAGATGCCCCACAAGATAAATACTTTAGAAAGTAAATGTGGCAGAAAAGACAAGCATGTACAACAATGAAAATACTTGGACATGTAAAGACTTGAAATCAAGATGCTCAACAAATGATATATGTGTACTTGAAAGAAATGACAATTGCCTCAAGATAGATGAACTTTGCAAAGTATAAAAGCAAATGAAACAAATCTTCAAGAACCACAATTGCAAAAAGAATGGAGTGAAATGCTCTTGGTTGATTTTAGATTTAATTTGGTTATCACTTAGGATTAAGTAAATTGGATTTCAAGATTGTCAAACAAGCTTCAAAGTAACTTGATCCCCAGAGCTTACCCTTGCGTGGGCCCTGATCTTAGAGTAAGGAGTCAATAGGGGATGAAGGGTCCCTAAAAACTACTTCAACTAGTTAAGTTGGAGGTAAATTGATTAAGTCTAAGAATAAAATGCAAAATAAATTAGCAAGTAAAGAAATTAAGCTAAATTAGATTGTACAATAAAGTGAAAAGTTAGATTGCACAAGTGAGAAAATTGCAAGATAAACCGAATGACATGAAGAAATGGAAATAGCTTGCAAAAGGAATTAGATATACATAGTTGATTGATCTACTCTCCTCTAGTTTAGTTAATCAAAAAAACCACTCAAGCGTCACATTAACACATTCCCAAATAAGGAAGGGGGATGCTCAAGGGAAAATCCTTGAACTCCCCAAAAAATGCCTTTTATTAGATTAGACCCCTCTTATAAAATGAGGGATAAATAGTGATTTTGGGAGGAGCTTACAATGAAATCTGTTAAAGGGATAAAGTACTTCCAAATATTACAAATGATTAAAAGGATCTTCTTCAAGAGCTACAGTGAAAGTCAACTTGGAGAATTACAATAGAAGTTAAATGGAAAACTTACAACAAGCCACTTGGGAAAATAAAAATGGATAAAAACCCTTCACAAGGTTATAATAGGATCCTTGAAGAATATTTGAGTGGAAAACCCCTTTGAAAGGGATTACAAGGTAAGAGGTTGTTGGTTTAACAACTAGTTGGTATTTGGCGCCCCAATTCTTCAAGTTGCAAAATCCACCAATGCTCTTCCTTGTTCAAATTTCTCCCAAAGATCAGTCAAGAAGGAGATCCTCCGTGTCTACAATCTACCCAAAAAATCAACCAAGAGGGACAGTTGGTAAATAATCATGAAAAGCTTGAAATCAACCCCCAAAATTCTAGCATGTGTTAGATTTAATTGTCTACAATATTGCCAAATTAAATCCAGTTAACGCTACTCTAGCTTGCCTAAGAAAACCAAGTAAACTTGGTCCCTTCTTAGACAATATATGACTGTTGTTATAACAATATAGGAAGCCAAATGCTTGATTTTTGCAAGAAGAGCTCAAGTAAAGTGACCAAAAGTTTTTGATTTGAGTGATGGAAGGGAAAAAGGAGTTCAAGGCTTTTGGAAACCCCCTTTTGATCTCTTCTTTTGAATCCTTTGGATGGTCCTTACTCAACTTGAGCTCTGTGTTCCTTCACTAGCTTGGAGGTGGCCAAAAACATCCCCAACTCCAAGACTCTTGGTAACCCGCATCAGAATAACGGTATAACGACAACCTTGCAATACAAAGATTAACATCAAGGGAGCTTGTGCTGAAGAATGTAACTAGGTTTGGTCTTCATAAATTGTATTTGAGTCATAATGAAATGTATTTATCAAAAGAAAGAAAAATAATCTTTTACTATGACTTATTAAAGCACGGGTTTCATGCTTGGGTCATTATGTTATAGGTCAAAGTCCCCATTGAGGACATCTAAGTTTTGTCTTGAGTCATTAGAGTCATTGTCCATTTTGTGAGACCCTTCTTGGGCTTTTGAATCACGTGAAAAGAATTATTATTGAGTAAAATAGGTCATTTTTCACCTCCACACCAAGTCAGGCCCTTACCTGATCAAGTTGGCCTACATGAGGGTAATTCGATCCACAAAAAAGGGTATATATAGAAGTGCAGTTCGATTCATTTGGAACATAACTGACACAAGTTCAATATACAAGCATTAGAAGCAGGAAAGTGCGAAATTCCAAGAGAAGAAGGTGAATTGCAAAAGAAGGATGAAAGTCGAAGTTTTGGGCTATCTCTCTCTCTCATCCATACGAAGTTACAGGGTTACTACTGGGGTCGAAGATCTGCTGCTAGAGAAGTCGAAGTTTTGCCGCTGGATCGAAGTTTTGCTGTTGGGTCGAAGTTCTGTGGATGGGGAGATCGAAATTCTATTGTTGCAAGATCAAAGTACTAGGTCGAAGTTGTTGTTGGAAGGTTATCATCTGCAGAAGAAAGGAAGCGTTGATTTGGTGATTGGAGGAAGTCTGTGTCTAGGTCAAGGAGTCTTGAATCATCTCGTGAAACTATTAAAGGAAGAGTTGTTGATTGGGTTTTACCCTAGATAGGGGTTTTCCCTTGACTGTCCGCTTACATTTGGTGTCTTTGATCTTCATGTTATGGTTATTGATAATTGCTTGATGAACTGAGTTAAAAAAGAACATAAGAAAGTTAATAAGAACATAAGAATATCACAAAGTAATTATCAACATAAAGAAAATCTTTTTGCCTTTTTGATTTTCTAACAGCTTGCTCACATGATGGCAAGATTGAACATTTTGTTCAAACGAGAACATACAAGTTCCAACCAAGCCTAGGATGCAAGCAAACCCAAGAAAAGCTATAAGCAATTGTAGTTTTCCTTCCCTAGACAATAAATACCTTAGGCTAAAAACACAAAATAATTGCAAACAATTAAGAATGAAATCACTGAACAATATACAATGTTACCTCGAGTGTCAAGGAAAAACAACATAACATAGTACCAATAGACCTCTAAAGTCTCGCTTTATTATCAATGAATGAATACAATTTTTCGCACAGTATACCTAAGCTCCAAGCTTCCAACTTTGGAAGAATGAGAGCCAAAGGGGTTTATTTATACAAGTGGGGGAGGAAATCCCAATGGTAACTAATCAAACAAGTGGCGAATGTGACAGAGATGCCAAAGTAAGGTCGAATTACAAGTGTAGAGCTAACTCTCCAAGTGTTAAATCGAATTGTTGTAGAGGATCAACGTAGGGGATGACTGTTGGTACATTTAGAGGCAAGCTCCCACTTAACTCTACTTGAACTCCCAGTCAAAATCGTGTGCAAACATGTGCTCATAACTTGTTGTGTATAGGCTAAAGATAAGCCTACGTACTTGTCTAAACTAGCAGTGTATAGTTAACATATATATATTCTTTTGATTGGTTGGTAGTGGAAAAGGTGGGGGACAAGATTTGCTTTAAGTGGCAGTGTTGTCCCCCACTAAACTGATAGCAAATCATGAGTGACTCAATTGTCAATTAAGCTCTGCGTATTGCCTCTTTAATCGCCTGTGTAGAGATTGTGAGGTGGTAGTTGACTTGGCTTATTTGGTGACTGAAGTCGTGGGCCTTAGGTGGATGCCCAATCACCTTTTAACTCAACTTTGACTTCACTTTCATGCCGCATCACTTGAGTTGTTCGTTGACTTGGAAAAAACATATTTAATATGCCCTTCACTTATTATTTTTTGATTTTCCTCATCCATTTCTCCACTTTGATTAGAGGAAGTGGATTTTCAATGGAAATATTCATTTTTTGGCCCCCAAAGTTGGTCTTAGGATAATGTTGGTGTTTTGAGTATGAATTTCGAGCTCTCACATGCCACCAACATAGCCTAGTGCCACTTATTTACATCATTACATAGGAAATTAATTAAAAATCTTGTCGTGTGGGAAATTTTAATTAATTGAAAAGTCTTAGAAAAGCCAAGGCAAATTCCGCAAGACTCTAGATTTGACCTAGCATGGTAATATATGTTGACCCTAGACATTAGGACGAACCCAAAGCCCAGTTCTTAAGTGGCACTCTATCTTTGGTGGTGTGTGGGTGAATAAACTTGACTAGTTATTTGTCGTTGAAGAGCGAAAATAATTAGTCAAGTGAAAAAAACTCTAGAGTGGAATTACTTAATAATTGGGTCCCAAGTCCCCTAAGCTTGTTACATAAGTTCATCATGTTAGCAACATTTGTTACAATTTCCCCGCAGGGGTACGGAATTTGAGAGAGAAGGTATAGAGAGGAGAGTGAAAAGGGGCATGGATGCCCAACTAACTTCTGATCTTGAAAATTTGATTGGATGCCATGCCCATTGGGCATAAGGGGTGTAGTTTCCTGCTAGGTACAAATTAGCAAGTAAAATTTGGCTCCACATGGGGACATGTGCTTGATCATCAGGACAACGTGAGAGAATCCAGAATCTGCAATAAATAAACATCTCACAACAAAGGATATTGGAAGCACATGCATCGTATAAAGTCATTATTACTTTATTTGCAAAAATAAAATGCTTGAGTAGGAAATACTGAAATAAAATGCTGAAAGTAGAAATGAAAGAAAAAACAAGAGCAAAGATAGAAATACATTACAACATGCCCCTTGGGCATAAGATGTTTTCATTGAATTCCATCTTGAGTACTTGCTCGCTCATTGGCAAATCCGCAGGTTCTTTCTTTGACGTGACTTGTCCAATCTTGACCATTTTGGGACTTTGACTTGTCCCAATGCTGATGTGTTTGTTGCCATCAGATGTATTCTGCTTTTTCCTTTTTCTTTTATGGGTGTTTATTTTCTGCCTTTTTGTTGTTTTATATTCACACTGATGTGATGATGCAACCCTTTTCAATTTATTTGCCTTGCCGTCAATTCTGCTTCATTCTTCAAGTGTTGATGAAAGATTTGATGTACCAAAGTGTTTTGCGGAATGCCCAACTTCTTCACCCTTAGTTTGATCTGTCATAGGTGTTGGAAAATTTGTTAACACTGCATAGCTCCTAGGCTTGTATGACCCACAAATTATCTCATTGTTAGGTTCCTTTGGATTTTCCACATGATATCTCTTTTCCAATTCTCTATCAAGCTTAACCATATTGTTATCAATGCTAGGAATGGTAGCATATGATAAATCCATTTGAAGGCTACCACGCAAATTAGTTGCCCTTTCCTTGATAGAAGCATCTCCCATGCATCGGGTACATCAATAACAACAATCTCCGGGGTGATCGTGATATTCAGGTATGTTGCTAAGTGAACTTGAAGATCCTTAATCAAACCTACTTCAATCTTTTTAGAGTCCATGGCAAAAGTTTGTGATAAGGCCTAGACATTTTAAGATTCAATTGCTCCATGACTTTCTTAGTCATGACATTTGATGATGCTCTTAAGTCTAACATGCAGTTATGTAAAAGGAGGCCATTTACCAACAAAATGATGAAGAAAGGCTAATGCTCTTTGTTTCCCATATATCTATCCATATTTAGCAATATTATTGGAGCATCTTCTGGAACATCCCTTGGCATCTTTTCACTAACCCCTCCTTGAGATATTTCAATAGCTTTTAGCAACTTTGATCTTTGAGATGGTATTTTCAAAAGTTTCGATACTGGAATTGAAACCTTTGCATTGTTGATCCAATCACCTAGATCAAAGTTCAAATCTGAAATGGGGGAAGTGAAAACCTTGGGTTCATTTTGTTCTTTATTTTCTTTCCTTTGATATGTCACCCCTTTTTGCTTGGCCATTGCAAGGATTTGTTCTTGCATAGGCATTTCACCATAAATCTTTGTGACATTATCATTTAGACAAGTCATGCTATCAACACCGCCAACAACATGTGTATCATTCACCTTATGACTTCTTTCTATGCTCTCCATCCAATTTTCCATTGAAAGAGTAAACATGTTGATCTTCTCACTGGTTCCCGCATATTCTCCTCCAACAACCCGACAAAATACGGGGCAAGTGGATTTTTCACGGAAGTCATCACAAGGCCTATAGTAAGGAGGGACTTGATCTGCCATGTTAGTTGATTCCAAAGAATTTGGTTGTCTTTGATCTTGAAGTGGCCCCTTCTTCTGCCATCTATCATTCTGCCTAGGTGGGAATCTGTTTGCTTGCAATCTTTCCATGGCAATTAACTTACTTTGCATAACATTTACTTCTTTTGCATGGTTGATTTCCACAACCTTTATCAATTGGGCTTGATTAAGCTCCGTGTTCTTTATCATTTGTGCTAGCTCTTTGATGGGGTCATGATCTACCTCCTTGGCTTCATCTTTACCTTTTGAAAGGTTTCTTGTAAACTCAGGAATATTTGGTTTTCCCGAGGTTCGTCTATACTTTTCTACCTTTTCAGCTATAGCTTGAGCCTCCCTTAAACTGTTAGGTTCCTTACCTCGTAGCTCATATTGGATATCAGTGTTAAATGCATAACATAAGAGATGAGAATGTTCTTTTTTGGGGGTTTAATATCTTGAGGTAGAATTTTGACTATGTCATTGAACTTTTTGAATTCGTTTGTTGTCTCATTCTCGTTTTTCTTGATTCTATTCAAAGCAGCCAAAAGATGGCGATCCTCCTTCTTATTTGCTCACTTAGTGTTGAAGGAAGCTAAAATGTTAAAATTGTCAACTAGGGCCAAACTCCACCTTGGATGGCTCATATGACGGAGATGCTATTTTTTATTGGATTCCTCTTTCCGAGAGGTGCAGGATTAATCTAAAGATCATCTCATTTTGACAAGTATAAATGGAATTATGAATTTATTTCTTCTATGGACAATTTGTCAAGGTTGGCTAGAAGTCTAATGTAGGTTCATGAAGCCCAACAGAGGTGTCTCTTCACCCTTCACCCTCAATGTTATATGTATAGAGGAGTTATTTTCCTCATTTGGTCACTCGTCATCACACATCTTTCTCTCTCTTCATCTGATTGGGTCTTACAAATTTCAGGTGGCCTGTTCTTCGCCACACATGCGAAGAGTTGATTGGATATTTCTGTTCTTTGCGTTGATCGAGTTGTAGCCAGCTTTGATTAGTGTTAATCGGGCAATGTTTGATTTCATTTCACTACAATTTTTGTGGGAGAATTTTTGTTTGAGCAGGTTGTATATTTTGGCACAGAAATCGAGATTTTCTGGGTGACTGCAGCCCTTTGACCTTAGAAGTTGACTGTGCATTGACCAGGTTTGACCAAGTTTGACTAGATTTTTCAGGACTATTTTGGGCTGATTTGGACAATCTTTGGAGGCTGAGTTGACTAGGTTTGACCGAGTCGAATTGGAGGAGAATTTCTGATGGTTTGACCAACACTGACTTTCTAGTTAGGGCATCCTGTTGACTACAATTTGACTGGACAATTTTGACAGTGTTTGGGCAAGTAAATTTTGTATGTTGTACTCTCTCTCTGCTGAACTTTTGAAGAATAATAAGAAGATTTGATCAAAGGGTTTTCCCGACATTGGGGTTTTTCCTCGAGATCTGCCAAATATTGTGTCCTCTTGTCTTGGCATGCTTATTATTTATGTTCTATCTGCATTTACTTTCATGTTATTGTGATTGCTAATCTGGAAATTGATATTGGGCTAATAAGAAAAATTGAAGTAAATTGCTCTTAAGCATAGAACATACCATTGTTATCTAAAATTAACATGGAACTAGCGCTGAGGTGAAGACAAAGTCCAAGCAAGAGTGAGAAGAGCAATCACTAACATTTGTTGGACAGGGACAAGATTCAATGGCCTCCTCATCTTACTTCAAATCTGATGACAAGCTCAATGATAAGTTTGATTATCATGCATGGAAGATGTCTATTGACTTGACTTTGGAAGAGCATGATGCTATGGACTATGTGCAGGGAAAGATTACTGAACCTCCTTCAAATGCACTAGCTGCCGCTAAGACAAAGTACAAGAAAGCTGAAGTCAAAGCTAAGAAGATCATCAAGTATTCTATTCATAAGCATTTAGTTGCTTACATCTCTGATTTGAACACATCTAAGGAGATGTATGACAAGTTGGTTAGCATGTTCAAAGCTAGCAATGCAAACCAAGTCGTCTTTCTTAAGAACAAGTTGAAGGACATAAAGAAGGGAAGAGGAGAAGATATCCAATTCTACTTCATGAGGATTATTGAAATAAAAAATGATCTTCTTAAAACTGGAGAAGTTATTGCTGACAAGGAGCTCACTCTCATTGCCCTTGGAGGTCTCCCTCGTGAATGGGATGTGTTCAACACTACTATCCTCAACAATGACCGGATTCTAGGTTTTGATGAATTGTTGACTAGATGTACTCAAGAAGAAACAAGGATGATAGAGAGAGACATGCCTTCAAATAGGAATGATCCTATTGCATTCTCCGCTCATGCTAAAAGAAAGAATAATGCAGGTTCAAAGAAGCAATGTCAAGGAAGATCGAGATTCAAAGATGGAAGAAAGGGTAGATGCTTTATTCGTAAGAGGTTTGGCCACTATGCTAGGGAGTGTCCTAATAAAAGGGATACACCTTGGGATAATGACAACAACAACTGCAACAATTTTAGGGGCAACAACAATCAAAGGAATGATAGGTTCAACAACAAAGGAAAAAGGAATGCTCCCGCTACTCAACACGGAAATGGTCGACCTCCTAGAAGATCAAGAAAATCCAGGTATGATGAATCTAATGTTGTAGATAACAAGCAAAAATAATTTTATTTTATATCTGCCCTCTACTGCCTCTCCTTCAGATACCTTGGGAAATTGGTTGATTGATAGTGGTGCCTCAAGGCACTTCACTAGGTATAAGGAAGCTCTTTCAAATATGATAGAAAATGATACAAATTTGGAAATCATTCTCGGAGACAATGTCACCTATCCCGTGAAAGAAGTCGGGAAAGTTACTTTTCATTTGAATCAAGGTAACACCATTCATCTACAAGAAGTACTATATGTATCTGATCTAAAGAAGGACCTGGTATCTATCTCGACGATGGAAGACAAAGGATTCGAGGTGGCATTCATTGATGGAAAGGTATATGTTTGGAAAAGAAATTTCAAAGAAGCATTTACTCTTGGATTCAGGGTTGATAGCCTATATCAAGTTAGAGGAAGTCCATTGGGAGCTATGTCTTGCCACACATCTCTTCAATCCGGATTATGGCAGAGGAGGTTTGCTTATCTACATTATAAGGCTCTACCCAATGCAAGGAAGATGGTGACGGTATGCTCGAATTTAAAGTAGAACATGAAGGTGTTTGTCAGGGATGTGCTGAAGGAAAACATACAAGGGGACTATTCCCTTCAAGTGATAGCAAGACCACTGATATTTTGCAATTGGTTCATTCTAATCTATCTGGTATGTTGCCCGTGACATCTTTGGGAGGATATTTATGTTATGCTGTATTTGGGATGACTTCTCTCGCAAAACTTGGATTTATTTCTTGGAGAAGAAGGACAAAGTGTTCACATGGTTCCGCTCTTTCAAAGGCTTGGTTGAAAATCAAACAGGGAAGAAGATCAAAATATTGAGGACTGATAATGGAATCGAATATGAATCAAATGAGTTCAATGACTATTGTAGAGACGTTGGCATTAAGAGGGAGACTACTACCGCATATACTCATGAGCAAAATGGAGTTGCTAAAAGAAAGAATTGTTCCATTATAGAAGCCACCTGTGCCATGCTTCATGATCAAAGCCTTCCGAAGTTCCTATGGGGAGAAGCTGCCAACACTGCAATGTATGTTCAAAATAGATGCCCTCATCAAGCATTGGACTCCAAAACTCCCGAAGAAGTTTTCACAGGTAAGAAACCTAATGTTTCTCATTTTAGAATTATTGGTAGCCCTGTATATTTTCATGTGCTGAAAGAAAAGAGAAGCAAATTGGATGCATTTGGGAAGAAAGGAACATTTGTGGGCTACAATGAAACTTCAATGGGCTACATATAAAATCTATGTGCCTCGTCAAAGAGAAGTGGGATAAGTCATGATGTCAACTTCGATGAAGATGTTGCCCTTGGGAAAATTAGGAACCTTCCTATTCCAAGGAAGGACAAAGAAGTAGATACAGGAAAACAGGGAAAACAACAGGATGAGCCGATGCCCGATGTTGAAGAATCGATGGATCCCATTGATCCACCTTCTCACGAGCCCTCCTCTTAAAAAAGGAAACCCTCATGGCTTAGGGACTCTTGAAGACGTCGAGAGACATATTGCACCTCGGGGGACATTTCGTGAACGTAAGAAGTCGAATAGGTACCAAGGGTACTTAGCTGCCATGAGCACCATTGTTCAAACTGAGCCTTGCACATTCGAAGAAGCTGTGAAGCACCAAGTTTGGAAGGATGCTATGAACAAAGAGTACGAGTTGGTTATGAAGAATGATCTCTGGGATGTAGTCCCTAGACATAAGGACAAATCTGTTGTCACCTCGAAATGGCTCTACAAGATCAAGCATGGAGTTGATATAAGAGTGTTGAAAAGTTCAAGGCCATGTTTGTTGCTTGAGGCTTCTCTCAAAAGGAAGGTGTGGACTGTGATGAAATATTTGCACCTGTTGCCCGATATACCACCATCCATTCTATCATTGCCCTTGCTGCCTCTCAAGGATGGAATTTACATCAAATGGATGTGAAGACCGCTTTCTTACATGGCTTGCTTAAGGAGGAAGTCTATGTTGAACAACCTGAGGGGTTTGAAGTTCAAGATCGGGAGACACATGTATGTAGGTTGAAGAAAGCCCTCTATGGGTTGAAGCAAGTTGCCTAGGCTTGGTATGAGAGGATCAACAGGTATCTGATGAAGTTGGGTTTTACCAGAAGTGAAGTTGATTTGAACCTTTACTTTAAGATTGAAAACAATAGACCTCTCATCTTGGTACTCTATGTGGACGTTCTCTTTCTGACAGGTGTAGACCCTCTTATTTATCAATGCAAGAGGGAGTTGGCTTCTGAATTCGAGATGAATGACCTAGGATTGATGCACTACTTCCTAGGCTTGGAGGTCTGGCAAAAGCCAGGTGATATTTTCCTTTCCCAAGGACAATACCTTGTGAAGCTACTTGAAAGATTTGGGATGGTGGATTGTAAATCCGTGACTACTCCGATGGAACTTAACTTCAAGAAGTTATGTGGAAGTGCTGCTGGGCCTGATTTGGGAAATCCTTCTGAGTATTGTCAACTCGTGGGGCCTTGATGTTCTTGGTGAACTCCGTTCGGACATATGCTTTGCAGTGAATACATTGAGTCAATTTATGGTCGAGCCTCATCACATACATTGGATTGCTACCAATAATCTCTTGAGATATCTTTGGGGCACAATCACCTATGGACTAAGATACACTGTCGAGAATTTGAGGCTCCATGGTTATTCTGATGCTGACTGGGCAAGCATTGTGGTGGATCGCAAGAGCACATCTGGATGTTGCTTCTCACTAGGTTTTGGTTCGATATCCTAGATGAGTAGGAAGCAAAAATCGGTTGCTTTGAGCACCGTCGAGGCCAAATATATTGCTGCTAGTATGACCTCTTATGAAGTTGTTTGGTTAAGGAAGCTCTTTAGTGAGTTGTTTGGGCATGTGCTGGATACCACCGTGATCTACTGTGACAACCAAAGTGGGATTCGTCTTTCTGAGAATCCTGTGTTTCATGACTACTCCAAGCATATTGATATCAGGCACCACTTTATCCGGGATATGGTACAATGGGGAGCAATAAGGCTCCATTACATTGGGACGGATGAATAGGTCGCAAATATTATTATGAAGCCCCTGGGGAAGGTTAAATTCTTAACCTTTCGTGAACGACTTGGAGTCGTGGAGAGACCCTCTTATGAGGGTCCCGTTTGAGTTAGATATTGAGCTCTGGGAGCTTCGGGGGACTTGGGGGTACTTCTTGGAGTTGCGAGCAACCATAGGGTGAGTGGTTCACCTTCCCCTGTGATACCCCATGATGGTTGATATATGCATAGGATGAGTGGTTCACTTTCTCCTATGGCATATGAGTAGGATGAGTGGTTCACCTTCTCTTGTCGATACATCCTACCCATGCAGTCTGGGACTCATGGGAAGTACCTCTCATCTGGCCAATGAGTAGGGAAATGAGGATAGGGACCATGGTACTACTGATGGATGCATCGTGTACTACTGTACTCCCTATGCTAGGATGTTTGATATCGATCTGGGATTAATGGACACTGACTTCGGGTCAGTGGAGGGTGTTATGATACACTCTCGATCATTTCTTCTTCATTATTTTTTCATGGTTCAGTAGAGTAGAGCAGAGGAAGGATGACAAAGATGGTATAGATTGTCAAATGGTTTGGCAGGTGGAGTTCTCCCTAGTTGAGAGGGAGTTAAAATTGGCAACTAGGGCGAAACTCCACCTTGGACAGATCATATGATGGAGATGATATTTTTTATTAGATTCCTCTTTCCGAGAGGTGTAGGATTGATCTAAAGATTATCTCATTCTGACAAGTATAAATGGAATCATGAATTTATTTCTTCTATGGACAAATTGTTAAGATCGGCGAGAAGTCTAGTGTAGGCTCATGAAGCCCAACAGATGTGTCTCTTCATCCTCAACGTTATATATATATATATATATAGAGTAGTCATTTTCCTCATTTGGTCACTCATCATCACACATCTTTCTCTCTCTTCATCTGATTGGGTCGTACGAATTTCAGGTAGCCTGTTCTTCTCCACACGTGAAGAGTTGATTGGATATTTCTGTTCTCTGTGTTGACTGAGTTGCAACCAACTTTGACTGGGTAGTGTTTGACTTCATTTTACTGCGACTTTTGTGGGAGAATTTTTGTTTGGGCGGGGTGCATATTCTGGGACAAAAATAGAGATTTTTTGGGCAGTATATTTCTGTTCTTTGTGTTGACTGAGTTGCAGCCAGCTTTGACCGGGCAGTGTTTGACTTCATTTGACTGCGATTTTTGTGGGAGAATTTCTATTTGGGCAGGCCACATATTTTGTCACAGAAAACGAGATTTTATGGGCAACTTGACCAGCATTGACTGTCGCCCTTTGACCACAGAAGTTGACTGTGTGTTGACCGAGTTTGACCAGATTTTCCAGGATTGTTTTGGGCTGATTTGGACTATCTTTGGAGGCCGAGTTGACTGGGTTTGACCGAGCTGAATTGGAGGAGAATTTCTGTTGGTTTGACCAACGCTGACTTTTAGGTCAGGGCATCCTGTTGATTGCAGTTTGACTGGATAATTTTGACTGTGTTTGGGCAAGTAAATTTTGTATATTGTACTCTCTCTCTCTCTTGAAATTTTGAAGAAAAATAAGAATATTTTATCAAAGGGTTTTCCCCACATTAGGGTTTTTCCCCGGCATCCGCCAAATATTGTGTCCTCTTGTCTTGGCTTGTCTTTTGCTTATTTTATTATGTTCTATCTGCATTTACTATCATGTTAATGTGATTGCTAATCTGGAAATTGATATTGGGCTAATAAGAAAAATTGAAGTAAATTGCTCTTAAGCATAGAACATACCATTGTTATCTAAAATTAACATAAAGCCTGTGCAAAGTTTGTGAAGCTGTTGTCATTTTGTTTTAAAAACTAGTCCAAGCCATCTCCTTCCAAGGATAATACAAACAATTTCATCTTCATGTCTTCATGGTTGTGGTTGGTGAACCACTTGCTCACACATAAGCTGAAATTCCTCAGGTTAGTAAGAAGTCTACTAGAAGAGAGTTTTTTTAACCTCTTCCTATAAACCCTCTCAAGTTCAAGAACGGGGCTAAGCAAGCTACTTCAGTTTCTCCTAGTAGAGCACCTTGCAATGTTTTGATTCAATGGAGTCATCACTTGGACAACCAATCTTTAAAAACCAATCATGCATAAAACAAAACAAAAACCAAAAGTCAAGAAGCAATAAGTTGTATTTTGGGTTTAAAAAGATTTATCCCCAACAACAACGGAAAAAATGTTCCCACCTTAATCTACACTTAGGATTATCGTGGACAAAATATTTAATTCCACTTGTTGTGGCTTTGGGGGCAAGTTTTAAGTTGAGGCTATCACTCAATTTTCAACTCCTTCGTCTAGGCTTACTTCTAGTCGAAGCAAAGGGGGTGGACCCTACTAAAATAACTAAGTCTTAATTAATTAATGCTACAAGTTAAGTTCTAGGAGTTAGTGAAAATAACCAAGATACAATTCAACTTATGTAAAAGTGACATAAGAATTCAAGACACATTGATTTATTCCATGAACATAAACATCCATAAGTATAGATATTGCAAGATAAAGAAAAAGATACCAGTGTCGAATGTAAGTATTTGCAAGCAAATAATCCAAGTGCAAAAGATAAACTTGAAAGTAAAGCTTGGAAACTAAATTGCTTGAAAGTCTGGGAGAAAAAACGTTTCACGATTTTTATGATTTCAAACCGTGGGGAACGAGTTTCTTATTTATTTTTTTAACTGATCGTCGACCTAACCTATTTAGTATTTACCCCAACGGTTTGCGATGATTTTCCTTTTGGACTTGCCATTTTCCGATTTTTGCCTGCTGCTGTGACTAGAGTCTTATTGAGTGGCGACAACCAAACTCGAGATTGAGAAATGCCATTGTGAGTGCCAAACTCGACACTGAGAGTCGCTGCCGAGATTGAGAGCTGCCATTGTGAGTGCCGAAATTAAGACTAAGAGTCGCCGCCGAGAGTGAGGCCCGATTGCTCGCTGTGAGTGCTGAGCCGCCATTTTCGTTGTGAGTTACATTTTCAAAATTAACAGCCTAATCCTCTTTCTCCACTCCATCAAGGCTGACATATACAGATCAAAATGGCTTCCAATCCGACTCCCCTGCACAAATCCTGCAAAAACCTCCTTGAGAATTACTTTGCCCTTATTTCATAGGCAATGTAAATGACTATAGAGAGCGACTCAAAATTCTAGAAGACATTAAACCAACTGTATGTGCCTAAGATGTTATGTTCAAAAGTTTTAAGTTTATAGTTTGAAATTTATGCTTGGGAGCCAAAATATAGTTTGAAATTTATGCATTATGTCTTTGTTTTGGTAGAGGAGGGCAATGCATTATGTCTTTGTTGGGATTCTCTGTTTTATAATTAAAGGCAAACTTTGAAACAATCGACTTCACCTCGTAACAGAGGGACCAGTCACCAAGGTATGTGGCCTAGATAGTAGAAACACAAACAAAAGTTTAATGGAGATGTACCCACAACTCTTTTAATCAAGGAAGACTGTCACATTGGGAGAGAAGAGTCAAGACATTAGAAAAAAAGGGAAGGAAGACAACTATAGTGCCATATCATGTTTCAACAACAATTTTGAATTTTTATGTAAAAATAGCTTTGACTTACGAATCATAACTTATAACTTGTTTTGAAATACATATTTGTCAATTTTATTTTGTAGTTTCATTTACATCATCAACATCATTCATGGCAACTTCAAGCTCAACCATTCGTGAGGCAGAGGAAGTGGAACATGAAATTGAATTTGCCCCTAAAGTTGATCCAAAGTCACCGCTTTGGAAATATGTAACTATTGTTGGGAAGATCCAAGGAGGGGGATCATTGGCATGGGTTTGCAGTGAGTGTAAAAAGGAGTATAAGGGATCATACACACATGTTAAAGCACATTTACTTGGGTTAAAAGGCAACGGGGTTCGAATATGCAGTGGCCCGCCTAAAGAGAATGGGATAGATGGAAATGGTTTAAGTAAGACAAAACTTGGAAAATATAAAAAAGAACAAGACGAGGCAGATGCTAAAGCAAATGAGGCAAATCCTACCTCTCAATTAAAACACCCAACAAGGTTGGGAGCATCTTCATCAAAGCCTCCACTTCATTCTCATGGAATTGTTGGTTCAAAGCAGTCTAATGATGCTCGAGAGACGACAATTGCAGCTAAAGGTCAATGCATTTATGCAAATGGCCTTCCCTTTAACCTTGTGCGATCTCTTTACTAGGCAAAGATGATAAAAGTAGTGAATGAAGCCTCAAAAGGATTCAAGAGCCCTGATATGAGAAGGTCCGCACCACAATGTTGAGTGCTGAAACGTTAGATTTGGAGGCTAAAGTAAGCCCCATTTGTAATTCATGGCGCATTTCAAGGGTGTCCATCAATCTTGATGGATGGAAAGATCAAAGGAATAGGCCTTTGATCAATGTGATTGCTCAGAGCCCAAAGGGGGCAATGATTGATGGATGGAAAGATCAAAGGAATAGGCCTTTGATCAATGCGATTGCTCAGAGCTCAAAGGGGGCAATGTTTTTGAAGGCAGTGGATTGTGAGGGGCAGATGAAAGATTCTCAATTCATTGCTGACATCTTGATTGGTGGGGCCAAAAAATGTTGTCCAGGTAATAACTGACAATGCAATGGTGTGTAGAGCAGCAAGCCTAATTATTGAAGGCAAATATCAACACATCTTTTGGACCTCTTGTGCTATACATTTATAGAACCTCATGTTGAGCAAGATGGGGAAGCAAATTGAGTGGATTCGAGTTATTTTTAAAGAGGCAAAAGAAATTCAAGCATTCATCACAAACCACCACATGTCCCACGGCATTAAAGTTTATTTCATAAATTCTAATTTCTATGACTCTAAACTCAAATGTGTAAATTGGATTCTCAAATGTCATTATTCGTGAATAATAATAGTTATTCAATCAAATTATGATTTTTAATTTATTGAAACACTGGCAATGGGGCACCTGCAGGTTGCCGAGACTCGATTTGTTTCTCACATGATAGCCTTAACAAGGCTTATGCAGGTGAAAGATGCATTATAATCAATGGTATGCAGTTCTCTTTGGAATCAATGGAGGCAATCCCAATCTGATAGAGCACAGGCAGTGAAAAAGTTGGTTGTTGACGATGATGAGTACCTCTTGGCATTTACTAAGCCAATTGTGGATATGTTCCATATGTTTGATACAGATATGCCTAGTTTGGGATAGGTGTATGAGGGCATTGATTCCATGATAAAGAAGATAAGGGTGGTTATAAATGCCAAGAAGAATGATCCAGATTAATTATTTTACAGAGAAGTAAAAGATATATTGACCAAAAGGTGGAACAAGATGACCACCCCATTGCACCTTTTGGCCTATGCAGTGAATCCAAAATATTATGCTGCAGAGTTGCTAAGTGATCCAGAAAGAACTGCACCAAGCAAAGACCCAGAAGTCTCACAAGGATTTAAAAAGGCTTTTAGAAAGCTTTTTGTAGATCCTAAAATTGGGCTTCGGATTCGTGCAAAGTTTGCTCATTTTGTGGGATCAGAGGGTTGGGGTTTTGATATTGATTGTATGCGGGACAAGAGGGCAATGAGTCCAATTGAATGGTGGAACTACTATGGTGGGGAACTTCCACATATCGAAAAATTGGCCATCAAGATCTTGTCACAAGTTGCTAGTTTCTCTTCAACAGAAAGGAATTGGAGTACATATGGCTTCATCCATTCGGTGAAGCGAAACAGATTGGGCTCTAAGAAGGCTGAGGAACTAGTGTATGTTCATTCAAATCTTCGCCTTCTCTCACACAAGAGAGACAAATACAAATTTGGGGCAGCCAAATTATGGGATGTGGAACTAGAGTTGCTTGACTTGGATATGATGTTGAATGCCAGGTCTCATATGACTTTGTTTAATGCGGAGTCACCAATAAATAGGTGGATCTTCAAGTGGACATGGCCGCAATGTTCCGACTTCTGGAGACGACGTGGAACTTCTTAGTGACAGGAATGAAGACATATTTGATGATATGTAAATGTAATTTATGATGGTGTTTTAACTTTTAAACTTTTGAACAACCATATGAATTATGGATAATGATAGTAGACTGTCCGTCATAGTTCATTTTGTGCTTTGTACTATGTATGTAGTATGCATTATTAATTTTGGTGGTGATGTTGTAATTTGTCATGATGATTGAAATTTGAAACAGAAACTTGATGATATGTTGAATCATGAATGTTATAATAATCATTAATGATGATGACAATGTTTATGTTGAATTGATGATGATGATAAATGATAATTGATTATGTATTCTGAGATATAATCTAGAGATTGGCTTAGATTTTGTTATATATATTTATATATGTGTGTGTGTGCGCCGTTTCCTGCCATATCATATCCAGATTTTTTGAAAATTGTCGTATCCGTTTCAAACCCTGTATCCGGATCCATTCCCGTATCCGTTCAGTGCAACTTAGCTTTCAACCTTCCTTCTGAGCTAATCTGAGTGCTTTTTTCTGAAGTATTTTATGGGTATATTCACACTCTGAGGCAGATCTTTTGAGATCTTTGCGTCTATGTTTGAGGTTACTTCATGGGAGAACAAAGGCCAATTCACACCTTGCAGGATCTCCATCTGTGGTTCGGTCTTATTTTTTTAGGGCTTCAATTGATGGTTTGAAGGCAGAACTGTGCCCTAAGCGTGCTTCAAATAAATATTCTTTTGCAGACTAATCAAGCCTATTCCAGGACTGTTTTGTGTGACAATTTTAAGTCTAAGGCTAAACCCTTAGATCCGTTCACTGATGCATTGAAATGAAGGTTCATCTCTGTGGTTGCTGTGAATTTCTGACTTGCTCAGAGGATGTATTCTCACTGAGGCAGATTTGCTGAGGCATCATTCGTTGGGCTTAAGACATTGGCACAGTTTTGATGAGGCTTACTGTGTGCACTTCAGAAGCTACAAACAAGACCTTGACGACAAGTCTGAGGCAGACCTAAGGGCTTATACAAATATTGAAAACTTATTTTCTCTTGACAGACTTCAGATCATTGTTTAAGAAGTTGTTTTTGAAGGCAAAGACTTGAGGTGAGGGTATTGTTCATTGGTTACACTGTTTTGTGTTGAAATTGCTGGCACATTTGACACCTGTTATTGCATCTTTGTTTCTGAAGGCAAATCTGTGCTTAATGTCTGATATTTAACTTTTGCGGTGTCTCTTAGCCCTTATTCGAGCCCCTCTTCGAGACAACAGCCATTGATGAATCTGAGAATTGTCTAGGTCTTTTGGAGACAAATTCAATTGCATGGAACCTTCTTGAAGCATATTGTTAGAAGACAATTACATTTATTGTTAGATTGAGACCAGTTCAACATCCTTAGCTATGAAAGGGGTGGTCTCATCTACAGCTGCAGATACAAACATCAGTGTGTGGCAGAAAAATACTTCATTAGAGCACAAGGTCAGATCAGTGACAGACATCTGCGGTAATCAATGGCTCTGTTTGCATTAGCACATATGAGGCATGGAACTTGCTATCTGAATTGATTTGCTTCCAGGAGACAGGATAGCAAATACCCCAGTGTGGTATGACAGGAACAGGGCAGCTTTGCATGCACTACATTGATTCATGATGTGCAGAGTCTATATATCGATTGCATGCAGGGAGGAGAGTTGTGGAGCAGGTGGATTTTAGTAGTCGTTAGGACTACACCGCAGCAAATGTTGTTATGGGATCCAGGGGTTGCGTTGGCTGACAAGCCACTCCATTTCTTGGGGAGCAAAGGGTGATCTAGCTCACTTTAGGGTTCACACATGGGGGATCAATGAGGCCTCCATTGTATGGCGAGGTAGGTTTTTCTATTTGCAGTTCAGGATCGAGATTAGCAATGGATGGGTAGATATTGACATCATAGAGATAATTGGGCAGGATGAGGTTGGCCTTCATCGATATTTCACCACCAAACTTCAAGGGACGAGGATACAGTATGTGCCCGATGGACAGTTTGTTAGAATCAGAGTGGTGTAACGACAACATGGTGGCACCCTTCTGAGACTAGCATGGGACCCAAGCATCATAGTACTTGACAGCTCACCTTTAGGGATGAGCTGGCTACTACAGGGGAAGATCATTCAAATCTTCTATTAGGCTTTAGTGACTCGTTGATGGCATGGAGAACTTCATTAGCATGGCAGGTTGATCAGCAATATGATATCAAGCGAAGCTCATGCGGTAGAGACTTCATACTCATAGGGATTGGGTTGTATCTTCAGGAGTAAACTCCTCGAGTGCATGAGGTGGACTACTCAGTAGGGCAGCTTCATGGGGAGTTGGATAGTCCTACATTATCATGATGCTCTACTTAATGGCAGTAAGCGGAGGACGTTTGGTGTATATGTCGGGCCAAACAGTGATTGGAGCCAAGGATGCTTCATGTTGATCACGATGGGTTGGGATCCTGGTATTTAGGGATTTCCCCATGGCAGGACAGTGGAGAGATCCAGGATGACTTAATGGAAAATTTGGGACAGCAATATTGTTTGCAGTAACTATTTGGGTCTGTTCATCGAGAGGGTGTTTGTTCAGGCATTGCTCGAGGACAAGCAATTTTTGGTGTGGACTCTAATATGCCCAATTTTGATCTTCCACAATAGACACAATTTTGGGAAAAAGGGAGACATTTTCAGCATTGGGACTTAGGAGGAAAAAGGAAAATTACGAGGTATGAAATTCCGACTATGAAAGGGGTGTGAATTAGTGAAGGTGGGGACCACCAAGGGATTAACAATTATAAATAGAGCTTAGAGGCATCAATTTGGTATCTTTGATCATTTGACAATTTAATATTAGTTCTATTGAGTTGCACAACGAATTTCCAAGCGAGAATTCCACCCTCATTTCGAAGAACTTCGAGTGTCTACCTAGTGAGGCAATTTGGGGAGTTCAATTCAAAGTTTCCATTGGGTGTGTTTGCAAGTTATTTCAGTTGCTACGTGTTTCTTCTAGGGCGCAGAAGTGGTTCGAATTGCTTGTGGGGAGTTCAGTTACAGAGGAGTAGAACACCGAAGGATTTACGGGGGTTTTCCCCTAATTTAGCCGGATATTCTATTTTCCACTAATAGAATACTTAAAAGTACCTTAATCAATTCAGATATTAAGGTCAAGTATTGCAATCTGAAGAGGATATAGACAGTGTTCAAGGAGGCAGATCTGTAGTTTGGTAGTTAACACACTTCGATTTATTATTGTTCATCTAAAGCTTACATCAACAAAAAGGGGTTGTTGATGTTTCACCATTACAGAGAGTTTGTTCATTGACATGCATACACTGCTTCATCTCCTATTGTCATAACGAATTGTATCAGTACTGTCCCTTATATATGTCACTGGCATGTGTTATCTGGTTGAGTTTACATGATGATATATGGCTCAGCAAGAAGCGACCAGCTAGGGTTTGGTGCACTATTAAAAATATCTTGAGCTATGTATTGCTAGGGTTTATCTGTGCAATTTGCAATTTGCAATTGAGCAGTATTGATGTTTTAAACAGAGAATGAGTGTATATTGTTGGTCGGTGATCTTGGTGCTTGAGTTCATCAAGTGAAATGGTATGCTCTAGGGCTTGATGCTAATTGGCAGAGTTGATCATTATAATCTATAAAAGTGTATGCTGCGACAGGGGTTGATGTTACTGCTGATCAGTGTATTGTTAAGATGCTGCTAGGTTTTTGTCAGTGAGACATATTGTGTAAGCAAAAGGTATGGTTTGGTATGTTGTGATGATGAGTGTATTGGTAAGGCCGATGTATACTGCTATAGCTCTTATATATATTGTTATGGCTGGGTGTTTGTTGTTGCTACTATAACAGAGAGATGTACGTATGATGATGTTGCTAAGAAGTGCTAGGGTTTCACGATATTGCATAGATCAGATTCGTTACTGACTATTATTGTGATGCTAGTGTTTGCTATTGATGTACATATTGAGCAGAAACAGATCTGATTGAGCAGACTCCAGAGGTTGTTTTGCAATTTGTTTTTGTATTATTATTGAGCACAGGTGGATCCAGTTTAAAAATTGTGAAATGTCGTTTGCTGTGGTGAATTAAAGGTTAGAGCCTTTAAGGCAAGTGGTAGCTTGCTAAGTAGGGTGCAATGGTGGTGCAAGACAGGAGATTGGAGTCTCCTTCAGGTTGAATCTTGAGAAGACTTCAGGGTAGTAGGGTGGTGCTAGGGCGAGTTGGAGCCTATGTAGGGTGTTGGAACATCTTTCTAGTTAGAGCTTGTAAACTAGGGCGTTGGAGAGTGTAATATTCCAAACTAAGAAAATACAACAAATAACAAATGCATGAACTAAACTACAATAATAAAAATTTGAACAAAAGCACAAATCAGAAAACCCCAAAATCTGGGCAATAGTTTTGAGCCATTTTATTAATGATGCATGGAAAATCAAGTACAATAGGACGAAATCCATAGAACCTAGGCTTGCTACAACAAACGATGCAAAAACCAAGGGAGAATGTGTAGGATCAGGTGTTGGGATTGGCCCAAATCTGCAGCTCGAACTTGCCCAGAAACTCTAATGCTGACTGCTGAATGGAATTGGTTGTCTTGCTTAAAATAATGTCCGGGATGCTCTGAAATTGTCGCTGTGAGCTCCTCACCTCAAACCCGAAAATACCCAAAAAAGGTTTGGCCTATCTCCAAACCAAAATCGAACCCACAAAATGATGTAGATTCTGCAACTAACTAGCAATTCGCCCTGCTATAAGAATGAGAATTTTAGGCCTGAATATCGCTCGGAAAATTTGATAAATTTAGCTGGAGACTCCTCTCAATAAACCCACAAACACCCAAAAAGGGTTTGGGCTGAATCCATCGACCCCCAGTGACCCCCAACAAGTGCAAATTGCCCAATTTGGCCAAAAAATGCCCCACAATACTGATACTGCTGAATTAAGCCCAAATCCACCACTGGAAATATCTCCCAACTCTAGCTAAATTCTCCCCTGAGGAATACCTCCAATCTCTGACACTTATTTCTCCTCAACTTCTATTCCTCCAGCCCCTGTGCAAGCTTGCCTGGAGACCCCTGCGCACTTCTAGAAATGTAAAATTTCGGCCCCAAGAATTCTCTCAAACTCAGCCTTGCTAATCACCACAAAATATCCGGCTAAATTAGGGGAAAACCCCCGTAAATCCTTCGGTGTTCTACTCCTCTGTAACTGAACTCCCCACAAGCAATTCAAACCACTTCTGCGCCCTAGAAGAAACACGTACCAACTGAAATAACTTGCAAATACACCCAATGGAAACTTTGAATTGAACTCCCCAAATTGCCTCACTAGGTAGACACTCGAAGTTCTCCGAAATGAGGGTGGAATTCTCGCTTCGAAATTCGTTGTGCAACTCAATAGAACTAATGTTAAATTGTCAAATGATCAAAGATACCAAATTGATGCCTCTAAGCTCTATTTATAATTGTTGGCCCTCTATCCCTTGGTGGTCCCCACCTTGACTAATTCACACCCCTTTCATAGTCGGAATTTCACACCTTGTAATTTTCCTTTTTCCTCCTAAGTCCCAATGCCGAAAATGTCTCCCTTTTTCCCAAAATTGTGTTTATTGTGGAAGACCAAAATTGGGCATATTAGAGTCCACACCAAAAATTGCTTGTCCTCGAGCAATGCCTGAACAAACACCCTCTCGATGAACAGACCCAAATAGTTACTGCAAACAATATTGGTGTCCCAAATTTTCCATTAAGTCATCCCAGATCTCTCCACTGTCCTGCCATGGGGAAATCCCTAAATACCAGGATCCCAACCCATCGTGATCAACATGAAGCATCCTTGGCTCCAATCACTGTTTGGCCCGACATATGCACCAAACGTCCTCCGCTTACTGCCATTAAATAGAGCATCATGGTAATGTAGGACTATTCAACTCCCCATGAAGCTGCCCTACTGAGTAGTCCACCTCATGCACTCGAGGAGTTTACTCCTGAAGATACAACCCAATCCCTATGAGGATGAAGTCTCTCCCGCATGAGCTTCGCTTGATATCATATTGCTGATCAACCTGCCATGCTAATGAAGTTCTCCATGCCATCAACGAGTCAATAAAGCCTAATAGAAGATTTGAATGATCTTCCCTTGTAGTAGCCAGCTCATCCCTAAAGTGAGCTGTCAAGTACTATGATGCTTGGGTCCCATGCTAGTCTCAGAAGGGTGCCACCATGTTGTCGCTGCGCCACTCTGATTCTAACAAACTGTCCATCGGGCACATACTGTATCCTCGTCCCTTGAAGTTTGGTGGTGAAATATCGATGAAGGCCAACCTCATCCTGCCCAGTTATCTCTATGATGTCAATATCTACCCATCCATTGCTAATCTCGATCCTGAACTGCAAATGGAAAAACCTACCTCGCCATACAATGGAGGCCTCATTGATCCCCCATGTGTGAACCCTAAAGTGAGCTAGATCACCCTTTGCTCCCCAAGAAATGGAGTGGCTTGTCAGCCAACGCAACCCCTGGATCCCATAACAACATTTGCTGCGGTGTAGTCCTAACGACTACTAAAATCCACCTGCTCCACAACTCTCCTCCCTGCATGCAATCGATATATAGATTCTGCACGTCATGAATCAATGTAGTGCAAGCAAAGCTGCCCTGTGCCTGTCATACCACACTGGGGGATTTGCTATCCTGTCTCCTGGAAGCACACCTTGATATTGCCCGAAGACTAAACATCCACTTGTATGAAAGACCACCTGCTATATATGCTCTATTAATACCTCGAAGTGCCTCTCCCAAAATGTGTCATGCATCCCCTTAAGTGTGAACTCAAGGGTGGATCATATGCTAGCTTTGCAACAAACCACACATTGCCCAAATCGATACATGTTAAATTGTGCCTTGATCCAATGCCACCACTAAAAAGTCTCTCCCTTGCTGCGTTGAGTCCCATCCGAATATCTCAGGTGAGCTCCCCGCACCTTGCTACTTGTGCCCAAAATGTCAAAGGACAACAACCAAATCATCTGTGCCTGCAAGCGATGTAAAGGAGGGACATGCATGTGAGTCCCCACGGATATTATCAAATGTTGCTCATCTGCATCCTCATCGATCCTAGGTGAACTACACCCAAGGGTGTGCTTGGTGTCCTCGTCCATAAGTCTCCTTGGAGGCAACACTCCAAGACCCCGTTGTGCAGCACCATATGCCCCTACATACCACCGAGTATCCCTGTACTCCTCGACATGCCACTGTACACTGCAGCTTATCCTTGTACACAACTGTACAACTGAATACCCCTTGCTATTGCTGTACCATCTTGTATCGTCTCGTATCCTGCCTATGTCACGGTACTTGACACTGCCCGCATGTACTCAATGCGATGTGAGTCACTCCTCCTACTCTACAACGCAAATCGAGATGCTACAGCACACCACCATGCATCTCCATGCTCCTTTGCAAGCCTCTGCTCCTTGTTGCATAGCCCTATACACCACTGGATGATATGGTCTAAAATTGGGTCTGTATGCATCAGGCTGCATCCCTCTACATAACACTGGAATCTGCGACATAACTCTATGTAGTCTTGGGGACCACTGCCTACTGTCGTACCACTTTGTAACATATGGTATCCCGCATGTGCCAAAGTATCTGCCACTCTGCTAGTGAATCCACCATGACACATCATATCTCCTCATCCATCCTGGTAGACTTGAGCGGCCTAACTCCACACCTTGTGTCGATCCGTGGTGACTCCTGTGCCCAATACATCAATGGGAGAGCATCATCTCCATACAATGCTCAGTCTGGTGGCCTACCATGCCAACTCCTCTGACCAACTCCTGCCAGAGGATGCTAATTATCCTACGACCCCATGCACAACCAACATGCCCAAATGACTTGCAGAGTCTACTTGTTCCCCTTTCAATCCAACCCGTCACTAATGCTGATGGAGATCTGCAAGTGTGTGGATGCCTAGTCACCTATTTCGTCACATTGCTAATTGTTAATTTTAGGCAACAATGGTATGTTCTACGCTTTAGAGTAATTTTACTTCAATTTCTTTATTAGCCCAGTATCAATATTCAGATTAGCAATCACATCAACATGATAGTAAAACGCAGATAGAACATAAACATAAACAGTGGAAGACAAGCCAAGACAAGAGGACACAAGACGTGGCACCAACGAGGGACAAACCCCAATGTGGGGAAACCCTTGATCAAATCTTCTTTTAGTCTTCAATAGTTCAGCAAAGAGAGTTAGTACAGTTTACAAATCTGATAATTTATAACAGCAACAAAAGAGCCCTAACCAGAATAGTCAATGCTGGTCAACAAGGAAGATTTGACCCTCAACAAATTGGTCAACTTCAGTCAACTTCGGCCTCCAAACAATAAGATGAATCAACCCTCAAAACAGCCCAGTCAAAATCTGCTCAAACAGCCTACCTGCGGTCAACCCTAGCTACAGTCAATGTTGGCAAACAATCAATGTTTAACCTCGATTTCTGTGCCCAGAAATGTGGCCTGCCCAAACAGAAATAGCCCTCACAAAAACACAGTCAAAGGAGGTCAACGCATGCTGGTCAACACTTGCTCAAATTGTCCAGAAATTCGGTCTACTGAAATTTTGGCCTCTTGAAATTTCGCTCTCTTGAAATTTCAGACATGTGGAGAGAGAGAGCCTTGGAATTCCGTACCCAATCAATGAGAGAGAGAGAGAAGTGTGAAGATGAGTGTGTCCAAATGAGGCTAAGTCACCTTCTATGTATATGTAACGTTGAGGATGAATAGGCGTGACTGTTGGGCTTCTAAGCCTACATAAGTTTGCTGGCCGACCTTGACAATTTGACCATAATCAAAATAAATCCATAACTTCATTTGTACATGTCAGAATCGGATGATATTTAGATCAATCCTACACCTCTCGGAGAGAGGAATCCAAGAAAAATATCAGTGGTCATAAATAAGAGGACCCATGCCTAGTTGCCAATTTTAACACTCCCTCTCAACTAGGGAGAACTCCATCTGCTAATCCGTCTGGCAATTTGTACTATCTCTGCCATCAATGCACTGCTTTGCACTGCTCTGCTTTGCTGAACTATGAAGAAAAAGAAGTGATCGAGAATGTATCATACCATTCGCTACTAACCCGAAGTCAGTCCCAATCAAAGGAGAGTGTCATACCACACTTACTGACCCAAAGTCAGTTCCAATCAAAAGAGAGTGTCTCATACCACTCTTATTGACCTGAAGTCAGTTCTAATGAAAAGAGAGTGTCTCATACCACTCTTACTGACCCGAAGTCAGTTCCAATCAAAAGAGTGTCTCATACCACTCTTACTGACCCGAAATTAGTTCCAATCAAAAGAGTGCCTCATACCACTCTTACTGACCCGAAGTCAGTTTTAGTTGATCCCAGATCAATATTGGTCATCCTAGCATTAGGGAGTACGGTAGTACACGATGCGTCCATCGGTAGTACTATGGTCCCTATCCTCATTTCCCTACTCATTGGCCAGATGAGAGGTACTTCCCATGAGTCCTAGACTACATGGGTAGGATGTCTCAGCAGGAGAAGGATGAACCACTCATCCTGCTTACTTGTCACCAGGGGTGTTGTAGGGGAAGGCTAAACCACTCCTCCTATGGTTGCTCATTGCTCCAAGAAATACCCCAAGCCACCCGGAGCTCCCAGAGCTCAATGTCCGTCTCATACAGGACTCTCATGAGAGGGTCTCTCCACAACTCTAAGTCGTTCTTGGAAGGCCAAGAACTTGACCTTCCCCAGGGGCTTTGTCAGAATATCAACGACCTGCTCATCAGTCCCAATGTGATGGAGCCTTATTGCTCCTCGATGTACCATATCTTGGATAAAGTGGTACCTGATATCTATGTGCTTGGAGCGATCATGAAACACGGGATTCTCTAATAATCGGATCCCACTTTGGTTGTCGTAGAGGATCAGGGTGGTATCCAACACATGTCCAAACAACTCACTGAAGAGCTTCCTCAACCAGACAACTTCACAGGAGGCCATACTAGCAGGTATGTATTCGGCCTCGGCGGTGCTCAAGGCAACCGATTTCTGCTTCCTGCTCATCCAGGATATCGAAGCAAAACCCAAAAAACAACATTCAGAAGCGCTCTTGTGATCCACCACACTGCCAACCCAATCAACATCAGAATAACCATGCAACCTCACATCTCCGACAGTGTATCTCAGTCCATGAGTGATTGTGCCCCGAAGATATCTTAGAAGATTCTTGGCACCAATCCAAAGTATATGATGAGGCTCAAACCATATATTGGCTAAATGTGTTAATTGCAAAACATATGTGCGGACGGGAGTTCACTAAGAACATCAGTGCTCCTATGAGTTGACGATACTTTGAAGCATTTCCCAATTTAGGTCCAGCAACACTACCACATAACTTCTTAAAGTTAAGTTCCATCGGAGTAGTCACATGCTTGCAGTCCACCATCCCAAGTCTTTCCAGTATCTTCACAACATATTTTCCTTGAGAGAGGAAAATTTCCCCTGGCTTTTGCCAAACCTCCAACTCTAGGAAATAGTGCGTCGGTCCTAGGTCCTTCATCTCAAAGTCAGAAGCCAACTCCCTCTTACATATGTGAATGAGAGGGTTTGCACTTCCATCAGCTCCATGCTTGATTTTGTAGAGCCACTTAGAGGTGACAACCGATTTGTCCTGGGGTCTAGGGACCACATCCAAGACATCATTCTTCATAATTGACTCGTATTCTTCATTCATAGCATCCTTCCATACTTGATGCTTCACGGCTTCGTCGAATGATGAAGGCTCATTTTGAATGATAGCGCTCGTGGCGGTCAAATATCCTTGATACCTGTTCGGCTTCTTGCTTTCACAGAAAGTCCCCCTTGGTGCAATGTGTCTCTCGAGTCTCAGCATCTTCGAGAGTCTCCCTAAGCCATGAGGGTCTCTGTTTGGAGGAGGAGGGCTCTTGAGGAGGAGGATCAATAGGATCCATAGGTTTATCAACATCAGGCATCGTTTCGTCTTCTTTTGCACCCTGATTTCCGGTCTCAGCTTCTTTTTCCTTCCTTAGGATAGGAAGGTTCTTGATCTTCCTGAGGGCCATATCTTCGTCAAAGGTGACATCATGACCTATCTCAACTTCCTTTTGACCAGCCACATAAATTCTATATCCCTTAGAATTTTCGCTATATCCCACAAAGATTTCTTTCTTCCGAGATGCACCCAATTTGCGTCTTTTCTCTTTCGGCGGCACATGAAAATATACGAGACTTCCAAAAATTCTAAAATGAGAGACATCGGGTTTCTTACAAGTGAACATCTCTTCGGGAGTCTTGGAGTTAAATGCTTGATGAGGGATCGATTTTGAACATACACGACGGTATTTACAGCTTCAGCCCATAGGAACTTTAGAAGGCCTTGATCATGAAGCATGGCACGAACTGCTTCTACAATAAAGTGATACTTCCTTTCAACCATACCATTCTACTCAGGAGTGTATGGTGTCGTAGTCTCCCTCTTAATGCGAACTTCTCTGCAATAATCTTGGAATTCATTGGATTCGTACTTAGTCCCATTATCAGTCCTCAATATCTTGATTTTCTTCTCAGATTGGTTTTCGATCAAGGCTTTGAAGTGTCGGAACCAGGTGAACACTTCATCCTTCTTCTTTAAGAAGTAGATCCAGGTCTTGCGAGAATAATCATCTGTAAAGGTGAGATAATATAAGTATCCTCCCAAAGAGTTTACAGGCATCATACCAGATATGTCAGAGTGGATCAATTGCAATATATTTGTGGTCTTGCTATTACTTGAGGGGAATGGTCCCCTTGTAAGTTTTCCTTCGGCACATCCCAGACATACACCTTCATGCTCTACTTTGAACTCGGGCATACCTGTCACCATCTGTCTCACATTGGGTAGGGCCTTATAATGAAGATGGGAAAACCTCTGGTGCCATAGTTTAGATTGTAGAGATGTGTCGCAAGACATGGCTCCCAATGGACTTCCTCCAACTTGATACAAAGTGTCAACCCTGAACCCAAGAGTAAAAGCATCTTTAAAATTTCTTTTCCAAATATGTACCTTTCCATCCATGATTGCCACCTTGAATCCTTTGTCCTTTACAAATCTGATAATTTATAACAGTAGCAAAAGAGCCCTAACCAGAAAAGTCAATGCTCAACAAATTGGTCAAATTCAGTCAACTTCGACCTTCAAACAATCAGATGAATTAGCCCTCAAAACAACGCAAAAACAACCCCGCCAAAATCTGGTCAAACAACCCAAAAACAACCTCGTCAAAATCTTGTCAAACAGCCTACCCACGGCCAGCCTTAGCTGCAGTCAACGCTGGTCAACAATCAACATTTAGCCTCGATTTCTGTGCCCAAAAATGCGGCCAGCCCAAACAGAGATAACCCTCACAAAAACACAATCAAAGGAGGTCAACGCATGCTGGTCAACACTTGGTCAAACTGTCCAGAAATTCGGTCTCTTGAAATTTCGCTCGCCTGAAATTTCAGATGTGTGGAGAGAGAGAGGCCCAGAAATCTGTACCCAATCAATGAGAGAGAGAGAGAGAAGTGTGAAGATGAGTGTGTCCAAATGAGGCTAAGTCACCTTCTATTTATATGCAACGTTGAGGATGAATAGATGTGATTGTTGGGCATTTGAGCTTACATAAGTTTGTCGGTCGACCTTGACAATTTGACTATAATCAAAATAAATTCATAACTTCATTTGTACATGTTAGAATCAAATGATCTTTATATCAATCCTACACCTCTCAGAGAGAGGAATCCAAGAAAAATATCAGCTGTCACAAACAAGATGACCCATGTGGAGTTTGGCCCTAGTTGCCAATTTTAACGCCAATACCCTCACTAGCCAAATCCATGATGTGGTGGGGAATCCCACTTGGATCCCAACATCCGTCATCCTGTGTCTCGAGCATATGGTAGGAGGCCCCACTTGGATCCCAATGCCAACTTGGGCCTCCAATATCCCCAATGTATGGGAGATCCTACTGAGCTTCACTCTTGACTACGATCATCTCCATAAGTCCAACCCACTCCACATGCACCAATTTAAAATCTCTTGCCATCCAACCCTAAGAGAGGGATTGAAACCCCCGTACACGGAACTAGCCCTCCATGCTGATATTGTGCCATATTCGGCTCACCTCGCTCTATCCTATTGGCCTGATCATCCCATATGATTTGTCTTGGTAACTCTACCTCTCTGTCCAATGCATAGAGGTGGGCTAATAATGCTGTAAGACTCGTCAACTTGCCTTTGAAGTGATTTGTGCTAAAGTCCTTGCATGTGCTCCCTATCGGTGGTTGGTCCAAATGATGACTGCCCATCCTCATCCGTGATGGTCCCAACTTGAGTCACTAGATGCCCCTCCGTAGCTATCTCATTATGCATAACATCCTCATCAAGCTCATGTCCCTCTATGTGCTCAAATCTCCTTTGGTGCTTCTCATCTGACAACCTTGGGCCCACACTAGATGTTTTCGTACCCACCTGTACCTCATCGATGGCTGGCCCCAAAGATGAATACTCACTCGCCTCAACTATCTCTATCTCTTGAGCCATGGGAGGGCTCTCCAAAGGTGGAAGCTTATAATCCTCATGGTATAGATCTGAGCTATAATACTCCCCATGATCATGTGAGTCAATGAGCGCCCCGTATGTCACCTTGCCAACCATGGCCCCTTCTATCTCCTTCCCACTCTACTGGTCAGAGTCCCTTATTGTTCCTTGGTCTTCTTCAATTTTTGCAGCGTCATGTAATGGTTCTAATTATGTTTGAAGGGTTGTCTTAGGGCTTGTTTCATCTCCTTCTTCAGGGTCTTGAGTCTTAGGTTTGTAATTTTTCTTTTCTCTCTTTGCCATCTCTGATGATACCCATGCTTCCATGAGTTCTGCCACCTTCAAGAAAGTTTTGTTATAGTCTTCAAATTTTTGAGCAAATTCTTCTTGCCCTGGAAACATTTTAAGTCCCACAACTGACAAAGAATGTGGCTCTGATACCACTGCAATATTCCAAACTAGGAAAATACAACAAATAGCAGATGCATGAACTAAACTACATCAATAAAAATATGACCAAGAGCACAAATAAGAAAATCCCAAAATCCGAGCAATACTTTTGAGCCATTTTATTAATTATGCATGGAAGATCAAGTAGAATAGGACAAAATCTATAGAACTTGGGCTTGCTACAACAAGCAACACAAAACCCAAGTGAGAATGTGTAGGATCAGGTGCTGGGATTGGCCCAAATTTGTAGCTTGAACTTGCCCAGAAACTCTTTTGCTGACTACTAAATAGAATTGGTCGTCTTGTTACAATAATGCCCGAGATGCTAGGAAATTGTAGTCCTGAGCTCCTCACCTCAAACCCAAAAATACCTAGAAAAGGTTTGGCCTATATCCAAGCCAAAATTGAGTCGACAAAATGATGCAAATTCCACAGCTAACTAGAAATTCTCCTTGCTATAAGAATGAGGATTTTAGGCCCGAATCGCCCGAAATATTCTATAACAAAAACCCAGAAAGGGTTTGGGTTGAATCCATCGACCCCTGGTGACCCCCAACAAGTGCAAATTGCCCAATTTGGCCAGAAAACGCCCCACAATACTGACACCGCTGAATTAAGCCCAAATGCACCACTGGAAATCTCTTCCAACTCTGGCCAAATTCTCCCTTGAGGATACCGCCAATCTCCGGCCCTTATCTCTCCTCATCCTCCATTCCTCCAACCCCAGCGCAAGCCTACCTCGAGACCCCTGTGCACTTCTAGAAATGTAGAATTTCGGCCCTAAGAATTCTCTAAAACTCAGCCCTGTTAATCACCACAAAATCTCTGGCTAAATTAGGGGAAACCCCCCATAAATCCTCCAGTGTTCTACTCCTCCGTAACTGATGTCCCCACAAGCATTTCGAACCACTTCTACGCCCTGGAAGAAACACCTACCAGCTGAAATAACTTGCAAATGTGCCCAATGGAAACTTTGAATTTGAGATGGAAAGGGGAGATTGTATATTGCTATTGGTTTTGGCTAGTTTGGCTTTTATGGATGTAATGTCTGCTTTTAGATTTTCAATATCTTCTTTGATGCCTTCTATCTTAGAGACTTTGCGTGAGATTCCAAAATATCATTTTCTAGGGCATTGAGCTTGTGATCCGTGGATGTGTTTTGAGTGCCATCATGGAACCTTTTTGGGCCCCCTTGTAGGGATATTAGAGAAATATACTAATGCGATCAGCTTCACAAAGGATTCTCTTGAGATAGGTCCCTTGTAATGGTATGGTTGGGTCTATTCAAGAGTAGTACCATTGCAATTAGTGCTGTACAGGGACTCTTTTGAGATAGGTGTCCCACAATGGTTTTTTCAGGACCTAAAGTTATTTTTTGTTTATATAGTCTTGAAGTATTAATCCCATCTTAGTATTAATGTGTTGATAGAATTCTCAAATACCTGATATCCTTAATTGTGTAGGAATTTTATTGCCTATTTTGCAAAGATTAGGGTTTGCAGGGCCCCAATGTCAAAAGATTGTAAGGTGCTATAGCTCTTTGATATACATATGGGTTTCCAACAATATTATTCAGTGTAATCTTTCAGAGTGCTAAATAAGGAGGATAGGCCATACCCTTAGCCTTACTACCCTATTCCTTGGCATGCAAGAGTGATCTTGTTGATTGTCTACTCTCAATTTATTCTAGTGACAAGTTGGTCGATAGGTTTACGTAAGGCTGGTTTCAGGTACATCTTGTGGGATTCCAATATACTTGAGGTTTTTACATAAATGCGATTTGATGTGCTACTAATTGTAGGGGTACCAACAGAGGTTACAAGGGTGTCCAACCAAGTGAGCGACTTGTATTTTTTGTGTATTCTTCCCTAATTGCAAGTTTACTTGCTTAACAGTAGTTCTCTTTGTTATTTAAAAATGTTGAAACAAGTCGGTAGCCTAATTTTTTTCCTAAAATCTGGTTATGCGTTGGCTTAGGAAAGGGCTCTAATAGCATTTGTAGTGATCCTTAACTGTTGAAATTGAACTACAAAAAAGATAGCTAGAGAAAATAAATGCAGAAAATCAGATACAGGAGACAATGAGATTAAACATGTGAAATGAAACCCTTCTATCAATGATTTTTAAAAGAGAGAGCAATGATCATGTGCCTCTTTGAGGGGGCAACCTCTCATGAGCAAAGCTCCAGTTACAACAATAACACTTGACAAAACATTCCATAGCCTTCTTTTTCTCTCTCTCTCTCTCTATATATATATATATATATATTTTTTTTCCAATTAAACTGGAACGAGAATTTCAGGAGAATGGTAACTTTGAAAGATCAGCTGCCACTATTACACCAGATACAACTATATTCTAAATGCCACAAATGGGTCAGTTACAATATGTCTCCAAAGACTTGAACCCATGTAGTTGTAGAAACAAAATTTTCACCAAATCACTCAAGCTAAGATCCTTTGACCTCTATAAATAGATTTTTTAGTAACAAAACCCAAAGTAATTGTGGTCCCATCATGAATGAGTACAAAATACCTAGTGGGCCTTATTTGATAAAGATGACGCTTTTACATTATCCAATTACTCACTAATTATCTAGTGGGCCTTGTTCAAAGAAGATGACGTCATACATAAATTGATTAACTACTAAGTATCTGTAAAGTAGGAAGGTTAGGGTAGGACCCTAATGAGAGGGGACTAAGAGCATCAAGAGAGATGTTTTTTCATTAAACTAGAAGGTGGTTCTGACAATGAAAGGGAACAAAATATTATGATAGGCAGAGATGTTGATGTTTGGAAGCAGTAGTATCACAAGCAAAGAGGTTGAAGCATGGAGAGGATGGAGAAGTACTATAAACATTATGATGCTCCTTGTAGTTAGATGGATGGAATTGCTCATTGTGATTTTGTTTTGTTTGGAACACCATAGGAAGGTAATACTCATCAGTTAAGAAACTGTTAAACAAGGAAGATTTTTGAATACATAGTTATCAAGTGTGGACTTTTTTGCCTTTATTTTCAGATATTTGTTTATTTTTAAAGACGAGATATCACTAGTTTGTCTTGACTCAGACCTGAAACAGGCATCCAAAACTCTAACATGAATAATTGCTTAATTATTTTGATCATTAAATGCTTAACAACAGTCTCCTTCACAGGTTGACTCTCTTCTTAATACTTATGACGATGCCGTAGACTGCAATTTCTATGCTTTTGGAGGTTGAATCAATGGGCTTTTTGCAGGTCTTGGATCTGGAGGCTTAGATATGTGTCAGGCTAGCAGTTTTGTCGCATTTTCAGGTGGTTTTCATCAATGCTTTTAACGGTGTATTCCAGACATTGATGAAGTCATAGTGTCCTCAGGTGAGTTTGAGCAGGTTTTGTGCTAGTTCTACTGTGTACCCTCTTTATATATGGCACTTTAACTGGGTTTTAGATTGGAGGTGGATTTTATTCATCTTTTGTATAATGACAATTTTCATTATTACTTTTTGTGTATTGAGCATCATTCGGAAATGTTATGCTCATTTGGCTATCGTCTTTTTACCTCGAGACCCTTTCTATCCCATTAGTGGAATCCTCTTTATGGTGGCCAATTCTTTCTCTAGTAGTCAATTGGTTATCCAATGCGGTAATTTCTGTCAGTTTGTTTTAATTGTATTTGGACATTTTGCTGTAAAATTTGTTACTTGTCTGCAGTAGCAACAGCTCCCTAAAACTTCCATCTCCTTGGCAGAAAGGAAATTAAAAATTGTGATATTGTACTAATCAATTGGGCTAATTCGATGTCATTTCATTTTAATATTAGAAATTGATAACTATGGAAGTTTGTTAAATAATTACAACTAGATGACCACTTTTAAGACTCTTACTTCGATAACCTTACATATACTCTCTCAGTAAATCACTAGTGGATGAATGTAGAAATGTTTTATCGTATTTACAGTTTTAAGGGAAAAATGAATTGCAATTCGTGTGATTGTGAATTTTTTAAAATGACATGAGAAAAAAAACTATTACATTGGTGGGAGTATGTACGGATGTGATATGAAGCATAACTATCCATTGTTGAAAGAAAGATGACCAAGGATAAACCATGCCATAAACAGTCCTTTTACAAATTTACGTAAGAAAGCTGGAATGCAGTAGTGCATAACAAAATTATTTTCCTTGGAGATACAAAACTTGATAATTAATGATGCATTAAGTATAGTAGTGTAGCTAAAAGTCAACATCAACAGGCTTAGTTGAAGATATGTTGGAGATAAAAGAAAAATGTGATGTGGATGGAACACTTGCCACATATATTTATGGAGAGGCCGTTCTCTTCAATGTTACTGGTTACTTATGATCTTTTGTCTTTTCAATATACAATGTTTTCAATCATTTCAGAGGAGAAGTTTCTGTGACATTTTCTCTAATATTAGAACAAATTGAAAATATGAGAGAGAATAAGAACCACGGCGATGAATGATGGCTAGTCAGACAACAAACATAGAACTCATATTTTAGTGATCTGACTCTATTTTGCAAAGATATTTTTTGGAAAGGTATGGATTGAATTTGAAGTACAGAAGATTGGTATTACATTTGAGAGTTCTTGAAGACACTGCGATATCTGGAAAAAAATGTTGCCCAAGTGAAACACATAATGTGATTACAAATGAGGCAGTAAAGTGCTTATGAGAAGGTTTTCTGATTAATATATGAGACACTGCTGTTTATGTTTCATGCCATTTATTGGACGATTAGGTAAGTTTATACTTAACCATCAGGTCACGTTGAGAATTTATTGCAAAACTTCATTGAGAGCATTGTTATTATTTGGTGACATTAGATTTATGACCACCTTCAGCATCTTGCAGTCAATTATACAAAAGTTGGTAACAGGTGAAGAGTGGTTTCCCTCCAGCTGTCAAAAAGGAAGACTTGACTGAAATATTTATTTCAAGGAAGCTTTTTTGGAAGGGTGCACATAAAATAAAAAAGCATGAGACAAATATTAAGACGTTGGGAATGATTGACTGGTACGATCCATATATGGTAAGTGCTTATACACAGATTTTCTGACCTTTATGACACTGCTATGTGCATGTTTCAGGCCATTTATAGGGGGATTTGTTAAGTTTATAGTATATACTAAACTGTTATGTCACATTGATATTTGATTGCAAGTTTTCATTGGGAGAGCTGCTCTCATTACGTGATAGGGGACTTATCATCACTTTCAACACACTGCAAGGGCCTTGGAAAATAAATCAATTCTACAAAAGTTAGTAATTAGCATAGAACTGTTTGACTTCAGCTGTTAACAGAAGACTTGAGAAAAAAACTGCAATAATTATATCTGGGAATATTTTTTAGAAGGATACAGATAAAATCAGAAAAACATTTAAGATGAATATTAAAATATTGAGAATAATTGATTGGAATGATCCATAATATATGGTGTTTGTTTATGATGGAGTGGGTAGTGCGAAAGATGCCATAGAAAAATCACATCTTTTAATTAAAAAATTTGTCTTATTTAACATAGGAAAATCTACAAAAAGCCAAGGCAGAAGGGTATATACAATGGAAATTGATATTCTCTTCCTCAACACAACTGGAGCAGATATAAAATCAGGATAAGTTGCCGCAACTATATCGTTAGAACATTAATCAGTAGAAAGCCTTTGGCCGACAGTTGAATACATACTGCTTCCCACCAATTACAACAAAAAGTCTAGTACCACATTATCAAAAACATGCTTGCAACTAAGCTTCCAGATAGTAGAGGGTATCGCTCGTACTGCACACCTATATGTTGCTTATAACTCATACTCTTGTTTTCATTGGAGAAGGGTTCTTTGTTGCTTTGCTTTTGCTTATCTTCCCTATCAGGTTTGGATCTGATGGGGCCACCTTTTGGTGATTTCTGAGAGTGAGCCTGTAAGCTCCTGCGAATTGGCTAGTCCTTGCCACAACAATTGCATGAAAAGTTTTCCGGGTGGCCTGAACTTTTACTGCTGATTTATTTCTAGCTTCTCTCACATAGCACACCCTCTACATAGAGGTCACAACTTTCTTTCCAATGCTCCTTGAGGAGCACCAAGAAGCAGGTAGAGTGCAGCACCATTCTAGCTCCCAGATGTGTTTGATCCTCAGAGGCAGTCTAACCCTGGGCAGATATTGAGATAATTCATTCAAGACTAGGAGGTGACTCCCTTATACCAGCTCATTGCAGAGGGCCACCTTTTCGTGTAGACAGTGTTCTATACAAAGTTTCTTTCCTTCGGCCTCAGATGGTAGTAGAGCTTCCCTCTTGCGCTCACACTCTTCTTCTTTAGACAATAGATATTTGGAGCATTGAAGCCCTTTTCATTTTACTCAGCTCTAGAACATTGTATTTCTTCTTCTTGTCTTTTATAGTAGTACTGATTCTTGCCTTTATAGGAGTGGCCTTTGCACTCCCACTTTATATCACTACTTATTTATTGAGCAGTTCTGTTGACTTACTTTTGGTCATTTGTTGGATATTAATAAATTTATTAATCTTATCTCATCTACATCAACTTCCTTATCAAACCGCCTTTGCTTGGTCTGAATCTGTGTGATGTCCCTTTCCAACCCATAGAAGCATGAAAGGGGTTGGTGTCATAGCCTATCTAGATCCCATGGGCTATTGACAGAAAATAAGGGAGTCACTAGAATAAAATAATACAAATTAAATAATTAAATAAAGTTGGTAAAAGTCACTTTAGGAAAAGTAAAGTGACCCATGGTTTTTGCTTACCATCCATGGTTTTCAGAGGAGGAAAATATTATTGAAAGGAGACTCAAGGGGAGATATGTGAAGAATTATTGGTGAATTGTCAAGAGCTCTAGTGGCTTACAGTGAGAGGGAGAAACCCTCGTTATTTTCCCAGTTTCAGTGTTAAAATATACACCTCAGCTGGTGGCAGCCAATTTCGGTGGTTGTCAAGCCACCCTAGCTGGTCTTTGACGCTGCAGGGAGATGGAATCGGAAATTGAGGGGAACACATAACCATCAGAAGGGAGGCTGATCTATTGCCTATCTAGGAGGTTGAGCTTGTTTATTTTGCGGAGCCGAGTCTCTATTTTCAGGGTAATGACTTGGCTTACTGAAGCTCGAATTTTCCTATCGAACTAGAGCGAATTGCTAGAGTGAATCTGTGAGGGCTGAGTCAATTAATTGGTAGTCGAAGTCTTGTTCTTGGGCCAAATTAACCGATAATTTATCGAGGCCAAATTCATCAAAGAGAATCGGTGTGAAATGTTGGAGTCCAAGAAATCAATTATCGTCAATTTCTCGTGGGCTGAATTACTGCCTTTAGAGGAGCAAGTTTATCCCTCTTGTGGATTGAATTGCTTGTGTGGTTTGTGGATTATCAGAAGGGGACAAATTACATTTGTTGTAAGCCATCTATTAGGGAGATCAAGCTACATTTTCATAGAGGGCCACAAGTAATTAGGAGGCCAAAATTATTACAGTTGTAAGGTTGAATTGCTGTAAAGAGGAGGGCCAGATCACCAATTTGAAAGGAGGTCAAATTTCTCTATGTAACTGCTGAGTTAGTAGGAGATCTGGACAAGTAATTTCAAGAGCTCACCCACCAGGTTTTTGGTCCCAAAGATTTTATATAAAATTCCTCCATCAATCTATTAATAAAAGAAGCTAGGGATTTACAATATTCTCACTTATTTCTAGATTTTCTTTAATCAAAAGTGCTGACGAATTAATTCTACTGTATTTCCGATGGAATTTTTATGGTGTATTTTTTTTTTAAGTAAATTTTTGGAAAATTAAATTCTCGAGGATATTACAGTAGTATCAGAGTTGAGCATCTTGCTAGCCTGAAAGGGTTACCACAGTGGATGATTCTAGGGGATCAAGGGTTTGTAACTTATAGGAGGAAGAAGGAAAAGGAGAATCTCTACCTAGAATTGGAGGAAGAAGGAAAGGGAGAATCTCTACCTAGAATTGGAGGAAGAAGAAGGAAGAATGGGGGATTGCGAGGGTCAACCATGGGAAAGCCTCAAGCATGTCTTGAATGATTAGCCAAAGGACAATAGGAGATAGCCAGAGGACAACATGAGATGGCCCAGGAGATAACTAGAGGACAACATGAAATGGCCTAGGCCATGAAAAGCATAGCTCATTCCTGGCTAGCCTTCATGGGAGTTAGCCCAACAATGGAGCATAAGGTTCACATAGAAACTATAGCTTGTTTAGAGGAAATGACAATCATCATGTTGAGGCTAGTAATTCATCCAATCCAGTTCCCCCACCAACGAATAAAGATGAATCAAGGCTACTGTTGCCCAAATTATTGGATGAACTAGAAGATAACTGATAACGACAAGATGAAAGTTTCTTGGACTATATGAGGGAGTATGAGGCATTGGGGGCAGAGCTCCATGCACAAATGTCACTCTAGGATTATTGTGCCATCAATCATAGGAATAAATCAAGGGATCATGACAAGTGGTGGATGAACGATGATGTTTCAAAGAAGGCGATAAAGATAAATATCCCAACCTTCAATGGGACTTCTAGTGGCATAGCTAGAGCATGTGTACAAAAGTTGGATACATATTTCCAGCTTAACCTAGTGAGGGAGTCAGAGGGAATCCAGTGTGCCATGCTACATTTGGATGGTGAAGTGCATGAATGGTGGTATCATGGGTTGTCCACACTCGGGCATGCTAACATCACCTCCTATTTGAAGTTTACTAATACACAGATCCAAAGATTTGATAAGAAAAATCCGGAGATACATTTTAGAGATCTAGCACAACTTAAGCAAACAGGGAACCGAGGCAGCTACATCACGAAGTTCCAGAGATTAGCAGTGACGGTGACGAAATATCTCATGATCGGTTGGTGATGCTATTCTTGGAGGGGCTAGATTGAAGGAATGACGATGCTTACTTACATTGATTCACAATTCGAGGATCATATGCTACAGACAAGTGGCTATACAATTTCTTACAGAACTGAAAGCCAAGTCCACTATAATGCAATCAGTGAATTAGTACTGCTTTCATTACTTGCTTCGTTGCTTGCCGTCGGTTCGGGGGGAGCACCGACCTGCCTAGTTTGAACGATCGCCAGATTCAAGAGAATCCATTGGACAACTGGCTGAAGGCTTTTAGGCCTAGTACAATTCAAGTTGCTATTGCCAAAACCAAGGATATGGTCGATGTAGTGCCCAAGAAGCCACTTGCCAAATTTATTCCCCCGTAGAAGAATAAGGAGAAGTAGCCTTGGTAGGGGAAAAATCGGATGGAAGAAACCAAGAACGAGCTGAGAAGAAAGAAGCGTTGCTATAGCTGCAAAGAACCATGGGTTGTAGGCATTGATGCATGGGCAAGAGAAAGGTACATTATATAGATGTAATGTCGGACAACGAAGAGGAGGAAGAACAGGTTGCAACACAGGAAGAGGAGCATAGCAACAACAACAATGATGAAGAACCACCAAGGAGAAAACCAACTAGGTCCACTATAGCCAAGCTCTCATTCATCCTCAGGTACAACAAATTTAGAGTAAGGGTAGTCATACAATGGAAATGGGTCACGGTCCTCATCGATGGAGGATCCACTCATATTTTTATAGATGCTTCCCTTGTAGCTGGAAGGTGTTTGGCTATAGAAGAATTCAAGGGTTTTGGCGTAGAGGTAACTAGAGGATGAAGGATGGCTTGTTTGAGGAAGGTTCCTCAAATGGAGTTGAAGATGGGAAATTACACCCTAGTGGATGATTTCTATTTGAGCTTGTTGACACAAACGTGGTGCTAGGTGTACAATGGCTCATTTCCATAGGGAGGCGTTGCACTGATTAACGTACCATGGAAATGGAGTAGGTCACACCAGAAGGACATGTTACCCACCAAAAGTAGTTGACCCCATAGGAGAATGTTTCTCTTAGATATCTCTTTAGCCAATACTTAGCAACCCTTAATAACCATTTATGTAGCTGATACATTGTGTCATTTGATTTGTGCTCCCAACATCAATCATATGTCCCCTTGCCCCTTTGTCGAGAGCATATGTTAGAAAGGGGGCAATCCAACCTAAAAGGTATGTTTTTCATTGTGCAATTAGGTGCTTAGGCTTGTTTTTATTGGGTACCTTGGGCATGGATTATTGGCTGTGACTGTTGTTTTGTTCCCTCACCTTAAATGGGGGGTTAATTCTCAATCCTAGTCTCGTGGGATCTTCCCTATTGGACAATGGCTTTAGGAAGGGTACTACTTCGGAAACCCCGATTTTGGTAGTGTGGTTCTGTGTTCTTGTTCCACATTTTTCACTCCCCTCAGCACATTACAAGCTCCATTTCATCATTTTTCTTCTCTGGGTCCACATGTCCACTAGGTTCACAAGGCACTAAAACTCCCCCTTTCCCTTGTCCACATATCTGGGTCATGCCTAGAAACATTTCCTTGGAGATTGATGCAACTAAAGAACGTTAAAAGCATATCATGGCCACAAGCAAGAATCAAAAGAAAATAATATTATAAAATGCAAAATATGGTCGGGACAACTAATATAGCACGTGGTCAAAAGCCAAACATGAGCTCTAACACTTTTATCATGGCGATCACCCTAGCTCCTATGGCCCCATGATTGCCCCCACATCATTACGGTACCCATGCACGTCCCAACCCCTGGTGGGCGATGAACTACCCCACCTTAAGGTGGTAATAATTGCTTTATATAATTCACAACATGCTCTAATTTCTCGGGGCCCAAAGTAGTAATACAAAGAAAAATCAAGAAAAGGAAAAAGGCAAATAAAGAGGGGTGGAAAAACAAAGGTTGGGGTAACTCATGTATCCACGATTGCTCCCTCCTACATCTATATACCCAATATGTGGACATCCCTCATTATTGCTATCCTTGTACCCATGACATTTGCCCTAGAGACCCTTGTGACCCCATCCATTTCATCATCATTCATATGCCACCTATCAATTGAAGGATGTACCAAGGACCTGTCTTCCCCCCTAAAGGTTGGGAACACCCAATAGGGTCGTTTATTAACCACTCCTACCTAGGGAGGTAACACTACTTTGAGATCAAACCCCCAAATTTGGAAGGGAAGCCTCATATGAAATCCCAATATGCCCTTGATTAACAAGCTTAGTTCACTTAGATGCACTAATGAATTATTGTACCTGATGAGGAGGATGCAACAATGGATATCATATGTGATTGTCAGGTGGTTTCATCATGGGCTGGGCAACTTAATTGGGGCCCAAGTCCACCAAAGGATCATATTGACATCCTCAAGTGAAGTGTTGAGAGCCATGAGACTCCCATCATGTGTAGAGCATCATTTCACGCCATGGCCACTGTAAAGACTGTACAGAATTTTATAGCCATTGCAAAAACAGTAAAGGGGTTTCTTAAAATCATCATGAACCTATGATAAAATTACATAAAATTTTACAAATCTAACTGACAGAATTGATGAGAGTACCTACCTGTATTCCTGCGGTTGATGATGCCTCAAGCTGCTCCTGCTTCGGTTACCAAAAGACCGAAACCACCCAGCCAAACTGAGCAAAACCTCGCTACTCAGTCCAGTAAGCTTCTCAATTGAAGCAGACTGTTCCCCCGTGCCCAGAAACCTCAGAACAACAAGGCGCGCCTAATTGATAATGCAAGTTAACTTTATTCAATCATTATTGTGTATTTCAATCACCATTTGTGATTATACTATCTCAAATTGACTTAGAAGGTATTAATTATGCACAATTCATTGCATGCTCACCTCTTTAGGAGATCCATTACAGAAAATGAGTATGTCGTCGACAAAGAGAAGATGCATAATAGCTAGAGCCTGAGCAATGAGAGTTCCTTGGAAATCGCTCTTTTTCCTTTGCTAGTAGATGGCTAAGCCCTTCCACTACTAGTAGAAACATGAGAGGGTAGAGGGTATACCACTTGCACAATCCTCTTTGTGCATGAAAGAAAGGATAGGTTGATCCATTTATTAACACTACAAACGATACTGTCTACATACAACTCATCAACCAAGAAATGAAGTTTGGGTTGAAACCCACATGTTTTAGAGGAAGCCTTAAATAAATCCAATTGACTCTGTCATAGGTTTTAGACAAGTCAATCTTGATGACAACCCCCTTTAAGTTTTGATTTTTTAGGTTGTGTAAATCCTCTGTGCCACGCATATTATTTCTTGGATTTTTCGCCACTCCAAAAATGCAAAATGTTCTTTGGAAATTGATTTTGAAAGAATGGGTTTGATTCTATAAGCAATTATTTTTGCAACTACCTTATATATAGCATTGCACAAAGAGATGGGGCGGAAATCATCGAAGGATGCAGGATGGTTCACCTTGGGGATGAGAGCTATGAAGGTCGAGTTAAAGGCTGGAAACATTTTCCTATCCCTTCTAGATTCTTCAATCACCATCAAGAGGTCATTCCTAATAGTGTCATACAACCCAAGAAGAAATTCAACAGCCCTACCATCCAAACTCGGGCTCATCTTTCTGAAAACTTTGTAATACCTCTTTTAAGTCTTCCTTTGAAACTTCATCCATGATGGCCCTGTTCTCCTCTTCTTCAACAAACCTTGGAAAAAGTTGCACAATTTTGATAACTTCAACATTGAGGCACTCATTGGTGCTTGGAATAGGTTCTCGAAGTGACTCTTTTCCATTGCCTCTAAGCCTTCGAAGTTCGAGATATCTTTGTTATTTGGATCCTGGAGACTCCATATGTTGTTGTGCATTTTCCTTCCCTTGGCATAGGCTAGGAAGAATTTGGTGTTATCATCTCCACTTTCCAACCAAATGGTCCTCCTTTTTAAGTGCCATTCCATCTCCCTTTCGTCTAGGAGCACTCTTTTCCTTTTTCTTTTCCAAATTTATGAGTGCCTCTCCAGATTCTGGAGAGTTGAACCCCCTTCATCTTCTTGATTGGAAAGATCTTGAAGTTGCTTTTAAATCTCTGCCAATTCATGAACTCTTGCCATCTTCTTCTTCTTTGCCCATTCTTTCGTATTTTGATTGATGAGTTTTAAATTGGCGTTGAATTGGCAAGCTATAGAGGAACGTTGATGGGGATCAAAAGCTTTCCAATGGGTGCTAACTAGTGATAGAAAATCCTCCTCTTTTTGCCAAACTTAATGTTGAAATTTCTAAGTCTGACACGTAAGAAATTCCTACTGCATTATCTGGTTTATTTCATCTACTTATTCCTTAACAAGTTATTTATCCATATAAATACTGAAAACAAACACAAATGCAGTCTCAACTCACATATAGATCATCAATTGAAATAATAAACAAACACACAAGGGACACTGTTATTTTTGGACAATCATCCCCGGAAAAACCCAATGTGGTAAAACCTGTGCAACAGTTCTGAGGGTTTTATTATTAAGCAACTTTCTTGAGTACAAGTAGGGTGCCATACTGGTTCACCCAACAGATATTTCTATACGACAATAATACCTCTTGTCGGAAGCACATATTCAGCTTCTCAACACTAGTCTGCCCCACGAAAATCCTTCCGACGCTTCTCCAAGGCTCTGCGTCAACCCTGCTAGCCTCTGCGTAGCTCTAGAACCCTCTGCGTCCACCTTCTGCGTCTCTGCGTCAACCCTCTGGCCTTATGCGTCACCCACGCAGGCCCTTCAGTCTCTGTGCAATCTCTAGCTACCTATGTGTGGTTCCTGCTGCCTCTGCTTAGCCTCTTCAATCACTGCACTGGCCCTATGGCACTATCTTTGCCTCTCTGCTATGTACTCACTGCCCCTCGCCGCAACTCAAATCACTTGCTCAAATTTTCTCAGCAAACCCCGCTCTAGAAAATCGAACTGATTGATCAATCTTGGTGTATCTCCAATTGACCCTCAAGCCTTTTCTTATACTTTTCTTGTTGAGTCTTCAACGGCCGAGATTAAGTCCCTAATCAACGACTAAGATTAGTTTTGGCTTGATCCATGTCATTTAGAACCTTCTCACCCAGTGTTATATTAATACCCATTAATATTTTAATTTTCCTAAGTTTAGACCTAGGAACTCCATTAAAAATATTATTTATTTATAATATCACTCTAATCGGGTGGAATTTCCCCAAACCATTTCTGGTCCTTGGAGATCTCATGTGCTTTAGCCTGTCTACCAATTTTCATGGCTAGAGCACATTTGATGCTACCACAAATCAACACTCCCTCTTAGTGAGGAATGTGCTCTAGTAATGCTCCACCACTGAACATCCCATTGATCGTCCAACACCGGTACCTGTGCTGATTATTGACCTGCTGCCCAACATCCACTACACTGTGCCTCTTGTACTGCTGCCCATGGCTCTGCCATTGCCACTGCTACATTTGTATTGCAACTCCCTCTAAACATGTTGCATCATGCTGCCCATAACACTGCCACTGCTAACCGCTGCACTGCAACTCAGTTACCTAGAAGTAACTGATCTACCCAACTACTGACATCCTTGTCAGTGTAGAAGCCTCCTGATGCTGAAGCTACCTCTGCTGCTATCCTGTGCTCCCTCTGTTGTCTCTGCGTTGCTGCAAACACCTTTGTGCCTCTCGCACTGCTGCAACCATCTTTGTGCCTCTCTGCACTACTGCAACCACCTCTATGCCTCTCACATTGCTGCAACCCCCACTGCGCTGCTATAGACTTTTGCAGTCTAGCGCTGCCTTGTTGCTCCATTTGCATCTTGCTTCTACTGACATTTTTCATCTTGCTACTGTCATTCGGGGCTCCCATAGCCGGATATGATCCAAGAGTTTGGGTACCTCAACAATCCTGCCCCTCATCTTCTGTAGTCCTCTTGACTACAACTCGATGTCTCCCCACCTCTTCTCTAGAGGTGCATAAGCACTCATGGCACAATCGTCATTAGTCTCGTCTTCTTTTTCCGCCTTAGTCAGAGTTGCCTTGGAGTCACAAGGCTCTCCCTTATTCTTCTTCTTGGGACACAGGGTTGCCTAATGACCCAACTCCCCACAATGGAAGCACTTTACCTTGGAGATGTCCTTCTTCCTCTTCCGCTGCTGTCCCACAGACGCTAGAGCCGCATCCTCCTCCTCTTTCTTGATTCGACCTCCTTTGTTGCTACTTCCCACCTTGGTCAACCATGTGATCTCTTCTTGGCGAAGAGCTGCCCACATCTCTTCCCATCTTGGAAGATTAGCTTTGCCCAAAAATGCTTTGGACAAATGTTTGCCAATCCTCGGAGACTGCATTCAGGGCGGTCCTCACCATGACTCCTGATCTGGTGTGGCCCCTATCGAAGTAAGTTGACCCCGAATCTCTTGCAACCTGTTAAGGTATAGATCTATTTGCGCCCCCTTCTGCATTTGATACGACCGCCACTGATTCACCAACAACATCTTCCTCTGCATGGAAGTGCCCTGATATAATGTCGTCAAGATATCCCACATCTCCTTTGCTGTGCTCTTCTCGGAAATCTGCGGTACTACATGATCCTTGACCCCATCAAGGATTATGCACTTTGCCTTTACCATTGTATCCTTATACCTTTCATTATCAGCTAGGTTGACTAGGATAGCCACAATTCTCAAGGCGAAGCCCTTGATGCGATGTCTATCTAGAACAGACAGGATCCTGGCCTTCTAGATGACAAAGTTGGAGGCCTCGTCCAACCTGCCCTGATCCCTCAGTTCGTTCATTGCCATCTTCGCTCCTTTTCTGGACTCCCTCTGAGTCTCAACTTCCCTCCTAGAAGTTCTCTCCTAGACTTCCTCTGAGTCTCGATTTCCTTGCTGGAAATCTTCTCGCCCGCTGTCGATCCACTCCTCTCCAATCCTCTTTGCAACTGCAAACTCCTGGAAGTTCTCTCCTAGACCCCCTCTGAGTCTCGATTTCCTTGCTGGAAATCTTCTCGCCAACTGTCTATCCACTCCTCTCCAATACTCTTTGCAACTGCAACTCGGATCTGGATTTCTTGGCTAGAAATCCGTCAAGGCAATGACTCCCTCTACCTTGGTTCTGTCCTGTTAGGTGCTATTCTGCTTCGACAACAACACCCCACCAACTTCCTAATCCACAATCTGCGCACAACTCACTATGCCCCAACAACTGAAGAAATTGAGCCTTCCAGCTCTATGCAATCCAGCAAAGGCTGAATCACTCCTCTGGTCAACTGCGTCAAGCCTACCTGACTGAGTGGGATGACGTGGCTCTTTGTGAGCCTCTTCTGCCTCTCTCTGCCTCTGCGCTGGCCTTCTCTTTGGCTCGAAATGATGATGTAGGCCCTTTGCGTCACTCCCTCTTTGCTGCTTTCTGCTTAGGATTAGCATTGTCTCTCGGGATAGCTACTACTATTGCAAATATTTCTGATTATGCTGGTGCCTTCAGTCCTCCTGTGATCTACAATGCTCTGATACCATGTTGAAATTTCTAAGTCTGACATGTCAGAAATTCCTACTGCATTATTTGTTTTATTTCACCTACTTGTTTATTCCTTAACAAGTTATTTATCCATGTAAATACTGAAAATAAATGCAAATGCAGTCTCAACTCACATACAGATCGTCAACTGAAATAATAGACAAACACACAAGGGACACTGTTATTTTTGGACAATTGTCCCCGGAAAAACCCAATGCGGGAAAATCGATGCAACAGTTCTGAGGGTTTTATTATTAAGCAACTTTCTTGAGTACAACTAGGGTGCCATACTGGCACACCCAACAGAGATTTCTACACAACAGTAATACCTCTTCTCAGAAGCAGATATTCAGCTTCTCAACACTAGTTTGCCCCACGAAAATCCTTCTGGTGCTTTCTCCAAGGCTTTGCGTTAGCCGTGCTAGCCTCTACATAGCTCTGGAACCCTCTACGTCAGCCCTCTGGCCTTCTGCGTCACCCATGCAGACCCCTCAGCTTCTGTGTAGTCTCTAGCTGCCTCTACGTGGTTCCTGCTGCCTTTGCGTAGCCTCCTCAATCACTGCGCTGGCCCTTTGGCACTATCTCTACCTCTTTGCTATGTGCTCACTGCTCCTCGCTGCAACTCGGATCACTTGCTCGATTTTTCTTAGCAAACCCCGCTCTAGAAAATCGAACTAACTGATCAATGTTGGTGTATCTCCAACTGATCCTCAAGTCTCCTCTTATACTTTTCCTGTTGAGTCTTTAATGGCCTAGATTAAGTCCCTAATCAACGACTAAGATTAGATTTGGCTTGATCCATGTCATTTAGAACTTTCTCACCCAGTTTTATATTAATACCCATTAATATTTTAATTTTCTTAAGTTTAGACTTAGGAATTCCATTAAAAATATTAATTATTTTAATATCTTTCTAACTGGGTGGAATTTCCCCAAACCATTTCTGGGTCTTGGAGATCTCATGTGCTTTAGCATCTCCACCAATTTTCATGGCTAGAGCACATTCAATGCTACCACAAATCAACACTTCCTCTTAGTGAGGAATGTGCTCTAGTAATGCTCCACCACTGAACATCGCATTGATCATCCAACACCGGTACCTGTGCTGATTATTGGCCTGCTGCCCAACATCCACTACACTGTGCCTCTTGTACTGCTGCCCATGGCTCTGCCATTGCCACTGCTACATTTGTATTGCAGCTCCCTCTAAACATGTTGCATCATGCTGCCCATAACACTGCCACTGCTAACTGCTGCACTGCAAAGTTGATGAAATCTAGGTAAAGTATTTTCCTTATTCCGAAACGAGTGTTTTGGTTCATAAAGGACAAGAAATAGTCCTTGAGAAGGATCGAATCTAGATGATCTTCACGACTTTTCCAAAATGCTTTTGATCCTACACAGTGGAGTTTCTAGGTGAGTTAAAATAAACAAAATGAAATACACTCACCAAATGTCGTCATAGATTTTGGAGGATAGATGACAATGTTGATTTTTGGTAGAATCAGAGGTGCTCTAGCCTTGAAATTTGGAGGAGAGGCCAAGGCAAATGAGATCTCCAAGACCCAGAAATCGTTTTGAGAAATTCCACCCGGATGAGGATTTATTAAAATAATTAATATTTTTAATGGGTTCCTAAGTCTAAACTTAGGAAAATAAAAATATTAATGGGTATTAATAAAGATAATGGTGAGAAGCTTCTAAGAGACAAGGATCAAGTCTGTTTTAATCTTAGCCGTTGATTAGAGACTTAATCTTGGTCGTTGATTCATCAACAGGAAAAGTATAAGAGAAGACTTGAGGATCATTTGGAGACACACTGGCAGATACTCAATATCTCATGGAAAATCGATTCTCAAGTGAAGGAGATCGATTTGAGAGGGAGAGTTGCAGGGTGGAGGTAGAGGAGGGCATTAGCAGTAGTCAGTGACTAAGGAGGTGACACAGGGACAGTGAGAGACAACACAAAGAGAGACGCAGTCCAGAGGAAAGACACAGAGGGACGCAGAGCCACTCAGATCCAAGCTGAGTCATGAGAGTGACGCAGAGGTGACGCAGGAGTGGGAGAAGGGTCTCCAAAGGGTGACCCAGAAATCGTTTTGAGAAATTCCACTTGGATGAGGAGTTATTAAAATAATTAATATTTTTAATGGGTTCCTAAGTCTAAACTTAGGAAAGTAAAAATATTAATGGGTATTAATAAAGATAAGGGTGAGAAGCTTCTAAGAGATGAGGATCAACTCTGTTTTAATCTTAGTCGTTGATTAGAGACTTAATCTCGACCGTTGACTCATCAATAGGAAAAGTATAAGAGAAGACTTGAGGATCATTTGGAGACACACTGGTAGATACTCTGTATCTCAAGGAAATTCAATTCTCAAGTGAAGGAGATCGATTTCAGAGGGAGAGTTGCAGGGTGGAGGTAGAGGAGGGCATCAACAACAGTTAGTGACTGAGGAGGAGGTGACATAGAGATAGTGAGAGACAGAACATAGAGACGTAGTTTAGAGGAGAGACGTAGGCTGACGCAAAGGGATGCAGAGCCACTCAGAGCCACGCTGAGCCACACCGGGTGACACAGAGGTGACGTAGGAGTGGGAGAAGGGTCTCCAAAGTGTCAGAAAGTTTCAAAGGGAAAGTATTAGGTGTTTTCTTTCAATTCTCTGTAAAATCATTCCTTGTAAAAGCAATTGTTGCTGAAGATTAATAAAACCCTCATTTGCTACATCGGTTTTCCCACATTGGGTTTTTCCAGGGACAATTGTCCAAAAACAATTAGGTTGATGTGATTGGTTCTTGTGCATGTATTTTTATATGTGTAATTATTGTGATAACTGTAGTAGAATTTATTTTAATATTTGTTGAAAGGATCTCGTAAATAACTTATCGTGAAGAATAAGTAGGTGAAATATATCAGTTGCTGCAGTTATCATGCAAATATGTATTGTCAAACCTACACAAAAATTTTAGACAATCAACCCTGTCATGGTTGAAAGTCTCTCAATTCAGACTGTTGTTTGCCAAATTCTGGGGGGTGTCCCTAGATGATGTGTGCTATTATCTACTTAATATTCCCACTTAAAACTGCAATTTGACTAGCACCCAACAAAGCTTCACTTTTGACTTCCAATAAGCAACCAAAAGTGAAGTAGTCCTTGAGAATGACATTTATAATGGTTGAAATTAGATTTTTGAGAGTAATAGTAGCAACAGAATTGAAAGTGATGCGAGAAACAAATGTGCGCTTCGAGTGAAATAATTCAAAACAAGTGCACTTCAGTGTACCATCACACTACAAAAAAATTCATTCATTGGCCTCTAATACATTCAAAGAGTTGGGATTAAACATAATTGGATGAAATCACAAATACCCAAGAAGTTGGTTGCATTTTAATGAGTACTGAGTGACAGGTTACTATGAGTTCTTTCGCTTGCAGTGGAGGTAGTGGTCTGAGAGATTAAAACATAGAAAGGTGAATTTTCCATTGCTACCAAAGCATCTAAGAAAAATTGTCCAACCCTAGTACCGATGCTCCAATATGCATATATGGAAGAAACATTTCCTCTCTCAAACCAATTGATCGAATGGTTCAAAACAAGGAAAGGTTGGAAAGACAAAAAGCTTTGTAGATAAAGCCATCCTTTCCCCTTTTCCACTTTCAATTATTTTGGCAAAAACACAAAATATGCTTTCTTTACTTCACTTCTTGAGTGGAAACATCAACAAAATCTGCTTTTCACATCTCCTTATTGAATTGGAAAAATCTTACTTTTCCTCTAGCTTTACTCATGAAGACATTTAGTAAAAGCTCCCATTCTCTCATTAAAACTATTTGACGTATTTTCTATGTGATTAAATAATTAAATAAAAATTTAATTATTTAATTATTTCACAACATATGACTTTGAAGTCATAATCCTTGAAAATTTACCAAGATATATGATTTAGGTCCATGCCAAGTGTCGCCTCAAGACATGAGCTAGTGAGAAAGATGCTACTCAACTCCTCACTTTTCCATGCGAAGGAAGCTCAAACCACCCCTTTGTTGCTAACTAGGAACCATGACCAACACTGACAGCTGCCAAATATATAAACTTACTGATTATATACATGCCTAAAGAGGTAGCCCCCAAAAAAACAAAAAGCAAAGTTTTGGCCAAATAACATATTGGGGCATAATTATAAAAAAACAAAAAGCAAAAAAACATAAAATCAAAGGAAAAGTGCCATTTTAGATCTGAGTGAAAATGGTCCCATAGGACTTGCTTTTTCACTAGTATCAAGTAGTAGTAGTCAAATATGATGTCTGGGCCCCCAATAGGCCACATATTGAAAAAGCAGAATTTCCCAAAATAGCAGTTTCTATGAAATTGACAAATCAGATGGAATTGAATATATAAGTTCCTTTGATCAATGGTTATGCCATGAAGCGTTTGGAAATAGACTTGTGTGATTAAGTCTCAATGGACCATAACCCTTAAATAGGAAGAAATGCTACTAGGGTTAACAGGTATCAATATCTTTTGAATGTTCATTGGTTGCATATGATGGCTAGAAATTCATATATGGCTCAGATCCTTTCTTTAGGCCAATCTAGCATGCATTACATCATTTGATGGAAATCAACTAGACTCCATTGGATTATTTAGTTCATGATGGTTCGCCATATTACCTCAATCAGTTTTTGTGTATTGCAGGTTCCAAAGGCCAAACTGCTTATTGCTTATCTAGGAGGTCTATGCCTTTCCTATGTAGGTCATTTTGGTAAAGCTAAAAACATGCTAACACTTACAACATTATTTATTCAAGCCTTGTATGCGATGTCAAGTGGAGTATTTTATTCACCATTGCTCTTTATGTAGCACTAGCAAACCAACTAGTCGCAAACAAGGCCTTTATCAACTTTTTCTGGTTCCTTCACAGTTTTGGAATCCATCTCTATGGCCTTTTTGAGTGGGCTATCTATGACACTTATGAAACTTGATTGTGTTCTTGTAATGGTCTGCTGTTTATCAAAGACAGTTATTTTTATTCCTTGCCCAAGACGACTACTTTTCAACAAACAACTAGACTCTTTTTCTCTCATGTTTGATTTCACTTTGCTTTGCATATATCAACATTATTTCTAATTTTGTCTCATGTTTCCTTGGGACATTTTAGGAGACAGTGTGGCACCTATTGGGTTGTCAACTTCATATTTCTACAACATTCTAGTCACAAATTGATGGATAGATGAAATTGGTTAACTGTAGCCTATTCCACGTTGTTTGCATCTATTACACCAAAAATAAACAACAAGACTTTCATCTCCATGTTCTTCAACACTGTTACAATAGGGGAGTTAGTATTTCTACAACTTTTTCTCCTTTTGAGGCATGCCTTGGCTATTAGCCATTGGCCCCTTATGATCTCCTTGTTACTTTGCCAACACTCACCACTAGTCAACACAAGGAGCACTTTTACAATAGAGGAGTTGTATTTCTACAAATTTTCCCCTTTTGAGGCATGTAATGGCTATTAGCTATTGGCCCCTTATGATCTCCTTGTCACTTTTCCAACACCCACCATGCTTTGTCAACACAAGGAACAATATAGTGCTTTGACTTTTGTCCTAGTGTTGGCACATATTCACTCTTAGGTGGCTGTAGCATTAGAAGCCTTTCAAGTTCATTACAAGTTTCTCCAAGATCATCACAGGATGTGGGCACATTTTAAGTTGGGTGAACATGTTTGGTTACATTTGGAAAAAAATGCATGAAGGGTTAACACTATTCTAAGCTCAAGCCCATCAGACATGGTCCCTATACCATTATTCAACAAATTGGGGACAATGCCGATCGCTAGGATCTCCCCTTTGAACTAGGCATTTGCAATATGGTCAGTGTCACTCATCTCAAGTTGTACGACCCTCCTCTTTCGGAAAATGAAGTTTTGGTATTCCACCTTGTAGAAGCCATTCTAGATTTCCAACCTCCTTTTGTAGAAGATGCTTTGATGGACATGGATCCCTTCTCCACTAGACACAAACAATTCTCTTCTTACCTTATTGGATACTAAGTGTAGTGGCCTATCATTTTTTGAGTTAGACTCTTAAACTTAGTTCCCTCATATGGTCGAGAAAGTGGGGGCATTTTCTGCCTAAATAGGGAGCATTTGATATGATCAAGGATGTCTCTCCATGAGGGTGTGATTCTCTAGATTAGGGTTAGTTGTTTTAAGTAAATGCACGAGCTTTGAAGATCTCTGCAAGTAGCTAAGATGTATTTATCATTTCTAAATAGCTATTTTTGACTATGTCAAGCCAAGAACTTAGATGGCTTCTTTTCACTAGAAGAATGAAGAATCAAGCCATTTGGATCAAAATTTCATTCTCTTTGTCATCCTTGTGTCTAGGATGCGCATTTTTAGTTTTCCAAGCTAAACATTCCTCTCATTTCCATCATCTTCCCATGTGAGGCTATATCTAGGAACTGTAATTTATTTTTTCTATTTTTTTCTTTTGATTTATTGCAGTAAGTGTTTTTCTTCTAATTAATTGGAGGCCATTTCTTCTCCATTTGAGCTTCTCCCGATATAAACTTTATTTGCAATCTTTCAGTTTCTATTACTACCTTTATTGGGGTGGCTAATGTTGAGAGAACATAAACAATTATTTGATGGACAATTTTGATGAGTGGGATTTTGCTTGCTAGAGAGGAAATAAAGCTCTAGCTGTGCAATTTTGCCGTCATCTTACTATTCACTTCTTTCCGCGAAAAGGTCTAACATAAGCTTGCAATAAAAGGAACTCCTAAGTATTTACTAGGTAGGAAATCTCTCTGGAAATTAAGGGTTCTATTGAAATGCCTTTCAATGGCCAAATTAATGTTGAAGAAAATAACTTTGAAACAACTTATTCAAGGCAAGTAAGAAGTGATTCAAAGCTTTTCTTAGTTTTTGGAACTCTTATGTGGTTGCTTGACCTATGAGAGGTATATCATCTATGAATTCAAGGTGTGAGATAGCCTTCGAGTCTATTGCTGGTCTAATATCTTTCAACTCTCTTGTGTCTTTCAAATAGTTATGAGTTCTCCTTTGTTGATTTTGGGTAGCATCGGATGTGATCTAGCTCTGAAATTTTGTGGAGGGGCTAGAATTTATGAGATCTCCAAGACCTAGAAATCGTTTGGAGAAATTCCACCCGGATGATGAATTATTAAAATAATTAATATTTTTAATAGGGTTCGTAAGTCTAAACTTAGGAAAATAAAAATATTAATGGGTATTAATAAAGATATGGGTGAGAAGCTTCTAAGAGACAAGGATCAAGTCTGTTTTAATCTTAGCTTTTGATTAGGGACTTAATCTCGACCGTTGATTCATCAACAAGAAAAGTATAAGAGAAGACTTGAGTGTCATTTGGAGACACGCCGGGCAAATACTCAGTAACTCGAGGGAAATCGATTCTCAAGGAGAAGAAGTTCAATTTCAGAGGGAGAGTAGTAGGGTGAAGGAAGAGGAGGGTATCCGCATCAGTGAGAGATTGAGGAAGAGTTGACGCAGAGCATCTGAGAGACAACGCAGAAGGAAGATCAGAGAGACAACGCAGAAGGAAGATCAGAGAGACAACGCAATTGGAGACGCAGTCCTCATGCAGAAGTGATGCAGAGGAGGGTAGAGGGTCTCCAGGGTGTCAGGACTTCTCCAGGAGGAGGAGAAAAATTGTCTTAGGTGTTTCTCTCAAAAGTGTCTCAATATTCTGTAGAATCGTTCCTTGTAAAGAGATTGTCGCTGAAGATTAATAAATAAACCTTCATCTGCTACAACGGTTTTCCCGCATTGGGTTTTTAAGGGGATAATTGTCAAAAAATAACTGTGTTGATGTGATTGATTATTGTGCTTGTATATCACTGTTATTTTTCTCTATGCTATTATTGGATAACTGCAGTAGAATTTATTTTAATGTTTATTGAAGGTTTTGTAAATAACTTATTGTGGAAAATAAGTAGGAGAAATAAATTAGTTACTGCAGTAGAATTTTCTGTTAGAAATTTTCACATCCATGGCATTTCAGTCGATGAGTTAAAAGTAGTGGAAAAGGACTTACACTTAAGGGTGTTGTTGGAATACTTTCAATGAGAATGGAAATCATGTTGTAGAAAGCAACAATGAACATTTTATTCATTAATCATGAAATTGAGAAGTTTTCTGCATTTGAATGATGAACTCCTATAGTGTAGAGTGAGAGTGCTTTTAGCACCATTTCCCAAACAAACTTGGAAGCAAAGCATTCGAGGGTTGTTATATATATATATATATATATATATATATATATAGATAAAGAACAAGCAAAATTTCAAATTAGTTGCATAAAATATGAAAGCTTACATATTTGTGCTTTTTGAAGATGAATACTACATTATAAAGTTTGGAATGCCAAATATAGCAGATTAATGATTTGATCATCAACCATTTAGTACATACTATACATATAACATCAACCATCTAGCAGTTCAAAGTTACAGAATTTTGAACCAAATTATAGAAGTATAATATATAGGTGCTCCAACTCCTCTTTGTAGAGAAAGTGTTCACAATCTATAAAAGTAGCGTTGCCAGATGCTACCGCTATTATGTAGAACCTCAGTGAATAGTTAGAATCTTTCTCTTAAAGCTATGTCATGTCATTTATTATTTTATTGGAGCAACAATCTTAATAGCTCATCTCCAATGGCAGTAAAATTAATTTCCTAGACCATTCAACGTCATTTAGTTACTTGGATAAACTTAAATGGTTACTTGCTAGATGATCTTACTATTGCTAGTATAGACTCTAAAGAGCAAGACGATAGTAAATTTGCATTCATATTTTTGCCTCATGAGGGCACATTTGATAAATATTGATTCTTTGCAGGGGAAATATATTGTCTACTGCGAAATCTCTTTGTTAATGATTAATACAAACATGATATGGAGATAATAGAATAATTTCTCTTTTCTTCTTTCAGTGGTTGTTACAAGCATGTAATCTCATAAATACGTATTTCAAACTTTACTAAAACACATCACACCACAAGCTTATCATAGAGCTAAAAATCCTACAAATTTCATTTGATAGTAACCAAGATGTATAGGAAACTAGGTGGAAACTAATGGGACATGTCTAGGACTAGTCCCTTCCAGACTTAGATTGAAATATACTCATATTAAGAGCACAATCATTGATAACTTGTATCTTTATAATTTGTCAACCCATCACATGTTGCGTTACCTTAAATGCCTTGATACATTACATTGCATTGCCATCTTTCACATTTGATTATGTTCTATAGTTGTGCTTGCCAATATCCTTTTTTGCTTAGAAATAAACTTTGCTTAGAATTAGCTAGCCCATCATTGGGTTAGTTATCTTAGTAGTGGAATATGAAACATGCGGGATTGGCAAGGGAGCATTTTAGGAGTGTTTAGGGAGCATATTAAGAGTGTCCAAGTAGTTGCATGGGATTGTTTCTTAAGCAATCACAAGAGTGCGAAATGGACCAAAGAGGCATTTTTTTGGTGAGGGAGTATGCTCCCCAGAATGCTCTCAAAAGCAATTCCTTTTGGTATTGCTACTGTAATACCTTTGTTGGAAGCGCAACTCAAGAGCGAGATCATGGTGGGGAGGAGGGTTTCAACAACATTGCTTTAGATATCTAACATGATTCCACTTTTTCTTGCATTGTTTAGGGTATGGATAATTTCTTGAAATGTAATTATACACCATTTGGAATATGCCAAGTTGCCTTTAGCTTGTTCACAATCAACTTTCTTATTATTGCATATTTTTTATTACATAAAGTAATCAAGCAAAATTTATCAACAGATGAAGCTTTTGGCTCCTTTGTAGTCAAAGTTATTAATGAGGAACTCAGAGATTTGAGGACTTTGCAAGACTTTCTTGATTGTTGAACAAATTCTAGTAGATTCTCCCCTCTTATTGTCTCCAAAACTCTTGAAGTAAATTGTACAAAATGTTGTTCACAAGGGAATTTTTCCTCTGCTAAATCAAAGGTGACATCTTGAATTTCTTCTCTGGAGACTTCTTCAAAGAGTCTTCCATTTTGTTCCTTTGATATTTGTTGTATTATTGTATCTCTCTCTAGTTGCATCATCTCTTGGTTTGAGATTTGATATGAAAATCTTGAAATTATGATCTTAGTTCCATTCTCTCTCTTTTGGGTTTTTAGGGAGTTTCTTTTTTGTGACCTAAGCGTTTTTGTGTTTCATAGTTGTTTGATGAAATAAGTTTACGTTTTTCTTGCTTTTGTTAAGTCATCTTTACCCAAATTCATGGCCCTCCACATCCTTTAGAAGTGTGCTTTTGTTTGTTGCTAATTTTTTTATAAGATCACTTGTGATAGTGACTTTTTTAATCTAACTCATTTCCTCTTCCATTTTAGCCCTTTGTTCTAATAAAAACACAATACTAGCAATGGAAGAAAGATAGTGACAGACAACAAAAGGGAGCAAATATGCGTTGGAGGGAATATTATTGGAATTGTTCACATGTTGTCCTCTATAATTCATTTAAGCATTTATGAGGTACATCTAGAGATGAAAATTGGGATGTAAATGCACAAATGATATGCAAATCGTTCATATCTTGCACATTTTACAAATAAAGTTCATTCAATAAATAAAGATAAAAGCTTTAAATGATTAGGAGATATAGTTAGAAATATAATACATTTTTGATGGTGTGGACTATGCAACAAAGGATAGCATAGGTTGAAGGGTCTATGTGTTGATTAGAATGTCTTGACTATACTATGAGTTGAACCTCTATCGAGAAGGTGACTTGGTGTAACTTCCAATGTCTAGCTAGAAGAAAAGTCTTCCCTATTGAAGTTTCATGCTTAGTACACTTTGTTGAATGGTAGGCGCAAGACTTATGACTTATAGATTCATGTGGGAAGGGGAACCTTGAACTTGGGCTTTGTAAGACAAATGTAATGACATTTATACTTCAGAGCTGAAATATTTGTAGGAGGGGTTGAAGTAGGATGTGGACTTGATGCTTCAAATGGAACAAACTAGTTGAAGTCTAAAGCAAATGTGGATAGCATAGGTTGAAGGGTCTATGTGTTGATTAGAATGTCTTGACTATACTATGAGTTGAACATCTATCGAGAAGGTGACTTGGTGTAACTTCCAATGTCTAGCTAGAAGAAAAGTCTTCCCTATTGAAGTTTCATGCTTAGTACACTTTGTTGAATGGTAGGCGCAAGACTTATGACTTATAGATTCATGTGGGAAGGGGAACCTTGAACTTGGGCTTTGTAAGACAAATGTAATGACATTTATAATTCAGAGCTGAAATATTTGTTGGAGGGGTTGAAGTAGGATGTGGACTTGATGCTTCAAATGGAACAAACTAGTTGAAGTCTAAAGCAAATGTGGAAGATTGTGGTAGAGTGGTAGGGATGGGAACTAGAGAAAGACTTAGACTTTTGAATTTGTAGAGGTTGTCTTAATAGCTTGTTGGAATAATCAACAGAGAAAATGCGATTTGCTAGATTTTACTATCCTAGAAAATCCATTATAATATTTCCTTCTATCAAATTCCAAGGTTTGCAAGGAAGTTTGCCACAATAATCCAATATTATAATACCAAAATTGATTGTATAAATGGAATGTCCAATAGGAAAAGCGATAGATTATCTATGTGTAAATTGAGGGCGAGAAAATGTGATCTAGTAGATTTGACCATCCTTGTAAAGTTTGCAAGTGTTGAAAAATCCAACATATTATGTCCTATCAAACTAGCATCTCTTGCAAGGAAGAATAATAATTGAATGTTGTAATATCACAATTGACATTGTCAATGGAAGGTCTAGTGGGAAAGGTGATAGAATGCCTATGTTGAGATGTGAGTGAGCCTTCCTCCATTTAGTTTCTCCCTTGATGGACCAACACATCTCTTTTTGACTTGACGAAAATTGAATCGGGCCATCAAAGAGGCTATAGATTATACATTCAAGTCACTTGGACATTCCCCTTGGTGAGCCTAAGTGCAAAGATGTCTTTCTACATAGAGCATTTTTTGGAGCTGCAGGATGGTCTCATTATTTGCCCCACTTATACTTGGAGACACTGGATGCACTCACTCAAGTTCCCATTGGGGTAGCTTTGAGTTGGGTCCCATCGACTTTGGGTGGAGATGGATCACCATATGCCACGATCTGACAAGGTCTGCTAGTTGTGCCACCTACATGAGCTAGAGACCAAGATGCACCTCTTTTTTCGGTGCCTCGTATACTACGTGATTAGAGGACAATATCATTGCCTATCTAGAGAGTTCAAAGGATCGCTCTCTACCTTCTTCTGGTATCTGGACTAGAGATGCCTAGCCCTCTTCATCAAGCAGATATTTAGACACAAACCTTAGATTTTACATACCCTGCCTCACTCAGGGATGGTTTAGACAATCACATCATACTTTTAGGTTGACTTGAACGATTGAGGCAATAAACAACAAGCTGAGTTCCAGGGTATTCAATATAGTAGAGTAGTGAGACCTTCGGTCTCCGCTCAACCCCCCTTTGGGCAGCGAACCGTTACCCTTGAGACTGTTGTGAAGGTGCCAAACAACACATCATTCCACTCACACCCATACTGTCAGAGGGTCTAGTACTGGATGGTACACGAATAAGACCACCCCCCGCCCCCTCGATTGGTTCCTGCCTAGCCTCAGCGGAGCGGCCAAAGACTTATCTACAGTTTCTTTCCTTTGGCTTCTGATGTTAGGAATATCTCTCGCTCCTACATCCCCCCAGGATCATGCAACCAGAGTCCTTGGTGAATCTAGGAGACTTTGATAGTGAGACAATGCCACTATTGTGCCCCTCGCCGTCAACTATCAAACTTGAGCATTCTTGACATCATCAACCTCTAGCTCTAGACTTATTCACTTAGCCTTCTGCATGATATGGTTATATACATGTTTATGAGGCTATTCTATCATTGTATCCATTTTACTTCATTTCATTTTATCTTAGATTGAGAGTTGGCATTTTTTAGGAGTTGTGTTTGCACTCCCACATTATACTCATACTAGTTGTATCCTTAAGTTCCATTGACCAATTTATGGTCATTTGTTGGACTTCAATAAAATTATCTTATGTTATCTTATCTTATGGTAGGGAGTTGGAGTGAGTCAATCAATTATTAAGAATGTTGTTTTTTTTTATTGCTGCTGTTAATGAATAGTTGTCCATGTAGCTACATGAACATGATTTATAAAGTGTGAGTGAAGAAGGCTTTTTGCTCGATTAGTATAATTGATTTAGGTTGATTAACTAAGGATTAAAGGGATTGGTATCAATGAACCTAGGTTCCTTTGGTTGTTCCTTAGGGTTAGGTTTGTTAGCTATGTTTGTTGATAAGAGTAGTGTTGGCATTTCCCTTGTCTAAGGTAGAATTTGCAAGATAAATAAAACTTGCACTTTAAAGAGATGCTCAGAACATATATAACAATGTCATAGGGCAATGATCAAGTAATTCAAATGACAAGTACAAGAGAAATATAATGCAATGTTGCAAGTAAGATGAAATGCTCACAAATCAACAAATGCAAGATGAGGCAATGTTAGATGAATGAATGCAAGATTAGACTATGTGTGATGCAAGAGATCTTGGTTGATTTTAAATTATATGCCTAAATTATGGTGAAGATTCCCCTCAATTTCTCAAAACTTGGTAGGGACTGGGGTGACTTGCAAGAACGATAGGTCGAGGAGGCGCTTAGTCCATCATTAACGATGCCCACCTAGCCTCCTTAACAACCAATGTGCCTTTGTTCCTACAAGGGCTCAGCCACAAGAGAATTGCGAGGTCATGTGTTTTAACCTTACTCCAAACTCAAACTTATGAAATTGAATGAAAGTGTGAGAAATTTATCCTAAAATTTCTATGAACCAAGCTTATGCTTGGAGGTAAATTTTTTGATATGCAAAACTAGATCTAATATGCAATGAGATGCAAATGTTAATGCAATGCTTCAATGAGATACAATTAGAACAAGATGCTTCAAAGAATGAAATACCAAGCCACCTATAACCGAGATTACTTCAAACACAAAATGAGATTACGTTACAACAATGACTCAATGAAGCAAGTATATTACTCAAAGAAACAAAGTGTTAAAGAAATAACTCAAGTTCTTTAATGGAAAATGCTCTTAACATGAAATGAGTTATTGATTAGATTAAGATTGTCACTTCACTTATAATATGCTTTTAAGAGTGTTCAAGAGCAACAAGGAAAATGTGAATTATAGAGCACAAGTAGTTATTTAAATGATGGCAAATGAGATTGCTAATTAGTGAATTAAAGATATACTACTTTAATCTAAAACACAAGTGAGATAAAGACAAGAATTACTCAAATGTAGTTTAGATCAAATAGCCAGTAAGATCATGATAGCAATTAGATGGTTAACAATGAAGTCTAGATCTAACAATAGCCAATTCAAGAGATTAGAACTAAAATGCAATGAGTATGAAAATGAAACTAATCTAATGAGAGCAAGAGAACAATTTAGAAATTAGATCTAGAGACTAAGATGATAATGAGATGAAAACCAAGCTAAGAAGTTAGTCACCACCACAAAAAATCCCCCCTTTTAAATATGGAGGTGGGATACCATGGAGAGAACCCCAAGCTCCCTCAAAAGAAGAGATTTTATTATTATTAGATGTTACAAAGATAGAGACCCTTTTAGACAGTGAGAAGGGTTCTATAGCCTTGAGGAGGTTTACAAATAATAGATTCTTATAATAACAAGGAAAATCCCTCCTCAAGCTACAAAGAAACAATGAGGAAATTAATACAATGGATCTACCTCAAAATTTAATTAAAATCTTCACAAGGAACTCGCTCTAAAACCCTCAACTGAATACGACCTTCACAAAGATAAAATGGAGTCTCCTCTTGCTCACGGCCTCGGAGAAAAACAACCCTCAACAACTCACAACCTGTCATGTCCCTTCTCACAAACATTAGTCACAGGGTGCAGCTACACATTTTTGGCACAATTTTGACTTAGGAGGAGGACCCCACACATAGACTTAGGAACTTTGGGGCAAATTCAACTTTATTTAGTAGCTAGTGGGATGTGGGGGCCACCCACATGGGAAATTCGAACTTGGACATTCGATATGCTTGGGGGGATATCGAATGGGTGGATGAGGCTAAGGAGGCCCAAGGGAATATAAGGAGGGATCAACTCTCATTTTGGACTATCTTCTACATTTGCAAACAAACACTCACTTGTACGCTTTGCTCCTTAGCAAGTCTACCAACTGTTTAGCCGCGAATCTCTCACGCGGGAGATTCAACCTCTACTTCGAGGGACCATCAATGCCCGCCCTAGGGAGGCTGTTCTAAAGGAGTTTCAGGGAGTCAGGGACAACAACACACTTCAGTCATCAGCGCAGAGAAGGAACTGCGTATTCCTGGGCAGCCAAAAAACACGCAGGAGTTGGAGGCCAGCAAGGGGATTCATTGCTTGTTGGGAGATGCGGGAACTGAGGATGCAGTGTAATGTATGCATTTTTGCTGGAGTTTGTAGCTAGCTGGACCAACACATCAGTCAATTGCATTTTTGGGCAAAGGGACAATGCATAGGCCTTCCAGCAGCAATTTGTGGAGACTTGGGGAGCAACTGATCTTGGCCAAGAGCGATTCGGGTAGTTAGGAGTTGGATAGCATAGGTAAATCCAACATTTTGGAGGAGTTTTCAGAGGGATTTGCAGGCAGTTTCTTTCAGGTCGAATTTGGTAGCCATAGCTGGGGAGAGGCTCCAAGGGGGTCGAAAATCTGAAATCAAAACCACCTAAATTCCCTTCTGGGTTTTGTCCAAGGAGTCTGGGGTTAAAAGCACACAATTTTCTGGGTAGTTTTTGAGCACTTTCGAGCTAGTCGAAGTGCAGTAGAGCAACAATTTTTTTGGGGTGGCGCAATGCATAGTGGTGCAACAGCTGGGCAGCCTTCAACTCAACCATTTTCCCACCTAGGGTTGGTCTCGCTTGTTCATTGGGACAAGCTCAAGTGTACCATTCCAATATATATTGTATTTAGCTTGCAGATTTCTAATAATATGGCTCAACAGTTCCTTATTTGCAGCATTTCCATGGATGTTTGATGTGTTTTTCATTTTTATATTCTGCTGCACAGTTTATTTGCTTAATATCACTTGTATTCCTATTTAGGAACATCACAGTGGTATCAGAGCCTAGTTCTTGGTTCAGCTGTGGGGATTGTCTCCTATGAGAGAAGGGGACTAGCAAAATATCTCCTACCGTAGGCAGAGGTACATGAGCAGAGAAAGGGAGTTAGAGATTACTCCAGACACGGGGGACAGGGGGAAGCAGTGGCTAGAGAGGAGGAAATGACAGAGCCCAAGAGCAGGGAGGAGATGGATTTCGACAACCTCCTGAGGGCCTTGAGTGACTTGGCCAAGGGGCAGAAAGACACGCTGGAGGAGATCAAGTCACAGAACAGAGAAAGGACCATGCCCAAAGGGTTTCTATGTGGGGAAACTTCTGAGGCCTCTCAGCCATTCGATCACCCCTCACCAGCAGTGCAGCGCCCTTCAGTCAGTGTGTCGACTCGGGCTACACTACGTTCTTTCGTGCGAGTGGCACAAATCGAGCCTCCAAGGGAGGAAGACCGTCCTCAGATGGGGGTTTACTTCAAAGAGTGGCAGTCTATCGATGAAGACTTCAAGGAAGCTCTCTCCTTTAGAGATTACTGCAAGCTCAAGTAGAGTGAGAAGAACAAGGGGTATGTAGGACAAGGGACCCAAAACTATGAGTTGCAGAGAACCATAGGGAGGACGTATTTCCCAACTTTTGATGGCACTGCCAAGTGCACGACCAAGGTTTGGGTTGAAAAGATGGACACATACTTTCAACTCAAACGGATGACAGAGCAGGAAGCCATTAAGATGGCCACGCTGCACATGGAGGGGGAAGCCCATGATTGGTGGCTTCATGGCTTGACCACCTTAGGGCATGCCCGAATAGTTTCTTATGAGGACTTCACCCGAATGCTGCACATGGAGGTGGGAGCCCATGATTGGTGGTTTCATGGCTTGACCACCTTAGGGCATGCCCAAATAGTTTCTTATGAGGACTTCACCCGAAGGGTGGTGGAGCGATTTGATCAGAGCTAAGTCACCTGACACGGGGATTCGGGATTCGTAGGATACGGGGATACGAGTGTCGGATTCAGACACGTTGACCCCCCGAAACAGGACACGTAGGATCTGTTATATATTATTTTATTATCTATATATATATATTAAAAATTAGTTATTCCTTGCACAAATTAGATATTTCTTACACAAATGGCCTTTCACACGGTAACATGTGCTTTTGAAAGAAATGTGGCAAAAGTTGCATCTCCATTGCACATTGACTCCTCCCTTCCCCTTGGTGCTTGTCCCATCCTCTCTTGTGACATATTTCCACAAGGGATATTTCTCAATTTTGTCTTTAGGTCCTCCTCTTCCCTCAACATTACTTGCAACAGACTCTAATATTGGGGGAGGAGGGGCATCTCCAATGGAGACATTCTTCCCCTTCCTTTGCTCCCTAACTGCTGCCCTTGATTGAGCCATGAATACTGTAAAAAAAAAAAACAAAACATGCACAAATTTGTAAAAAAAAATCATATACAAATTGCTGTAATAGAAATGCAAAAAAATAGAGATGAAATGCACTTACTTGGTGCTTGAATCTCCTTGCCGAACACTTCACACCCTTAGCTCCTTGCTGCAAACACTTAGCTCCTTGCCCACAGCTCAAAGTATGCAAAACTGAAAGAGAGAAATGGTAAAAAACATAAAGAACAATGCCTTTTTTATGCTCGCGGGTTTCATTTTTGAGGATTCGTACGTGTCCCATTAGGACATGCCGTGTCCCCTTCTGGGATTCGAATCCCCAGGGAATCGTGTCTGATTCGCAGGATTCAGACACATGGCCCCTTTTTAACGAATCCGGTTACTTAGGATCAGAGGGATTCAGAGGCTTATTTCAGAAAGATGACACAGCTGCGCCAAACAGGCAACCCAGAGCAGTACTTTTCAGATTTTCTGCGTGTGTCAGTGATGGTCCTGGATCTATCTGAGGCAAGGAGGGTGTATACCTTCATTGAGGGCTTTCTTGAGCCTCTGCGTGGATTGCTGAAGTCACGAAGATCCTCCACGCTGCAAAAAGCAATCTTGTGTGCCAGAGATCTACAGGGGGCCATCCCCAAGACGAGAGCACCATTTCCTGCACTGACCCCTTTCCCATAGAAGGGGCATGAGACTAGACCCCCACCGCCGAGGAGCACACAGGGGAGGGGGCAGTTAGATGAGGGGACACGGAAGGACCTCTGGAGGAGGAAGCTGTGATACACATGCAACGAGCCCTGAGCACTTGGCCATAGGTTCACTGCAGGTAGAACACACTACATTGAGGTATTTTTTGACAGTGACCGGGAGGATGAGGTGGAGCAGGATTGTGGTGCGACAGATGCAGAGAGTCCGGCAGACAGAGGGCCACCACCACCACCTCCACAGGGAGGGGCATCTCTTGATCCAACAGGAGGAGTTTTTGCTTCTTTATGCAGGATTCCTAAGTTTTTGACATTGAGGATTAGAGGCATTGTACATGGACAAAGGGTGTTAGTGATGGTGGACAGTGGGGCTACCCACGATTTCATAGATGCCCAGCTGGTCCAGAGGAGGGGCCTCACCACAACAGAGTTTGAGGGTTTCTCAGTCCTAGTGCCAGGTGACCGAACCATCCAGTGCACTAGATATGTGCCCTCCTTGACAATAGTTATGGGGAACTACTCGATACAAACCACTTCTTTGTGTTCGATGTGCCAGACACCAATGTGATGATGGGTGTCCAGTGGCTATATCCCTTGGGCGTGTCACGACGGATTGGAGGAAATCAGAGATGGATTTCATTGGGCCATATGGAAAACTAGTAGTCTTGAGAGGCATGCAGTCTTACCCACCTCAGACGGTTTCGACCCATAGGATGGAAGCAAATCTACGACATGGGGACATTGCCTGGGCAGTTGAGCTGAGGATCTCAGAGGTTGGGGGACTGGCGCAACCACCACTAGCAGACATACAAGCTTTGTTGGACATGTATGCAGTAGTGTTTGGGGACATTCCACCAGGGTTGTCACCAGAGAGAGGATTTGAGCACACCATTGAGCTGGAGCTGGGTGTACAGGCAGTGATCACTACTCCTTACAGGCATCCCAAAGCCTATAAGGACGAGATAGAGAAGGCCATCCAGGAGCTGCTTGCATTGGGCCATATCAAGCCAAGTTCCAGTCCTTTCGCTTCTTCAATGGTGCTGGTGAAGAAGAAGAATGGAACCCTTTAGATGTGCATTGACTACCGGGCCCTCAACTGGAAGACTCTAAAGAATCGGTACCCTATTCCCCGCATTGACGAGCTAATGGATGAGCTTAGAGGAGCCAAGTACTTCTCTAAGATTGATCTGCGTTCAGGGTACCACCAAATCAGGGTGAGGGATCAGGATATCCCTAAGACAACTTTTCGGTGCCACTATGGGCACTTTGAGTTTCTGGTCATGCCATTTGGGCTGACCAACGCTCCGACCACATTCTAGTCATGCATGAACCATGTCTTTCGGGGACAGTTGAGGAGGTTCGTGCTAGTGTTTTTCGATGACATTCTGATCTACAACCGGACATGGGAGGAGCACCTCCAACACTTGGAGGAGGTATTGCGCATTCTGGAGGAGCAGTAGTTTTATGCCAAGCTCTCCAAGTGCGAGTTTGGGTTGACAAAGATGCTCTACCTAGGGCATATCATTGGAGTAGATGGGGTGAAAGTTCACGAGGAGAAGATTCGGGCCATCCGGGATTGGCCAGTACCCCGAGACTTGACTACGTTGAGGGGCTTCTTGGGCATTTGCATGGACTGATGGAGCACAGGTCGCCTTTGATCACCTCAAGGAGGTGATGAGCAGTTGCCCTGTTTTGGCACTTCCGCACTTTTCTCAGCCATTCACGGTGGAGTGTGATGCATCCAGGGTAGGAGTTGGAGCAGTATTGTCACAGGAGGGGCACACCATAGCTTTCGAGAGTTGAAAGCTCCTACTACATGAGCTGTCATATTCCATATATGACAATGAGATGCTGGCCATTATGCATGCATTGACCAAGCTCCGCCAGTACTTGGTGGGCAATTGGTTCTGAGTGAAGACTAATCACAACAGTCTTCAACATTTCATGGGGCAGCAGGGCCTCAATGACAGGCAACAAAGATGGGTCAACAAGGTGCAGGCCTATGATATCGACATAGAGTATGTGCGGGGGAAGCACAATGTGGTGGCTGATGCTCTATCCCAGAGACCAATTGTGTTATCTCTCACGAGCATCTGCTAGGATTGGAAGGCTCAGTTGTTAGTGGAGTACTCCAAGGATAGGAGGGCATGCGAGGTATTGGAGGGGACATATGCAAATGAGCGTTACCATGTGATGGATGAGGTCATTTATTACAAGGGGCGCATTTACTTAGTGCCCAACTCGCAGTTGAGGGAGAGGATATTCCAGGCAGCTCATGATTCACCACTGTCCGGACACTAGTTGTTTCGAAAGACTTATATGGTTGTTCGAGAGAGATTAACGTGGAAGGGTCTCAAGGAGGACGTGCTGCAGCACGTATGGGAGTGTGAGGCCTGTCAGCGGAACAAGGGGGAGCTAACCCATCCTACAGGATTACTACAACCACTTCCCATTCCGGAGGGGAAATGGGAAAGTATTTCGATGTATTTCATCATTGGGCTCCCCATAGTACAGGGAAGGACTGCATATACTTAGTGGTCGACAGGTTGACCAAATTTGCCCACTTCTTCGCCATCCCCACTAGGTACACGGATGCACAGGTTACCGAGTTGTTCTTCCAGGAGGTTTTCAAACTACATGGGCTCCCCAAGAACACAGTGAGTGACAGAGACAACAGATTCATGGGTGGCTTTTGGTAGGAACTCTTCAGGTTGGTTGGGACGAAGCTCACTCCTAGCACCAGTAATCACCCTCAGACAGATGGGCAAATCGAGAGAGTTAATCAGTGGCTAGAGGGGTACTTGAGAAACTATGTGATAGATCAGCGGAGGACGTGGATTCGATGGTTGCATCTGGGCGAGTACTGTTAAAACACCACGCACCACATGTCCATCGGTATGACTCCTTTCCGTGCCCTTTATGGATATGATGCACTAACTTTTGTTGATATTGTTTTTGGAGACAACCCTAAAGGCCAAACACTGGGTCCAAGAGAGCGAAGATATCCTCAAGGCTCTCAAGGATAATTGGTGACAACCCAAAATCAGCAAAAACTTTATGCAGACCGACACAGGACAAAGAGACACTTTGAGGAGGGGGACTTGGTATACCTCCGTTGTAGCCTTACAGGTAGTCTACGCTGAAATAGAAGGGGGCTGGGAAGCTACAACCATGCTTCTATGGGCCCTACCGGGTGACTAGGCGAGTTGGGGAGATGGCTTATGAGCTGGAGTTGCCTCTAGGGAGTAGGATCCATAATGTGTTTCATGTCTCATGCCTGAAGAAGGTGTTGGGACAACAGGTGAAGGCAGCACTGGATGAAGCTCAACCATTTTGCTTCTCATGGGCCCTGAGGATGCCGGGTGAGCACATAGGCGCAGGTTGGAGGAAGAATGGCTTATGTCAGCTGGAGGCTTAGCCTCCATTCGATGTGCCAATGTCTGTATGTTTGCGAAGTAAGCAAGGATGTTTAGGGTGCAACAACACAGTTTCTAGTTTCAAGTCAAGCAGTGAGCAGCGTAGGCAGGACAGAGGGCACTTCATTTTCAGCAGCAATTAGTCAATCGCATTTATGAGCAGAGACTTCCAGCAGCAATTCGTGGGGACTTGGGGAGGAACTGATCTTGGCCAAGAGCCATGTGGGTAGTTAGGAGTTGGATATAAATCCAATATTTTGGAGGAGTTTTCAGAGGGATTTGTAGGCAGTTTCTTGCAGGTCGAATTTTGCAGCCATAGCTAGGGAGAGGCTTCAATGGGGTTGAAAATTTGAAGTAAAAACCAGCTAAATTCCCTTCTGGGTTTATCTGGGTTTTGTCTAAGGAGTCCGGGGTTAAAAGCACACAATTTTCTGGGCAATTTTTTAGCACTTTCCAACTAGTCGAAGTGCAGTATAACAATAGTTTTCTAGGGTAGCGCAGTGCAGAGTGGTGCAGCAACTGGGAAGCCTTAAGCTCAGCCATTTTCCCACCTGGGGTTGGTCCTGCTTATTCATTGGGACAAGCCCAGGTGCACCATTCCAATATATATTGTATTTAGCCTGCAGATTTCTAATAATATTGCTCAGCGGTTCCTTATTTGCAACATTTCCTTGGATGTTTGATATGGTTTTCATTTTTATTTTCTGTTGCACAGTTTATTTGCTTAATATCACTTATTTTCCTATTTAGGAACATTACACAACCAAGCAAGAAAATTGGCTCAAATTTTAAATTAAATTTTACAAAAAAATTATGATTAATTCCTTAAATTTTTAAGCCTTAAATCTTCGAAAAATTCTGCTATTTCTACAAGACGTCCAAGCCAGAAAAGGGTTTCGAACCAGAGAAAATTCTCGGCCTCTTTGAGCTCTTGGCCAAGGGATAGAAGGCTCCAAAAGGCTTTGCGGCCTTCTCAAGAAAAAATTAGAATTTGATTCCAAGCCTTCAAATGGAAAATTCTTTAATTCCAAGCCTTCAAATGAAAAATCCTTTCATTCCAAGCCTTCAAAATTTAGAATTTAATTCCTTTAATTCTATGCATTCAAAATTTAGAATTTAATTCCAAGCCAAATTTTAATGAAAAATCCCCTTACACAAGTTCAATTTTCTTTGCAAAACTTTAAAGGGTTAATTGTTTTGACATGAAGAGAAGGATCAAGTCTCCTTGGGCTTGTGACTCAGTGAATTGACTCCAAAAATGATTGTGACTGCCAAAAAAAATTCAAATTTTAATTGTTTAAGCCACAAAAATTTTTAGAATTCAAAACCTTTCACTTAGAGACTAAGAAAGGCCTCCTATGCTTGCGACTTACTCAAAATTCTGCAAAAAATTTTAAAACCCCAAGTGAGATCCTTCTAAATTGATCTTGAAACAATATTTTAGAACAATTTTATAAAAATTATTGAATGAAACGCTTTGAAGATTTTTGCTTTAGATGCAAGAGAGAGCCTTATTTTTCTTGCGGCTTGAAGAGAGAGGCTCTAAAATTGGTGGGCAGCCTCCAAAAAATCGATGCACTTAGAAACCCTAGTCATCTAGGCAAGGAGAGGGTTTGGCTTCAAAACAATTTCGATTTTCCTTTAATCTTGAAGCAAATCCACCTGCAAAAAATATTTATGAAGAGTTCCAAATCAAACCCTTAGTCTCGTCTTTAGATCTGCAAGAAAATTGTAAGAGAAGAGCCCCAAAAATATATACAAGATGAACAAAATTATAAAAACAAGGGTTTGATCTTTATACAAAATTTGTTTACAAATTTACAATAGCTAAATCAAAGGAATATGAGTACAACTCCGTTTCTTGATTAACAAATAATAAGCTTTTAAAATAACAAATCTATTCAGTTAAAGCACAATAGTTTAAAAAAATAGGAAGATAAATATTTTTTTTCACGAGCTATAGTGTGATATTCCCATTAACAATATTGCTAAGGGAAATATCAATTTTGTCATTTTTGTCAAATTTTGGGTTACTACTTAGGAAAAGTGGGTTGTAGGACCCCACTTGAAGTTTTGAGCTAAAGTAAGGGCCCAACATAGGAGAAAAGCGAATGGTTAGTGGATGGTGGGGGCCACGCCAAGAGGAAAAATAAGCTCTCCTTAGCTACATGCATTGTTGGAGGGAAGAGAGATGTTAATTTTAGGTATGTTCTATGCTAGAGCAATTTATTTCAATTTTCACAGTTAGCTCAATATCTTTTCCACATTAGCAATCACATCATCATTAAAGTAAACTGCAGATAGAACATAAATATAAATCGCAGAAGACAAGCCAAGACAAGGGGACACAAGACGTGGCACTGGCCAGAGACAAACCCCAATGTGGGGAAACCCTTGATCAATTCTTCTTATATGTTCTTCAATAGTTCATCAGAGAGAGAGAGAGAGAGATAATACATTTACAACTGAAGTCAAAATTTGACTTATCTAGATGAGAGCATAGATCATCTCTAAGAAGATGATACATGAGATCAGTTGAAGACATGCTGCTTCAACTGATTCTCCAAGGTGACTCCTTCACCTATCATCATGCTGCACCTCATTGTGCTGCACCATGCTGCACCCATCATCACAATGCTGGACCTCATGACTGTTGCACCTAATGCTGTACTGCTGTCCCATGTGTCATGATTGAACCATGTTGTCCATGTTAGTTGTCCCATTGCATGCTTGCTGTCCCTTGCATGCTTGCTATACCATTGCATGCTTAGTGTCCACTGCATGCTTGGTGTACATGCTGCTAAGTACCATACAACTGTCCCAATGTTAGTTTGATGTCCCTTGCATGCTGCTGTACCATTTTGCTATACTTGCAGCACCATGAACTTGCTATATCATACTGCTGCACCTCATTATGCTATGATACACTTCTTCACTATACCCATCATGCTGTAGCATTCATCAACATGTTGCTGTAATATATCATCATCATCACTGCTTCCATCATCATGCTGCTTCAATGTATCATCATCATTGCTGCTTCCATCATCATGCTGCTTCAATGTATCATCATCACTGTTTTGGGGCTTTTCTGTTTGCTACATTGCATCACTGATTAGGGCATTCTAACAACAGTCCTAATAGCAGTCCTAACAACCTTCAAAATGTGGCAAGAATAACCCTCCACAACTGCGGCTGCCTTTCTAGAAGGGGAGGAAAGCCTTAGTTGCAATGCTCGGTTGTTCCAACCCCTATTCCACCCTTCAACCTCCTCTTATCTAATGCGGCTTGCTACAACAAGCTGTCCCTTAGCTGCGGCAACCCTTCTAAGGGATATTCCTTCACCTAACCACCCCAAAACATTCCCCTTGCCTCTCAACCTCAAGATAGGGGTTGCGACCCTCTTCAACAGCTCCTCGGCCTCTTGGAATAGCCCCCTAACTCTTCGCTGTTCTCTTCTAGGCTTGCTGCGGCTAGGGTATATTCATACCACCCTTAGCAAAGCGTATAGGCTTCCTTTTGATAGTGTCTTAAGGTCTCTCCCTATACCATTCATGACTACGTATTATACTTCTTCATAGGGCAGCGTAGGGCTTCTCCATAGGGCTTCTCCATAGGGCAGCGTAGGGCCTCTACATAGGGTTGCGTTAGGGCTTCTTCATAAGGCAGCGTAGGGCCCCTCCATAGGGCTACGCTAGGGCTTCTCCATAGGGCAACGTAGGGCCTCTCCATAGTGTTGCATAGGGCTTAGGGCACTCCCTCTAGATTAGGGCAGCGTTATCCCTTAGGATCTCTCCTCCTACTAAAATCCAAAGACAAGTAGAGAGGAAGAGATCCCAAGTGTGTGTTGAAATGACTTGAAGGCCACCTCTATTTATACTAAAACATTGAGCACAAGTGGGGTTTAGTTGGTTGCTGGCTGACTTTAATGAATAGTTCCATAACACTAATAAATTCATATCTCCATGAATACTTATTGGAATCGGATGATCTTTAGATCAATCCTACACCTCTCGATGAGAGGGATCCAAGAAAAATATCAGCTGCCATTAATAAGATGACCCACATGGAGTTTGGCCCTAGTTGCCAATTTTAACAAGAGAGGAGGGGGTCGATGTATGGGACCCAGATGTAGATTTGGAGGCCCAAGATCAAACAGGAGAGGCATTCCTCATTTTGGCATCTTTGATCATTTGCCATTCACTTATTGACTAGCACACTTGAGTTGAGGGCCAAGTCTGCATGTGCTGTTGAACATGCGAGATTTTCATGTGAAAATATCACCCTACATTCGGTGGACTTCAAGTGCCAACCCAAGGAGGTGATTTGCACTACATTTGGAGCTGTCTGAGAGTTTGGCATAGCATTTCGTGGGGTTTTCTAGTAGGATTGGGCGCAGAAAAGGAAATACACACGACTTGGAGGAGTTGATTTTGGAGTAGGGAATTCTTTGGGCTTTCCGAGGGGTGATTGGAGCCACAAATTGTTGGAGGTTGGAGTGATAGTGGAGTACGAATTTGGAGGGGATTTCCTGTGCACATGAGTTCATCATTAGTGATTGCGTGGGCCTGCATAGAGGGCATTCGTACCACACGTGGGAGGAGCAATTGAGGGTTGAGGCTTGTGGGGTAATTCTGGTAGGAGATTTGCTGAGTATTGAAGCCATTTTGGGGACCATCAGCAGTGATATTTTCAGGTGGTTCGATACACCCAGCACTTGGAGAGTGGGAGGAAATTGGGCTGAATTTCTGAGGTCAGCGTTTGGCCAAACTCTTTATGGGTTTTGGTGGAAAGACCGGGGATAATTTCCTGGAATTTTCTGAGCACCAGAGGAGTACTTAGCAGCCATTTCTTGTAGCCAGCAGTGTAGTTTTTTGGGGCCAGCGTTGAGATTTTGTGGGGGACAATTCCTAGTGGTTGAGCCATTGATTTCATCACTTGGGTCTTGTTAGCTTACCTTGGGAAAGCCCAGGTGCATACTTTCCGAACTCATATTGTACCCCTTGCTTTTCATAATAAAATGGCTCAGTTTTGCGTAGATTTTGGAGTTTTCTGGGTGTTAAATATTGTGTGAAATTTTATGTGTTTTTGCAATGCATGCTTTATTTATCCGTGTTAATTTCCCTTAGGGATATTACAAATAGCTAGGAAACCCTTGCAAAATTTTGTTACATAAGTTGTTGATAGCAACCAAAGTATGCTCTTCAACTTCTATGTCTTGGGAGTTGGTTGGTTCAACCAAAAATGCCCCTGACGCCCAAGATTTGAATAGAATGATCTCTACACACTTAAGATAAAATTGTTAGATCATGAGGACTTAGATAACACAATGAAACAAAAGATCTAGAGATACTTGCAAGATCGATTAATTCAAAATGCTTTTCTAAACTCATACTAATGCAAGATACATGTGCAAATAGTAAATCCACAAACTGGCTAGTGAAATAACAATAATTTAAATTTTATAACCAGTAGAGGATTAAGAACAAAATTCAGAAAGATTTTACCATAGAAGATAGAAGAGGAACAACACCATGAATTAACCCCAAAGACTTCTTTATATTATTCCAGATATAATTACAGATCCAGCAGAGCACCGCTTAGACAAGAGCTCGATTACAATGTGTTACAATGAGCAGCTTTGAGCTCATTTTATAGAAAAAATGAGAGATCTAGATCCCTCTTCAAGGGAAAACGGCTAGATCCGATGAATTGCACAAATTTGGCTTGATTTGAGAAGAAAACGACTAGTTGAAGGCTTGATCTACGTCCAATTAATCTTGTCCCTTGGTTCCCAGCACTGATCTCAAGGAAGAATTCGATTTCCTTGAAAATGGAGCTGGATTAACTCGAAAATTTGATCTCGGACAATTTTTTTTTTTTTTTTTCCAATTTTTCTCGAAAATTTCTCATTCAACTTAACCAACTTGGACCATCTCATTAAAAAATCAATTTTTCTGGGAAATTAATTCCTTTTCTTGATCATCGAATTTCTTGTGGGACGTTTCCTTGCTTGATTTGTGGAGATTCCACAAATTTTTTCTTTATTCCTTTCTTGGGAAAGTCCACATCCTTTTTAAAATATTTTTCACTTGGAGAGAATTTTTATTTTTTCTCATTTTATTTTTTTAACCCATTTCCGACTAATAAATTTACCATTTTTTGTCGAAAAATAGAAAATATGACTCTAGAGGGGTGTAAACATATTTTTCCACCCTTAAAGTATGTCTAGATAGAAAGTTGAGGTGTAATTTTAAGTACTCATACCTCCTAGAACTTCTATTGACAACACTTTTTTACATTTTGCATCAAATATTATATAAAAATCCCTTTCAGAAGGGGAATTTTAACAATTAAAAACTGACCCCTAGGCACAACCATGTTGAAATTTGGTACCGGAGGACAGGTGGTTCCCTTAGGCTTTGATCTTTGGCCTAGGGAAAAGTGTCCAAAAGAATTTATTTTTTCTCCTAAAGTGACTTTATAATTTTATAAAGTTAAATATAATTTAAAAGTGACTTTAAGTGATAAAGTTACTAAGTCTAATTTTAAAGTGACTTTTATAAAATCAATGAAAAATTAGAAAGGAAAAGTGACTTTGGAAATAAATGACTAAGTGGGTCTTTATTAAAGGGGTGAATTAAAAAATAAGAAGTGAGATTTAAATGAGCATTTATTCTCAGCCTTAGATCTCAATCTATTTCAGCCATTGGATTTAGGGATCACCCAAAAGTCACTTGGATCACCCAAAAGTCACTTGGGATTAAATTAAAGGAGGAAAATGAAGAAAAGGTCATTAATTTTTTCATGAGCAGATTGAGAGGAGAGCAAGAGAGCAAGGGAGATTTCTGGACAGTGAGTTGCGGAGTTTCAGCAGAGCGAAGTTTCAGCAGAGCGGAGTTTCAGCAGCGGAGTTTCAACAAGGCAAAGTTTCAGCAAGTCTGTACAGCGGAGTTTCAGCAGGGCAGAGTTTCGGCAAGGCTGAGTTTCAGCAAGTCTGTACAACGGAGTTTCAGCAGGGCGGAGTTTCAGCAAGGCTGAGGTTCAGCAAGGCTGAGGTTCAGCAAGGCTGAGATAAGTTGTAAAAGTTTGCTTGCTGATTTTTGCTGAATATTTCTCTTACTGTAAAAAGGCATTTTCCAGAAATAAAGAAGAGCTCTCAAACTGGTTTTCCCCAAAAGTTGTAGGGGGTTTTTCCAGGGTCACATTGACCAAAAATCTCAGTGTTTAAATGTGTTTTAATGGTTGTTTACTACTGCTGATTTTTATTTCTGCAATTTCCAGCATTCTGTAAAATTTCCAGAATTTGTGTTTTCAGCAAATCTATTTTTCCAGCTTGTTAAATGTATGGTTATGGGAAAGGGCATTTAACTATATGGGAGAAATAAGGAGAAACTGAAACCGGGGTGGGAAATGAGAAATTTCTACATGGTATTAGAGCTTGAGTGCTGAAGGACAGTTTGGGACAGCAAAAGGAAAAATTACAGCTGCTGATTTTTCACTCAGAAAATTCCAGCAAGTTGATTTTTTTCATAAACAACAGTTTTATCTTTACTACAACAGTGCTATTTTTCAGTTTTAGGACAACAGGATGTCATTGGGATTGAGGGGTGGAGGATAGGCTGGATGGGCATACAAATTACAACGTTTGGGAGGAGAGAATGCAGAGTATCTTTGAGGAGGCAGAAGTCTGGGATATCATGGTGCATACCACACAGAACCCTGTTGTTGTGCCTACTGATGCTACTTAGTTGACAACTTATAATAAAAAGAACAACAAGGGTAAGAGGCTGATTCTAGACGGGATCAAAGACCATTGCATTCCTCATGTGAGAGGAAAGAGCAATGCCCATGAGATGTGGACAGCATTGTCCAATCTCTACCAGAGTACCAATGAGAACCGGAAGATGGTCCTGAAGGAGAAGCTGAAGAACATTAAGATGGGTAATGATAGTGCAGCTGGATATCTCACAAAGATTACTAATGTGAGAGATGAGTTGGCAGCGATTGGAGAGGCCATTCCACCCACTGAGTTGGTGCGGATTGCAGTGAATGGCCTCCCCCGTTCATGGTTGAACTTTGCTGATGGGGTTTGTGCACGTCAGACCCTTCCCACATGGGAGAGGTTTTGGGATGATTGCATTCAGACAAAGATCAGGAAAGGTCAGCTTGGGGCAGCTAAGCCAGATGAGCAGGATGAGGATGTAGCATTGGTGGCAGGAGGCAAGAAAGGCAAAGGGAAGAAGCAGGCTTCCACAAGCAGTGGTGGGGGCAAAGGCAAAGGTAAAGGTAAACAGGGGAACACACAGAAGGACTATTCCAAGGTGAAGTGTTGGAATTGTCAAAAGATGGGACACTATGCAGTTGTGTGTCCAGAGAAGAAGAAGGGGAAGAACCAAGACGTGGCAGATTCAGCAGAGATTGCGGACTTTGCAGGTCATTTTGACCGGGAGTTTGTGTTCACTACGTGTGAGTCCTCTAGTGTAGGATCATCTGCCACACAGGTTCAGAGGGAGCATGCTTTTCCCTCGATTAGCGGAGCATCTTCAGGTATCTGGTATGTGGATAGTGGGGCTTCACGTCACATGACAGGAGTCTGTGAGTACTTCTCAGAGCTTTCAGAGAGTGGCACTGATATAGAGGTAGCACTCGGTGATGACAGAGTTGTTAGAGCAGTCCGGGTGGGGACACTGACATTTCAGAGGGAGTCCAAACCTCCCTTGAAAGTGCTAGATGTTCTTTATGTGCCAGGGATGAGGAAGAACCTCATATCCGTCTCAGCTTTGGAGGACAGAGGATATGAGGTACTGTTAAGGGGAGGACAGGTGTTGATGTATCCCAGGGCACTCCAGCTGATTCAGCTAGAGTGATTGGTGTATGCCATGCAAAGGTGTACAAGTGTGCATTCCAACCCCTTTTGGCATTGAGTAGTAGTACTAACAACAGAGCTAGTAGTTTTGAGCTGTGTGAGATTTGGCACCGCAGGATGGGACATATGTATCATGGAGCCTTGAGGACATTGCGGGAGATCACTACAGGTGTGCCAGATTTCAGTACTGATCGCTTTGATACTTGCAGAGGTTGTGCGATGGGCAAGTTTGCCAAATCCCCTTTTCCCAGCAGTGACAGCAGAGCGACTGGGATACTCATGTTTCCTTGAGTGGATATGAGTACTATGTTTTATTCATTGATGATCACTCTAGGAGGACCTGAATTTATTTTTTGAAGACCAAGAGTGAGGTCTTCAAGCGGTTTTAGGAGTTTAGAGCTCTTGTGGAGACACAGACAGGTCGAAAGATCAAGTCCCTGAGGTCGGACAATGGAGGAGAGTACACCCTTGGAGAGTTTGTTGACTATTGTGCGGAGGCAAGCATTAGGAGGGAGTTCACTGTTCCTTACAACCCCCAGCAGAACGGGGTTGCAGAGAGGAAGAACAGATCCATCATAGGGGCTGCCAAAGCCATGTTACATGATCAGGGGTTGCCATTGTTCTTGTGGGCAGAGGCCTGCAACACAGCTGTTTACTTGCAGAACAGGAGTCCGCATCGTGCCTTGGGGCACATGACTCCGGAGGAGGCTTTCTCTGGGAAGAAGCTTGATATTGGTCATCTTCATATCTTTGGATGCATTACATACTCCTATATACCCAAGGAGAAGAGGACCAAACTAGAGCCCACCGCAGAGAAGGGTATCTTTGTGGGCTACAGTGAGACCTCAAAAGCCTTTCTTACATTCCTGCACAGAGGAGAGTTGTTGTCAGACGGGATGTGAAGTTCGAGGAGGACAGGGCCTTTAGGAGGTCATGGGAGTTAGAGTATCTGGATCAGCCAGACCCTCAGCAGCAGTTGAGTCAGTCGCAGGGATCCAATGGGCAGGGATCAGGAGGATCAGGAGGTACATCTATGAGGATGTTAGGTCTGTCAGTGAGCAGTGGCTCACCGAGCCAGAGGGGTGGTGCTCCGGGCAGCATGCAGAGCAGTTCACTAGGGAGTCCACTGATGGACAGTTCACACGGTACCTCAACTTCTACAGGTTCAGGTGCAGGCAGGAGGACAACAGACAGACAATCAGGAGTTCAGGCTCCTGATGATGATGAGGAGGAGGAGTTTCATTCTCCAGTGGGAGAAGTGCGCTCAGGGAAGAGGAAGCCCAAGTGGCTTTAGGACACCTTGAGAGATGCCTCATCTGTTGCTGAGCCGAAGAGGCCTTTCAGAGAGAGTAGACCACCTGAGAGGTTTTGTAGCTATATGGCGATGGTTACCAGCATCCTTGACTTTGAGCCTTCTAGCTATGAGGAAGCAGCTAGCCAACAGGTCTGGAGAGAGGCCATGCAGGAGGAGTATTCTTCTATCATGAAGAATGATGTTTTGGAGGTGGTGCCGAGGCCTGAGGGCAAATCCGTGGTTACTTCCAGATGGCTTTACAAGGTAAAGCATGCTGCAGATGGCAGCATTGAGAAATTCAAAGCAAGGTTTGTGGCTAGAGGGTTCCCCTAGGTAGAGGGAGTTGATTATGAGGAGACCTTTGCTCCTGTGGCTCGATATACTTCGATCCGCTCCATTATATCGATAGCAGCAGAGATGGGTTGGAAGATCCACCAGGAGGAGGTGTACATTGAGCAGCCACAGGGCTTTGAGGTGCATGGGAAGGAGTCCCATGTGTGCAGACTGAAGAAGGCCCTTTATGGCCTGAAGCAAGCTCCCAGAGCTTGGTACTCTAGGATTATTTGCAGGGGATGGGTTTCACAAAGAGTGAGGCAGATCCGAACCTTTACTTTATTGTGATTGGTGAGGAGCCTCTCATTCTGGTGCTGTATGTGGATGACTTGGTCATTACAGGTGTAAAGAGACTCATAGAGCACTGCAAGAGAGATCTTGCGACGGAGTTTGAGATGAAGGACATCGGCTTGATGCATTACTTTTTGGACTTGGAGGTGTGGCAGGAGGAGGGGCATTTCTTCTTGGGGCAGGGGAAGTATATTGTGGACATCCTTAGCAGATTCCACATGGAGGATTGTAGACCCATGTCGACACCGATGATCACCAACTGGAAGAAGCTTCATGCTTCGGATTCCGAGTTGGTGGATCCCACATTGTACAGGCAGCTGATTGGTTCCTTTATGTATTTGGTCAACACTAGACCAGATATCTGTTTTGCACTCAACACGATGAGTCAGTTTATGTGTGAGCCTAGGAAGGTGCACTGGGTGGCTGCAAAACACATTTTGCGGTACTTGCAGGGGACAGTGGATTATGGTCTGGACTACAGGCAGGGAGATGGAGTGAGATTGGCAGGATACACTGATTCTGATTGGCCAGGTTGTGCTTCTGATAGGAAGAGCACTTCAGGGTGCTGTTTTGGGTTGGGTTCAGCAGTAGTGTCATGGTTCAGCTGGAAGCAGCAGTCAGTAGCACTGAGTTCAGCGGAAGCAGAGTATATGACTGCCAGTCTAGCTAGTTGTGAGGCTATCAGGCTTCGCAAGATGTTGTTTGGCTTATTTGGTCAGCCGTTGAGACCTTCAGTGATTTACTGTGATAATCAGAGTTACATTAAACTCACGAAGAATCCAGTATTTCATGACAAGTCAAAGCATATCGGGATCAGATATCATTTCATCAGAGACTATGTTCAGAAGGGAGTTGTGAAGCTTGAGTATATTTCCACTGATGAGCAGGTTGCAGATATTCTTACCAAGGCCTTACCACGGGGCAAACATGTCTACTTCAGAGACAAGATGGGTGTGGTGAGGAACACCTTCCTCGGTAAGAGGGAGTGTTGAAATTTGGTACTGGAGGACAGGTGGTTCCCTTAGGCTTTGATCTTTGGCCTAGGGAAAAGTGTCCAAAAGAATTTAATTTTTCTCCTAAAGAGACTTTATAATTTTATAAAGTTAAATCTAATTTAAAGGTGACTTTAAGTGATAAAGTTACTAAGTCTAATTTTAAAGTGACTTTTATAAAGTCAATGAAAAATTAAAAAGGAAAAGTGACTTTGGAAAAAATGACTAAGTGGGTCTTTATTAAAAGTGGGGTGAATTAAAAAATAAAAAGTGAGATTTAAATGAGCATTTAATCTCAGCCTTAGATCTCAATCTATTTCAGCCATTGGATTTAGGGATCACCCAAAAGTCACTTGGGGTTAGATTAAAGGAGGAAAAGGAAGAAAATGTCATTAATTCTTTCATGAGCAGATTGAGAGAAGGAGAGCAAGAGAGCAAGGGAGATTTCTGGACAGTGAGCTGCGGAGTTTCAGCAGCGGAGTTTCAGCAAAGTGGAGTTTCAGCAGAGCGGAGTTTTAACAGTGGAGTTTCAGCAGCGGAGTTTCAACAAGTCTGTACAGCGGAGTTTCAGCAGCGGAGTTTCAGCAGCGGAGTTTCAGCAGGGCGGAGTTTTAGCAAGGCTGAGTTCAACAAGTCTGTACAGTGGAGTTTCATAGGGCGGAGTTTCAGCAAGGCTGAGATAAGTTGTAAAAGTTTGCTTGCTGATTTTTGCTGAATATTTCTCTTACTGTAAAAAGGCATTTTCCAGAAATAAAGAAGAGCTCTCAAACTGGTTTTCCCCAAGAGTTGTAGGGGGTTTTTCCAGGGTCACATTGACCACAAATCTCAGTGTTTAAATGTGTTTTAATGGCTGTTTATTACTGCTGATTTTTATTTCTGCAATTCCCAGCATTCTGTAAAATTTCCAGAATTTGTGTTTTCAGCAAATTTATTTTTTCCAGCTTGTTAAATGTATGGTTATGGGAAAGGGCATTTAACTATATGGGAGAAATAAGGAGAAACTGAAAACCGGGGTGGGAAATGAGAAATTTCTACAAACCAAATTCTGTGAAACTTTAGACATGATCTAATATGGCATTTTACATCGACTCTATACACTAGGACTCACCTAAGACTTTACCATCAAGCCTCACTCTAGCTTTGGGGTATAAGTGGGAGAAAAGCTTAACCAATTATTTCAATTTTTTAGTGTTGATAAACATAAATAATTAGCTAAGGAAAAAAACTCCCTAGAGTGAAAAATCTCTAGCAAAAATTTTAAGCTACCTAGGTGTGTTACATGTCTTTATATTCATCATACTAGAATCATTTTTACATAGTGACCCGGAAGGGCTGCAGAATTTGGATTACAACATGATGACCAAAAGCTGCATGATGATGATGAAGTATGAAAATTCTGGCTTTCTGACCATGATGGAATGCTCAAAAATATACTCTGCTCATGGGGTAGTTGACACTTGAGTGGTGAACAAGTCTATTCTTTATACTGACTTTCCAACGTTACATATTTTGGAAGAAGTTTAGAAAGATCGACAAAGACACAAATCTGAGCATATGAGGTGCATTTTTTTCGTAAGTTGTCTTTTCAGAATATTTAAGAAATATCCCTAGCTTGTTACTGTTATTTTCAAGGATCTTTTCGTTCTAGAATTCCAATGGCAGTAAGTATAGCAGCATCCACACTGGAGCCTTCAAAAGGTCCTTCTTGGTAGGGTCCAATCTCTTCGACTAGGACCATGGAGGCTTGGTGAATTGAGGAAATATGGCCCCGCCCCCCCTCCCATGATCCTGTCACAATCCTTTGTATGTGCAAAGGTCACTATAAATTTTTTTTGGTGTAGATGGAGCTTTAAGTTGCCATTCATAAGATCTGCAACAATATAATGTCTTCTTTCAGGGAAATCATCAAAACATCACAAAATCATAGCGTTGTCCTTCGTTTAATAAATATGGCTTCCTACCTGCAATGAGGTGATTTCTAGCTGTGTGTTTTCCTTGTTTTCAGCACTTCCTTTAGGGAGCCTACTTTTGAACTTTTTCTCTGGTTTAGATTGTTCCACAACCACTGAATATGTGTGGTTGGGCTTGCTACTGCATCTTTTGTATGAACATTGAGTAGGGGTCCGTCTCCTCCAAAATGAGACATTGTTGATGCCTTGTCCCTGTAACATCCTGAAAATGATTTGTACTGTAAAATACCCTATCTCTTACTATCCATGTAGATAAGCATTTTCTTCCTTCCCCAAATTATGAACAAGAAAAATATCACCTTCATTAAACTCCAAATGAAGTTAAAATTATATTTTAGGTGGGTCTACTTGTTATAAATGTAGGCCTTCCTCATATCATATTAGTGCTAGCCTCACCAAAAGGGCTTTTGGAGTAGTAGCATACAAAGATTAAACCCATGCATGTCTATTCTGAGAAAGATTCAGTTGAGATTAATGTTCAAGGACAATGTACTATCAGTTGCATGTGTTTTCTCATGGAGAAAATTCATGCATGCAGTCAAGGATTTAATCCTTGAGGATTGTGCAGTTTTGAAGGAGGTGTTCCACTTGGTAACAAGAAAATCATCCACAAGGAACATCGCAAGGAAATAGGAGCTTGGAGGACAGAGAAGAAGGTTGGAGAAAAGCCAAGATTGCTTGTGAGCATCTGTGAGGATTGTACTAAGAGCTGGCTAGCTGTGAGAACTAAGGCTTTGTATAATTCCTATGTATTTCCACCATTTATGATAATACAATAATGTGGGGTTTTTAGCTGATGCTTTCCCCAAAGTATTTTCATGTGTATTGTGCCATTGATTCTTCTTCTTCTGGTTATAATGTTCAGCTCAATCTTTAAGCTTCCGCAAATTGTAGTAGAAGTAGGTTATAGTATTCTGCTTTGATTTATATTGCATTATCGGGTTAACCTACCATCATATTTTCTACAGATATGTGGCATACTTGGTTAGAGGCTAAAACCAACTATGATATACTGGGTAAATTTTGTTATTGAGTAGCAAACTGCAGGTTGAAATTTGCTCTTTCAAGGTAGCTACACTCCTTATTTAGTATAATGACTTTATTTAGATAATGTCGTCACTGCATCAATGATATCATTTAATGCTATTTATGGTGAATTCACATATGCATATGTGATTTTAGTGGAACTTCATGCAGAAGCGTTACTGTTGGCCTTAGAACTAATGAGGTGATTAATAGTTCGGAAATGCTTCCAGATCTCCTATTGGATGGAGGTGAATAAGGCCTATAGAGAGATTATCCCATCACAAGTCATGTTTAATTATTTTCGTTACTTTTTCTATATGTTTTGCACCTTTGATTGGTAATGCAACTTTTTGTCTTTGTGCTAGGGTTCATCAGCTAGCTCAGAAGTAAGTTGTCATTTGCGAGCCTATTTCTATTACTGAAGCTAATGTATTTTCCTTGTATTTTTTGTAGGTTTTTATATATTTGCAATCCCTTGATGTTGAAGATTTCAAGGATGTGAAGTCTGGGTACCGCATTACTTTTGTGAGTGGTGATATCTTCCTTTGAGTGAATGTTGCAAAATTTTAAAACTATATGATGTATGTTGTGAATAATGTGTTTTTTGAGAGTTGAAAAAAGTCTGTTGCTTAGATTATGACTGAATGTTGAATGAATGCTTGTTTCAAACTTTGGATTTCTGACACACTAAAGTATTGATGTCAATTACACTGCATAATGCTTTTTCAGACATTTCGTCCTAATCCTTATTTTGAGGATACAAAATTGGTGAAAGTATTCCGTTTTTCTGATGAGGGTACCACATCGATATCAGGCTACACTATAAAATGGAAAGATGGCATGGTATTTTAAAATTTATAGTTTTTGGGTTACTTTCCACCAGTTCCACCAGTTAGTTGCAAATTTGGAGCTTTTGTTATTGGTTTTATGTATTACAATGGCATTTAGAAATTTTTCTTCGCTAAAGTCAATAACCTTTACTTCTATGTATTATGACTGATGAAACATCTCTATATTACTGTGTAGTGCAGGACTTCACAAATGGGGTTGGCCCAGACAAAGAGGGGAGGAAGCGGCCACTTCAGGAAGAAAGGTGTCCTGAGTCTTTGACTGTTTAATTGTAAAATCAAGTATTTCAAGGCAGATAATTCTATTTAATTTTTGTTTCTCTTCAGCCCTATAATGGTATTTATCCATCATTGTATCATCAAAATTGGATACTTTTTAAAAGATTTTTTTATGTCTCTCCATATGTGACATCTATACTATCAATGCTGCAGTTTTTTCAGTTGGTTTAGTGCGACCCAGCCGAAAGATGCTTCTGGTGGAATACATGATGAGGTACTTTATTACTTGTATTATGCGATGTTGTTTGACTCAATTTAAAACAGTAGACCTCTCAACCATTTTTTGCTTGTGCGAGTGCCTTATTTGAACCTTAAAGTGCCTTTTCATAACTCCAAAGTGTTTAGGATGCCACCCCAATTTTTTCTTTTCTGCAGTATGATATTTAATGCATAATATTTTTGACTTTTGATTGGTGCTGCTGGAAAATCCACACAGATAAGATTACATACTTGGTTACCTGATGCAACAGAGGGCATTAAGGACTTAGAATTATCCATGTTTCCCCATCTTGATGACATTCTTTATCTTTTGACAGCATTTGATTTTCTGTGGTGGCTCAATAGATGCTTTGGATATTCAGTTTTAGTGGTCATGGCTCGAAGGCTATTGCTTACTGTTTTCAAGTTTGCAAAATTACTGCCAAAGTAGTTCAGCAGTCTTAGATTAGTCCATTGAATTAATGGGATACAGTTTATTGAAGCAAAGTTGGGAGTGAATTCAACAGAAACTATTTCTAGGGTCATATAATGAAAATAATATTTTATTGCCAAAATTTGTAATGTAATAAAGCCTCTTTCAGAATTTAGATTGCGCAATGAGAACCTTTAGGAGACATCTCAGGAGGAAAAGAAGTTATCATTGGATGGAGAACATTGAGTAGTGCAGAAGTGTTAGATTTGATGCAAAAATAATGGAGGGAAGAGATAAGACAGGTTATAAAACCCGTTCCATGTAACCCTTAACTCCTTTCACAATATGATGCATTTTGGTCGTACTTTTTCTCTGTTGTTTTTCTAGTATACAATTCCCTTTGTCCTTTGTATTTTGGGAGATGGACATTCATTTACTAGAGTATTTAGTAATGGTGGACTATTTTCTTATTCTTGCTTGGATATTTTAACAAATTCCTTGTAGATAGATCTATAAGGAAAGTTTTGTACGTGGATGCTTGGTGTCAATTTAGAAGGATTCTTATGGCTAACATATTGGATTTTGGGTGAAGATTATGTGGAATATTGCAGACATTTACCCTTTTTTCGGTTAAGGATTAATATTGTGTGCAAGGTCTTTTAATGGAAAATTCAAATGACATTTATCTTCTTTGGTCAGGGTTAATATTCTTTGCAAGATGTTTTAGTGATTTGTAGGGCATTCCCTTTTTACTGGTTGGTTTTAACATTCAAGATAGGACATGATAGCAAAATGATGAAGAAATACATATTTGTGGGTTTGACCAAGTCGGCCCTAAGGTCGTCAAGTTGGCCCCACCAGTGGAAAAGCCACCTCCTAAATATCATATAAATAGACGTTCGTTGGACCTCATTTGGACATCCATTATCACATCAATTCGGTTTGAAATTACGAGAGATCTCTCACACATGTGGAGTCAGAGGGCATCTTTTCTCTGCATTGACCAACATTTTTCTTGTTGGAATTTTTAAGTTTAACCAGTTAGAAATTTTTCCTGTACTATCTGATTTATTTCTTCCTACTTGTTCAATTACTTAACAAGTTATTTACCATGTAAATACTGAAAATAAATACAAGTACAATATCAACACATACAGATCATCAACTGAAAGTAAATAAGCACACAAGCGACACCGTTGTTTTTGGACTATTGTCCCCGGAAAAATCCAATGCGGGAAAACCGGTGTAGCCATTTAGAGCGTTTTATTATTATGCAGTTTCAGAATACATCCTGGGTGCTAGAAATGGCTCAGCCAACAGAGAATGCCCTCGGCAGTAGTACCTCTCTGTTGGAATTTCTCAGTCTATCTTTAGAAATCCTTCCTGTACTTTCTGATTTACTTCTTCCTACTTGTTCTGTTAATTAACAAGTTATTTACCATGTAAATACTAAAAATAAATACAAGTACAGTCTTGACACATACAGATCATCAACTGAAGGAAAAACAAGCACACAAGTGACACCGTTATTTTTGGACTAATGTACCTGGAAAAACCCAATGCGGGAAAACAGATGCAACTATCTGAGGGTTTTATTATTAAGTAGTTTCAGAATACAATCTGGGTGCCAAAAATGGCTCACCCAACAGAGAATGCCCTCGGTAGTAGTACCTGTTAGTTGGAGACAGATATTCTAGCTAAATCACTAGTTGAACGATCCCACTGCAACACTTCTGCTGCTCTCTGTCACCCTGATAGGGACTGTGTCACCCTGGCCAGCTCTTAGCTCCAATTTGCCCCACGAAATATCCCAGCATCATCCTCTAGGGTCTGCGTCAGCTTCTCTGGCCCAGCGTCAGCCTATCTGGCCCTGCGTCAGCTTCTTTGGCCCAGCGTCAGCCTCTGGAGGCTCTGCGTCAGCCTCTGGAGCCTCTGCCTCTTTCGCGCTGGCCCTCCTAAGGCTCTGTGTGGCCTCTGGCTGTCTCTGCGTGGCCTCTGGCTACTTTTGCGTCAACCCTATCCTGACTTCTACGCTGATGCTCTCAGTACTCTCTCTGCCTCTCTGCTTCTCTATTCACTGCCTCTCAGTTGCAACTCTGATCACTCCTTCGATTTCCTTAGAAAGCCCTGCCCCTGAAAATTGATTTCTTGATCAACTCGGCGTGTTCTCCAAGTGACCCTCAAGCCTCCTTTTATACTTTTCTCGTTGACAATTCAATGACCGAGATTAAGTCCTTAATCAACAACTAAGATTAGATTTGGCTTGATCCATGACTTTTGGACCAATCTAACTCAGTTTTATATTAATTCACATTAATATTTTATTTTCCCTAAGTTTAGACTTAGGGACTCCATTAAAAATATTAATTATATTAATATCTCCCAAACTGGTTAGATTCTGCCAAAAACCCTTTCTGGGTCTTGGAGATCTCATGTGCTTTAGCCTCTCCACCAATTTTCGTGGCTAGAGCACATCCGATGCTACCCCAAATCAACACTCTCAGTCAGAGACAAATATTCTGGCTAAAACACAAGATGAACAATCCCACAACAACAATGCAGCTTCTGCTGCTCGCGTCACTCTAATAGGGACTGCGTCACCCTATCCGGCTCTCCAGCTCTCAGTCTGTCCCACGAAATTCTCCCAATGTTGCCTCTAGGCACTGCATCAGCCTCTCTGGCCCAGCGTCAGCCTCTTTGGGCTCTGTGTCGGCTTCTGGAGCCTCTGCGTCAGCCCCTGGACCCTCTACGTCTCACACGCTGGTCCTCTTTGGCTCTGCGCAACTCCTGACTGCCTCTGTGTGGCCTCTAGTCAGCTCTGCGTCCCTCTCTCGGCTCTGCGCTGATCCTCCTGGTACTAACTCTGCCTCTCTGCTATGTATTCACTGCCCATCCGCTGCAACTCTAATCACTCACTCAATTTCCTCAACAAACCATGCCCCAGAAAATCGAGTTCTTGATCTCTCATGGTGTGTTCTCCAACTGACCCTCAAGCCTCCTATTATACTTTTCTCATTGGTCCATCAACGACTGGGATTAAATCTCTAATTAACGACTAAGATTAGATTTGGCTTGATCCATGACTTTTGGACCATTCTAACCAAGTTTTATATTAATACCCATTAATATTTTATTTTTCCCAAGTTTAGACTTAGGAACTCCATTAAAAATATTAATTATTTTAATATCTCCCAAACCAGTTAGATTCTGCCCAAACCATTTCTAGGTCTTGGAGATCTCATGTGCTTTAGCCTCTCCACCAATTTTTGTCGCTAGAGCACATCCAATGCTACCCCAAATCAACACTCCCTCTTAACGAGGACTGTGCTCTAGTAATACTCCTCACTGAGTATCAACCTGATCATCCAACATCGGTCCTTGCGCTAATGCTAGGCCTCCCCCCCAACATCCTCTTCATTGCTGCATCCTGTATTGCTGCCCATGGTCCTTCCACTGCCACTGCTGTGTCTGTACGGAAACTCCCTCTGCATCCGTGCTATTGCCCATGGCCCTGCCACTACCATTGCCACTGCTGCATCTGCACTGCATCCCCTCTCATCATGCTGCATTGTGTTGCCCATAGCATTGCCACTGCTAATCGCTGCACTGCAACTTAGTTATTGTGAAGTAAGTAACTTATCCTCCCAACTCTGACATCTCTGTCAGGCTAGAAACACTCCCGATGCTGAAGCTCCCTCTATCGCTGACAAGTGTTCCCTTTATTGACCTCTGCTCTGTTGCAACAACTCCATGCATCTCGCACTGTTACCTCACGCTGTCCCGGGATTCTTGCACTGTAGCACCCTCTGTCACTCCATCCGCATCCGTCTCTATCGACATCTGCCAGTCCTGCTACTTCTCTTCAGTGCTCCCATAACAATGTATAATCCAAGAGGTTGGGTACCTCAAGGATCTTGCCCCTCATCGTCTGTAGTCCATCTGACTACAACTCGATGTCTCCCCACTTCCTCTCAAGTGGCGCATGAGCACTCATGGCACAGTCATCATTTGTCTCCACTTCTTTCTCCACCCTTGCTGGCACTGCCTTGGTCTCAGAAGCCTCTCCCTTACTCTTTTTCCTCGGACACTCGTTCAAGTAGTGACCCAGTTCCCCACAATGGAAGCATTTGACCTTGGAGAGGTCCTTCTTTCTCTTCTCCTGCTTTCCCGCAGATGCGAGAGCCGCATCTTCTTCTTCCTCCTCCTTGATTCTGACCCCTTTTTCGCTACTCCCTGCCTTGGTCACTCGTTTGATCTCTTCTTGATGAAGAGCCGCCCACAGTTCCTCTCAATTTGGAAGGCTCATTCTGCCCAGTATGCTTTGGACAAATACCTCCCAATCCTCTGAGACTGCGTTCAATGCGGTCCTCACCATCAGTTCTTGATTCGGCATGGCCCTTATGGAAGTTAGTTGATCACGGATCTCCTTCAATCCACCGAGGAAGACATCTATATGCTCTCCCTTCTGCATCTGGTATGACCACAACTGATTTTCAAGTAACATCTTCCTTTGCACGAAAGCATGCTAGTACAATTTCTTCAGGGCCTCCCACATCTCATTTGCCGTGTCCTTCTCGGCAATATGTGACACCACATGATCCTTGACCCCATCAAGGATGATGCACTTTTCCCTGGCCACTGCCTCCTCGTACTTCTCATTTTCAGCTCGGTCAACTGGGAACGCTATTGTTTGCAAGGCGAAGTGCTTGATGCGATACTTGTCTAGAATGGACAAGATCCTGGCTTTCTTGACTACAAAGTTGGAAGCTTCGTCTAGTCTATCCTAATCTCTCAGCCCATTCATTGCCATCTACTCTTCTTCCGACTCCTTTGAGTCTCTTTACTTCCCTCCTGGAAGTCCTCGGTTCGACTCCCTCTGAGTCTCGATTTCCTTTTTGGAAATCCCTCCTCCTTGGTCTTCCCCTGTTAGGTACTGTTCTAACCTCAATACCCCACCAGCTTCGCTCTGCAAATTATCCGCAGCCCCCTATACCTCAGCAATTTGAAGAACTGAGCCTCTAGGCTTTGCGCAATTCTGGCACCAGCAAAATTTGCACCTCCTGGCCACAATGTCAATCCTTCTTGGCTGAGAAAGATGACCGGGCATTGCGTAGGTCAGGTCTGCTCCTCTCTACCACTGCGTTGATCCTCCTCTTGGCTCGAACTATTGACACAGGCACTTTGTGTCACCCCTTCCTTGCTGCTTTCTCCTAGGAACAACTTCTATCACTTGGGACAACTATTTCTGCTGCTACTGCTCTGCTCGGCTGATGCATTCAGTTATCATGTGATCTGCAACCATGCTTTGATACCATGTTGGAATTTCTAAGTTTAACCCGTTAGAAATTCTTCATGTACTATTTGATTTATTTCTTCCTACTTGTTCAATTACTTAACAAGTTATTCACCATGTAAATACTGAAAATAAATACAAGTACAGTATCAACACATACAAATCATCAATTGAAAGTAAACAAGCACACAAGTGACACCGTTGTTTTTGGACTAATGTCCCCGGAAAAACCCAATGCGGGAAAACCGGTGCAACTATTCAGAGGGTTTTATTATTATGCAGTTTAAGAATACGACCTAGGTGCCATAATGGCTCACTTAACAGAGAATGCCCTCAGCAGTAGTACCTCTCAGTTGGAAACAGATATGTTGACTAAAACACCGGATGAACGATCCCACAGCAACAGTGCAGCTTCTGCTTCTCCGCATCACTCTGATAGGAACTGCGTCACGTTATCAGGCTTTCCAGCTCTCATTTTGTCCAATGAAAAGCTCCGAGCGCTGCCTCTAGGCGCTGCGTCAGCGTCTCTGGGCTCTACATCAGCTTCTGGAGCCTCTGCGTCAGCCCCTGGACCCTTAGCGTCTCACACGCTGACCCTCTCTGTCTTTGCGCAGCTCCTGGTTGCCTCTACGTGGCCTCTAGCTGGCTCTGCGTCCCTTTCCTAACTCTATGCTAATCCTCCTGGTACTAACTCTACCTCTCTGCTATTTTTTCGCTGTTCCTCAACTGCAACTCTGATCACTCACTCAATTTCCTTAACAAACCCTGCTCCAGAAAATCGAGTTCTCGATCTCTCTCGGTGTGTTGTCCAACTGTCCTTCAAGCCTCCTCTTATACTTTTCTCGTTGGTCCATCAACGAACGAGATTAAATCTCTAATCAACGGCTAAGATGAGTTTTGGCTTGATCCATGACTTTTGGACCATTTTAACCCAGTTTTATATTAATACCTATTAATATTTTATTTTTCCTAAGTTTAGACTTAGGAACTCCATTAAAAATATTAATTATTTTAATATCTCCCAAACCGGTTAGATTTTGCCCAAACCATTTCTGGGTCTTGGAGATCACATGTGCTTTAGCCTCTCCACCAATTTTCGTGGTTAGAGCACATCCGATACAACCCCAAATCAACATTTCTCTCTGTTTTGAACTGCGTTGACTTGGGTTGATTAAATCTATTTTGACCGAGTTCTTGGGTTGTTTTGGGAGGCTGAATATTCGAGGAATCTTTGACTCTGTTTGACCATTATTCTGGGCACATTGACTGGGGTTGAACACAAGCTTTGACTAGATTTTGGTTCCAGATTTGAATGAGGCAGTTGACCAAAAATTGCAGGCCTTTGTGTCTGTTTGACCAAATCTTTGACTAAGGAAGAAGGCTGAATCTTTGACTTTGAGTTGACTGAATTTCAGACTGTTCTACTAAGCATTGACTGCAGGGTTGACTATTGACTTTGACCGAATTTGACTATGGAAGCTACAGGCTGAAATTCAGTGCTTTGACCAGACTGTTGACTAGTAATAAATTGTTGATTTTTGACTGGTCACATCTCAATTGCCTTTTCCTTAGGTATATGTGGTACCACATGATCCTTGACCCCGTCAAGGATAATGCACTTGGCCCTCGCCATCGCCTCTTCGTACTTGTCGTTATCATTGGGGTCTACTGGGATAGCTATAACCTTCAAGGCGAAGTTCTTGACACGATTCTTGTCAAGCACTGATAAGATTCTGGCCTTCCAGACTGCGAAGTTTGATGCTCCATCCATTCTATCCTGGTCTCTTACCCCGTTTAGTGCCATGACACTTCTCTACTTCCCTCCTGGAAGTTCTCTGTTCGACTCCTTTGAGTCTCTACTTCCCGTTTGGAAGTTCTCTTCTGGACTCCCTCTGAGACCTGATTCCCCTCCTGGAAATCCTTCTGCCGCTTGTCAAGAGGCCCCCTACTCTGATCGTCTTGTGCAACTGCATTGCTGATCTAGGTTGCTTGGCTAGAAACCCTCGGTAACAACTCCTCTGGCCTTTCTCTGTCAGGTACTGTTTTGACTACAGTGCCTCACCAGCTCCACTCTACAATATTTCTGCAGCCTTCTAGACTCCAGCAACTGCCTCTCTATGAACTGCGTCAGCCCCTCTCTACCTCAGACTAGCTCTGCATCACTCCATATGGGTTTGTGTCAGCCCTCGGATGCCCTGCGTCAGCCCTCTGGCCCTTTGCATCAGCAACACTGGCCTCTCTGAGGCTCTCCATAGCTCCCGACTTCTTCTGTGTGGCTCTGGCTGGCTCTGCGTCACACTTCTTGGCTTCTGCGCTGCTAGAAACAACTTCTGTCACCTTGGGACAACTGTTTTCTGCTGCTATTGCTCCGCTCGGCTGATGTCTTTTAGTCCTCCCGTGATCTGCAATCACGCTCTGATACCATGTTGAAGTTTCTAAGTTTACTTGGTTTAGAAATCCTTCATGCACTTTTTCTGATTTATTCCTACCTACTTGTTATTTTTCTTCAACAAGTTATTTACAAAGTAAATACTGAAAATAAACACTAGTGCATGCTCAACATATTATAGATCAACAACTAAAAGAAACAAGAACAAACACACCACATGACACCATTATTTTTGGACCAATGTCCCCGGAAAAACCCAATGCGGGAAAACCGCTGCAACTATCTAAGGGTTTTCTTATTAAGCAATATCATAGTATAATCTAGGTGCCGAAACTGGCCTACCCAACAAAGAATTTCCTTAGCAGCTATACCTCATAGTTTGAGAGAAATCTCCTAGCTGAAACCTCGGAAAATCCTTCCAGCAGCTCCTCAGCACAAAACTGCTCTGCAACCCCAGTGTCTGCCCAATCTGGATTGCGTCAGCCCCTCTCTTTCCCCAGCAGGCGCTGCGTTAGCTTTTCTTGGCTTGCATCAGCAACACCAGGAGGCCCTGCGTCAGTTTTCTGGGCCTCTGCGTCAAACACGTTGGCCTCTTTGGTGCTCTGTGCAGCGCTTGGCTGCCTTTGCGTGGCCTTGCGTGAGCCCTTGCTGGCTTTGCGTCGCTCTCCTTGGCTGCTGTGCTGCTCTCTCGATCATTGATTCTATCTCTCTTAGCAAAACTCGCTCTAGGGAATAGAATGACTGATCACTCTGGTGTACTTTCCAAGTGACCCTGAAGCCTCCTCTTATACTTTTCCTGTTGACATATCAACGGTCGAGATTATGTCCCTAATCAATAGCTAAGATTAGATCTGGCTTGATCCATGTTTTTTGGACCACTCTAACACAGATTCATATTAATACACATTAATATTTTATTTTCCCTAAGTTTAGACTTAGGGACTCCATTAAAAATATTAATTATTTTAATATCTCCTGATCTGTTTAGAATCTGCCCAAACCCTTTCCGGGCATTGGAAATCTCATGTGCCCCAGCCTCTCCACCAAATTTCGTGGCTAGAGCACATCCGATGCTACCCCAAATCAACACCTGAGATTGTCCTGATAGAAGAAATACTAAAGGCCCAACAACAACAACAATGGCAACAAGAACAAACTCAATAAAAGGAGAGGAAGAGGTCCTGCTGCCCATGCAAGTTTTGAAGAGACTCAACGCCCTCAAAAGAGGTCATAGAATAAAAGGTGTGTTGATAATGTTGCTAATATTCAATCTAAATACTATCTTGTTGCTGCTCTTTCTAGCTTATCTTCAAATAACATTGATACCTTGCTGGTGGATGTTAAGTTATGGTATGTTCTATGCTTATAACAATTTACTTCTCTTTCTTATTATGTTCCATAGATTAGCAATCAAATGTACATAAAGTAAAGTGCAGATAGAACATTAAATGATCTACAGAAAACAAGCCAATACAAGAGACACAAGATGTGGCGGCTAGCTAGGGACAAACCCCACAATGTGTGGGGAAACCCTTTGATCAAATCTTATTTTATCTTCAATAATTCAGTAGAGAGAAATAGTACAATAAATCTGATTTATATCAGCAGTAGCAAACCCTAGATCAGCAACATCAACATTAGCGGCTTCATCATCAAACTAGGGCAGGCGATATCTCACAAACCGACCGTCGGATCGGCTTGATTCCACCACCAAAAGTTGCGGCTTCCAGAGGAGGTTCAGATGAACCTACAACACAATTTAGATGAGGAGATCTTCTAGTCCACGCAGGTCAAACTTTACTTCTGCAGTTGCAGTTTCAGTTTCGGCAGCCTCTGGCTTCAAACTAGGGCAAGTCGATATCTTGCAAATCGTCCGTCGGATTGACTTGATTCCACCACCAAAAGTTGTGGCTTTCAGAGGAGGTTCAGATGAACCTACAACGCAGTTCAAATGAGGAGATCTTCTAGTCCACGTAGGTCAATTTTTACTTCTGCGGTTGCAACTTCAGTTTCAGCAACTTCCGGCTTCAAACTAGGGCACTCGATATCTTGCAAACTGTCCATCGGATTGACTTGATTCCACCACCAAAAGTTGCGGCTTTCAGAGAAGGTTCAGATGAACCTACAACGCAGTTCAAATGAGGAGATCTTCTAGTCCACGCAGGTCAATCTTTACTTCTGCAGTTGCAAGTTCAGTTTCAGTAGTGTCCGGCTTCAAATGTGTGAGGGAGAGACCCTTTTCTGCGCAGTAGAGAAGAGACTCTTTTCTGTGCAGTAGAGAAGAGACTCTTTTCTGCGCAGTAGAGAGAGAGAGATGTGATGAGATGAGTGAGTGCAAATGAGGAAAAGTCCTCCTGTATTTATACGCAACGTTGGTGTTTGAATAGATGTGACTGTTGGGCTTCTGAGCCTACATGAGTTGTAGGTCGGCTTGATAATAATTCCATAATCAAAATAAATTCATATCTCCATGAATACTGATCGGAATCGGATAATCTTTATATCAATCCTACACCTCTCGACGAGAGGAATCTAATAAAAATATTATCAGCCATGAATAGGATGACCCACATGAAGTTTTTCCCTAGTTGCCAATTTTAACAGTGGATAGTGGGGCATCTAGACACTTTATTGGGTATTGTGAAATCCTCTCAAATTTGGTTGAGATGGAGTCTAATTTGAAAATTATACTTGGGGATAATTCTGCTCATCCTGTCAAAGGGTTTGGCTTTGTTTCTTTTCATTTAGATTCTGGTCAAACCATTCATCTACAAGATGTGCTATATGTGCCGAGCTTGAAGAAGAATCTTGTCTCCATTTCTGCCATGGAAGACAAAGGGTTTAGAGTTGCATTCATTAATGGAAAAGTCCTTGCTTGGCCAAGGAATTCTAGCTTAAGGGCAACCTTCACACTTGGTGTCAGAAATGAAGGCCTATACAGAATGTGTGGTCGACCAATTCAAGCATTGGTCCATGATACCACTAATCAGTGTGAGCTTTGGCACCAGAGATTTGCTCACCTTCATTACAAGGCTTTGCTTGACTTGAGCAGGATGGTTTCAAGGATTCCCAAGATTCAGGTGGATCATGAAGGTGTATGTCAGGGATGTGCTAGTGGAAAGAATGTCAAGGGACCATTCCCTTCTAGTAGTAGTAGATCTAAAGAGATTCTTCAACTCATTCATTCTAACCTTTGTGGGCCCATGCCGGTGACATCTCTTGGAGGATATCTATAGTATGTGATCTTTGTTGATGACTTCTCACGTAAGACTAGCATCTTCTCCTTGAAGACCAAGGATTAGGTTTTCCGTGTGTTTAGGGATTTCAAAACTCTTGTGGAAAATCAAATTGGAGAGAAGATCAAGACCCTGGGGACAAATAATGGAGGCGAATACACCTCAAATGATTTCAAAGACTTATGCAGAGATGCTAGGATTAAGAGGGAGCTGACTATTCCATACAACCCTCAACCACATGTAGTTGCTGAGAGGAAGGAACGAGACCATCTTGGAAGCAACCAAAGCCATGATTCATGATAAAAAACTTCCTATGTTTCCATGGGGAGAAGCAACAAATACCGCAATATATGTCCAAAATAGGAGTCCTCATCAAGCCTTGGGAGACAAGACTCCTGAAGAAGTATTTATAGGTGTGAAACCGAAAGTTGGACATTTGAGAATATTTGGCTGCCCTATCTACTTTCATGTATCGAAGTAGAAAAGGTCAAAGCTAGAGGCTTTAGGAAAGAAAGGTACGTTTGTTGGCTATTGTGAAAATTTTAAAGCTTACAAAATATATGTCCCAGGGCAGAGGAACATTGAGTTCAACTGGGATTTGACCTTTGATGAAGATGCTGCCCTTGGAAAAACAAGGGACTCTCCTATCCCTGCCAACACTGATAGAAGAGATGATACTATTGATGTAGTTGCATAACCATCCATCCCTGAGCCTGACCTTCTATATGAGCCTATGGCAACTTTGGATCCTCCTACTTCTGATCCTCCTTCTAGGAAGAAACCTTTGTGGCTTCGTGATACATTATAGGATGCAGAAAGACACTTAGCCCCTAGATGCACCTTCAGAGAGAGCAAGCAACCTCACAAATACCAGGGATATGCTGCATTGATGAGCGACATCATAGAATCTAAACCTTGTAGCTATGAAGAAGCCGTGGAGGAGGAAGTTTGGAGAGATGCCATGACAAAGGAATATCAGTCCATCATGAAAAATGATGTAAAGGAGGTTGTTTCGAGACCTGAGGGGAAGTTTGTTGTGACTTCCAAGTGGATATACAAAATCAAACATGCAACTGATGGTAGCATTGAAAAGTTTAAAGTGAGGTTCATGGCTAGAGGATTATCCCTGAAAGAGGGAGTAGATTATGATGAGATATTTGCTCATGTTGCCATACATACCACCATCTAGTCCATTATTGCTTTAGCTGTTAATCAGGGTTGGATTCTTGATCAAATGGATGTGAAGACAACCTTTCTTCATGGCATACTCAAGGAAGAAGTGTACTTGGAGCAACCGCAGGGCTTTGAGTAACATGACAGGGAAACCCATGTTTGTGTATTGAAGAAAACCCTTTATGGATTGAAGCAAGCCCCTAGGGCTTGGTATGCTGGAATTGGTGGATACCTGATGAAGCTAGGATTCACTAGAAGTAATGCTGACTTGAACCTTTACTTCAGGGTTGTCTAAGGCATGCCTTTGATTTTGGTTTTATATGTTAATGACTTATTCTTGACAGGAGCAGAGCCTCTGATTATCTGGTGTAAGAGGGAGGTTGCCTTTGAATGTTTAGATAAAACTAAAAGGTCTTGGGTTGATGTACTATTTCTTGGGCTTTTAGAGGTCTTGTAGAAACTTGTAGAAATTTTCCTCAACCAAGGAAATATGTTATCAAGCTCTTGCAGAGATTTGGGATGGTAGATTGCAAATCCATGGCCACACTGATGGAGGAAAGGTTTAAAGAAGTTATGTGGTGATGCTGCGGTACCAGATCTAGCGAATCCTTCTATGTACCAACAATTGATTGGGGCTTTTATGTTTCTCATCAACACCATTTTAGATATATGTTTTGCTATTAACACCTTGAGCTAGTTCATGGTGGAACCTTTGCATGGTCACTGGATGGCTGCAAAACATGTGTTGAGATATCTACATGGGATGATTAATTATGGATTGAGATCTGCCTCTGTAAATGATTTGAGATTGCATGGATATATAGATGCGGATTGGGCTGGGAGTGTTACTGACAGGAAGAGCACACCAGGGTTCTGATTTAGGTTGTGATTTGCTTTGATTTCCCGGATGAATAGGACGCATAATTTTGTCACTCTCAGTACAACCGAGGCAGAGTATATTGTAGCTAGTATGGTTAGCTGTGAGGCTGTGTGGTTGCGGAAGCTCTTTGTAGAGCTGTTTGATCATGTGCCAGATACGATTGTGATATATTGTGACAATTAAAGCGGGATCAAACTTTCAAAGAATCTAGTATTCCATGATAGGTTGAAGCACATCGAGATTAAGTACCGCTACATTAGAGGTTTGGTATAGAGAGGAGTAGTGAGGCTCTAACACATGTCGATTGAGGATTAGGTTGCAGACATTCTCACCAAGCCCTTGCCGAAATCAAAGTTCATATTCTTCAAAGAACAACTTGGAGTGCATGAGAATGTAGCCCCCCTCGAGAGGGAACATTGAGCATATGCTCTTCCCGCAGTCTTTTGACTAGCCATGGACTTGGTGGGGGAGGGATGAGCAGTGAGGCTCTTTGGTGTGAGGGGACTTCTTGAAGCCATGGAGTGGCTGAGTACATACCCCAATCTGCATCCTACCTGCAAGTCACCTTTGTGTAATTATTGACCAAGGGCCATATAGAGATGGTTAAGCTTGCCGGGATTGCCACCCATTTGTCTAGTGGTTGAGGAGACTTAGGTGTGTGTGATCTTTAACAAGGTTGAACGCTGTTGCCATGGACTTGGTTGTGGTAAATTGATATCTCCTAAGTGTTGGATGTAGGTGTTCTACCACTTGATCACTTAGGATCAAGTTGGGTGAGGATCAATCAATGGACATAGGGTGTGTGATCTTTACCGAGGTCATTTATCACTACAATGGACTTGGTTGTGGTAAATTGATCTCCCTTATTGTTAGTGTGGATCGTTCTTCTTCTTCTATTTATCGAGCCATCATTGTTACGCTGAGATGAGATGAAATGAGCTTCTCTTATGTTGAGACATGTACATTCCAGATGAGTCTTATGATGTGGCTGAAAATCCTTCCCGCACTGAGAGGGAGTGTTGAAAATGGTAGCTTCAGAATTTCATCATCAAAATGATGAAGAAAATACATATTTGTGGATTTGATTAGGTCGGCCCAAAGATCATCAAGTTGGCCCCACAAGAGGAAAAGCCACCTCCGAACTCTCATATAAATAGATCTTTGTTGGACCTCATTTGGACATCCATGATCACATTAATTTGGTTTGAAATTGTGGATCTCTCACATGTGCGAAGGAATCAAAGGGCATTTTTTTTCTGCATTGACTATCATCTTTCTCTCTCTTTTGATCTGTGTTGACTTGGGCTGATTGGATCTGTTTTGATTGAGTTTTTGGACTGTTTTGGGTGGCCGAATATTCCAAGAATCTTTGACTCTGTTTGACTGTTGTTCTAGGCATGTTGATTGAGGTTGACCACAGGCTTTGATTGGACTTTGACTGCAGATGTGACTTGAGGCATTTGATCGAAAATTGCAGGAGGAATTTGTCTATTTGTCCAAATCTTTGACTGAGGAAGAAGGTTGAATCTTTGACTCTGAGTTGACCAAATTTCAGACTGTTCTACTGAGCATTGATTGCAGGGTTGACTGTTGACTTTGACTAAGTTTTACTATGGAAACTACAAGATGAAATTTGGTCCTTTGACTAGATTATTGACTGGTAACAAGTTGTTGATTTTTTAATGGCGTTGACTTGGTTTGACTCTCTTGGTAGTCAAAGGATTGACTTTGACTGGTTATTGATGTACAAATTGGACTATGCTGAACATTGATTGACTAAGAAGAACTGATTCTTGGTTTTCCCCTTATTGGGGTTTTGTGTTAAAATTTCGGCGCTACGAAATTATTCTACAACTCAGAAAATTTCGCTATGAAATTTTATTGCAGCGACTGGAAATTATTTTTGTTGTTGGCAATATGGTCATTGATGGCAATGAAGCAGCACAAGAACAACAAGCAAAGGAGCAGCAGAGTAAGGGACAATGGAGCAACAAATACCTTGATGGCATGTTGATGGCTTGATGCTTGGATAATGTTGCAGGGATTGTTTAATGAAGAATTTGTGATGTGAAATTATTGATTAAACTTAATTTTTGTGATGCAAAGGCAAGAGTCCAAGGCAAAGGCAAATTTGTTGCAAAGATTGTTGTGATGCATTAATGATAAATATTGTTATTTGTTGTTGATCTTAGGTTGATGCATATCATTACATATGGCTGCAATTAATATTGGATGGATTATTTATTTTGTGTTCCAATATTCAAGATCTGAAGAGTTTGGAAATGAATGAGTGGAAGGCGAAGAGTCAAGCCTATTCACTTTATATTCCCATGTGGGATGCAAACAACCAGAAAACTATTTTTATAAAAGATGTGATTTTGGAAGGGATATAAAGGTTAGAGTATGGGAGAATGTGAGGGAGTTGATTGAGCAATTATGCATTAGTTACTTGGCACTTGTGAAGCTGATGTGAAGCAGATTTGAAGGGAAGAAGATGCAGAAATGAAGATGGAGATATGCAAAATTTATGAGCAGGTAAACCAGCACATAAGTATCATTCTTGTCTTGTATGTAGGCACTGTTAGATGTGATGCTCCAGGACATATTCAAAGGGAGTAACGCAGGCATAGGATATAGATAGAGGTGACAGATATCAGATGCTAAATAAAATTGGCAACGTATTAATCTGAAATAAAACGGATGTTGGTAGAGATCCTTTCCAGGAAGTGTCAGAGAAATAGGTTAAAAATAAATCATCAAAAGGACATTGTGCGTTAATACCATGCAACTATGGTTAATATCCTGGGTTATGTTGATATTATATGGAGGGGTTGGTGATGATATGATGACATTGATATATATCTGGCAAATACATTATTTATACAGTGTGCAGCACTGAGGCATATTGGCTGGCATTGGAATTATTGAGGAATAAAATATGTTAATGCGCAGTTATCATTATATTGGCATTGGCAACATTAAATTACTGGCAAATGCAGGGAATACATGGCGTTCTGATATGTGCCAGCATGCGTTACACTCCAAATTTTGAAGAATTGACCTGGATTTGATCAGTTACAGAGAAGGTTGGCACAAAATTGAGTGGAGAAGGAGGTTTCCAAAGCCACAGAGAAATTGAGGCCGAAATTCGGATTTACTGTTAAAGTCAGATGTCAGATATTCATTGTTATCGAGTACACACCCAGAACCACCTTCAGTTTTTATGAAGACATGTTGTCCTGAGACATTGCATCTGGAAAGAACTTTACTCTCATCGCAATTGTTTGAGCTGCTCACACCACCAGCATCACCTTGAAAAATACTAAATTTCACAGCAAAAACAACAATTTCACCATCCTCAACAGAAGCATGTTGATGACGAGGTTTGATTCAGTCCATTCTTCCATATATTTACCATGGACGACAAAAATTTGCATCCGGTTTAGCTAAACAATTCAGTGCTCGACTTTGCATGTTGTGATGAAGATTTTGAAATCAACTCTCAATCTGATCATAATAAGAAATCTCGAATTGTCAAAATTTACATCGCTTTCCTCTGGGTGCTCCAAATCCTTGCCACTACTTTCAATTATAAGTTGGATATATAAAAAGGAGACGAATTAGGGTTTTGAGCCCTAGCTCCCACACAACTTTCTTATAATTGAGCGATAATTGAGTTGTACAGGGTGGTGCACATTATTGACATAAGCGTTATAATATTATGGACAACATCTGGGTTCATTTATATTAACGCAACAAGTAAGGCAGTATAAGGCAGTGTTATACTTGGAAATATTTTTTTTTTAAATTCACAGAAACGATTGCCATAAAGTCTGGGATGTCTATATTCCTTTAGGAGTGTTGGTGCCAGAGACCTTCAGTGTGTGCAGCCTGTTGATAAATATATTGTTGGTGGGCATTGGTCGATATAATATTATTATATGGCCATAGCGGATTTTATTACAACAAAATATAATTATCATATGCAGCATTGACAATCTGGTGCAACCCTATATAATATTGTATGATGGGTGAGGTGATATATTCAATGTGTTACAAAATATTCAAAATCGGTAAAGCCAAAACAATTACAAATATGCCTTACAGAGTCTGAAGGACAGTGGTGTTTACAATGCAATAGGATGTGTTAATATGGTGATACATTACAAATTTCAACGTTTAAATATTACATAACTCAATGGTGATATACGTAAATGTGATGGCAAATATATTATAACAGTGTTATATATACTACATTGGAGCATATGATCATGTGCAGCGACTATATTAAACCTTAAGACAATGTCAGGGTATTGTGCAACGATCATATTAAACTTAAGCAGCACGAGTGCCCCATCGATATTGTTGTCCCTTGGATACAGCCCTTTGGACACCCGTATTTCCATAACATAATTTACCCCTTGATGAAACTCAAACTACAGTGGAACTATTATTTTTGCCTCGGTGATTTCATTACCCATGATCTTACACCTCGCAAAGTGAAAATCCGTGAAGAAATGTGCCAGGCTCCGACTGATACAATAAATCCATCTTCTACAAAATCTGCAGATACATAATCGGAACAATGTTTATATGGCAATACACTATCTACTGGCATATATATATTTTCCCAAGGTTATTTTCCAGGATTAATTTGGTATTGCAATTACATGGAGCAGCATTGAGTTGATAACAACATTGAGATATGGCAACACACTATCTCCTCGCATATATATATATATATTTTCCCTATCTAATTGCATATATATATTCCCAAGATTATTTGCCAGGGTTAATTTGTTATTGCAATTACATGGAGCAGTGTTGAGTTGATAACAAAGTTGGGGTGTGATAACCATGTTGATATTCAGAGGAGCTTTTATATGGCAGTATTATTATAATCGGAGCAATGGTTATATTAAATAATGAATGGTTTGGAGGAGGAGCACATAGTTTTCTAAACCTTTTGGTAATGGGTTTGGTTCGAAAGAAAAATGGTTATCAAGAAAAACCATGAGTTGTTTATATAAACCATGGGCAGATTTAATGATGAGTGGAATTCACATGTGGATATATTTGGTGTTTCTTTTTATCATGGTGCATGAGAATTTATTTGACAGGTAAATCATTATTGGAATTAGTCAAGCATGATCATGCAATTTCAAGTGGATATTATCTTGGTGCAAAGCTTTGGTGAATATTATCTCTATGAATATGTTGGTAAATAGTGAATATTATCTTGGTGAATAGTTGGTAAATAGTGAATATTATCTTGGTGAATATGTTGGTAAATAGTGAATATTATTTTGGTTATGATGGTGAATATGGTTGAAAATCGACATGGCTCATATTGGTATTGGTTGCTTATTTGTTGGGGTTGTTGATTGATACATTACAATACATGGAGTGATGGAGCAACATTAATACAAATTCATTATTGCCAACATATGCAGTGATAATATTGCACGGTTATTATTATAATGCATTATTATATTCCATCTTTCATTGCAAACATTGAATTAATATGCAGACATATTATTATTATTATTATGCCTCTTATATTCCAACATGCTTTCAACAACCTTATAAAGCCAACAATGCAATGCCTTACAAAGTGTTCTCCCAACAAAATTCTTACAATGCTTTGCAATGTGTCTATCCAATGCGTTCTTGCAATGTTAATACATTTTGAAGCCTATTTGGAGCAGTGTTCATTTGAACAGTAGTGTTTATTTTCCAAACAATGTTCAATTTTCCAGGGTTATTTGAGCAGCAATGTTTATTTTCCAAATGTATTTGGAACAATGTTCTTCCAGTGATTAATGCAGCCTCCTTAATGATGTAAGTTACGGTGCTATTATGTTATGAAGAGTCTATAGAAGATGACCCAACATCAACAAAGCGGCAAATTGTGAAAAAAAAGAAGGGGGGAGTGCACTCAATGCACAGGAAAGCAAAACTTAGTTCAGCTTTTGTTCATATCCCAGCTGCTACTCAGTATGATATAAGTGGAGATGGCATAACATCTCCATTTCTTTTCATTGGGGAGCTAATGAAAAAAAACAGAAAGTTACATTAGTGAAGGAATGCACCCGCTTATGCTAGTGGATGGATTTGATATTGCAAAAAGAACTACATTGGATTTTCTTGATAATTTCAAAAACTTAGTTCTTATGGAGGAAGCGCCTGAAAGGGAGATGTTAAAAATGGTAGCAAGGACAAATCTTAGGACAAAGCTCTTGAAACAGTTGCATATCAATTAACTGACATTTGTTGGGAATGTGGTGCTTTGTACCTAAAGGCCAACGGAATCTATTGATCTATTTATGGTGGACATTATTCATATGAGGCATAAGTTTGAATAGATTCTCATCCAGTTGAAGCCTGTTTCTTGGTCATGGAACTTGACATTCCGACATGAAGAAACAAGTGGAGAATTGGTACATGTTGACTTGCTATGTATCTCTAGAATATGAAATACTTGAGTAAACACAACTTTATTGTATTCAAATGCAGAGCAGAGGGAGAAAATGGTTTTAGCAAAAAGAAAATAAGTAGATGAGAAAACTCAAAATATCATTTAGCCTGTAGAAGAAGGTTTGTGATGGATCTAACAACAATTTTGTTGTGATTAATTAAAAGTGAATAGACCCTATGCCACTTGCTCTTCTTGCAAAAGAAAGTAGTATAGCTTTGAGGAGAGCAAAGAGGCACAATATGGAGAGATTGGTTTTAACATGGTGAGCAGCTATCAATTCTGTTGATGATATGACTCCTAATGTTCTTGGATGGGTTGGGCTTGTATATGAGCATGCCCTAGGAGAATTAAAGTATTCTTTTATGGAAATTATTGGGAATCCCCACTCATGTACATTTTTAATAAAAGGACATAATGATTATACTATCGCTCAAGTTAAGGACGTTAAAAACACACTTGAAAATAGATCTATTTTCTTGGGGACTGGAGAATTTTGAAGTTGCTACAAGCCAGCATCTCATACACACATTCAAGAAGACTGTTCAAGGGGTTGAAGCCTTTCTGTTGGTACTCAAGATTGGAAGAAAATCTGAATTATTGGTTTAAATCATCATACAATTCTCATGCATACCATGTTTTCCTTTCAAAGTGTTATCTCAACAATATTCTTGCTTTCAGAGTGTTCTCACAACAATATTTTGCACCGCTCTTACAATGTTTATGTCATATAGAGCAACGCTCACTTTTGAGCAACATTCATTCAATATGGAGGAGCTCTAATAAGCCATCTGGAGTAGCATTTAGTCAATGATGCAGAACAATACATTGTAGGTTTTAAAGCATTAAAGCAATGATGACAGCGACACTGAGGACTCTTTTACAGGCTATAAGATATCTATAACCCCTTGCTATTGATGTCAAAGGAGGAGGTAAGCAAAGGTTATGGGCAACAATGAGAAATATGTTTGAGGACGAAATGTTGATTTGGGGTAGCATTCGATGTGCTCTAGCCATGAAATTTGGTGGAGAGGTTGGGGCACATGAGATCTCCAATACAAAGAAAGGGTTTAGGTAGATTCTAAACAGATCAAGAGATATTAAAATAATTAATATTTTTAATGGAGTCCCTAAGTCTAAACTTAGGGAAAATAAAATATTAATGTGTATTAATATGAATCTGTGTTAGAATGGTCCAAAAGACATGGATCAAGCCAGATCTAATCTTAGCCGTTGATTAGGGACTTAATCTTAGCCATTGAGATGTCAATAGGAAAAGTATAAGAGGAGGCTTGAGGGTCACTTGGAGAATACACCAGAGTGATCAGTCATTCTATTCTCTAGAGCGGGGTTTGTTAAGAGAGATAGAATCAGTGATTGGGAGAGCAGCTGAGGGGCATTGAGTACAGAGAGACAGAGAGGTAGAGATAGTGCCAAGACAGCAGCAGAGCAACCAGAGAGAGAGACGCAGGAGCAGCCAATGCTCACGCAAGGCCACGCAGAGGCAGCTAAGTGCTGCACAGAGCACTAGAGGGGCCAGCGTAGCTGACGCAGGCCAAGATAGGCTAAAGCAGGGCCAACGTTGGGCTAGGAGAGGTTGATGCGGTCCAGATTGGGCAAACGCTGGGGTTTCAAGGGAAGATTGGTGTTAAGTAGCTGCCGGAAGGATTATCCGGGGTTTTAGCCAGTAGATTTGTTTGAAACGGAGAGGTATTATTGCTAAGGAATCCTCTGTTGGGTAGGCCAGTTTCGGCACCCAGATTGTACTCTGATATTGCTTAATAAGAAAACCCTCAGATAGCTACACCAATTTTCCTTCATTGGGTTTTTCTGGGGACATTAGTCCAAAAACAATTGTGTCATATGGTGTGTTTGTTTTTGTTTCTTTTAGTTGCTAATATGTAATATGTTGAGCATGCACTAGTGTTTATTTTCAGTATTTACATTGTAAATAACTTGTTAAGGAAAATAACAAGTAGGTAGGAATAAATCAAATAAAAGTGCATGGAGGGTTTGTAACTATGTAAACTTAGAAACTTCAACATGGTATCAGTCTATCAGAGCGAGGTTGCAGATCACACGAGGACTAAAAAACATTAGCCGAGCGGAGCAATAGCAGCAGAAAACAACTGTCCCGAGGTGAAAAAAGTTGTCTCTAGCAGCGCAGAAGCAAAGGAAGTGTGATGCAGAGCCAGCCAGAGCCACGCAGAAGAAGTCGAGAATTGCGCAGAGCACCAGAGGGGCTAGTGTTGCTGACGTAGATGGTCAGAGGGCTGACGCAGACCCATTCGGGGCAAGGCAGAGCCAATGTGAGGCAGAGAGGGGTTGACACAGTTCACAGAGAGGCAGTTGCTGGGGTCTAGAAGGCTGCAGGAATATTGCAGAGTGGAGCTGGTGAGGTATTGTAGTCAGAACAGTACTTGACAGAGTAGGGCCAGAGGAGTTGTTACCAAGGGTTTCTAGCCAAGGAGCTCGGATCAGAAGTGCAGCTGCACAAGTCGATCAGAGTATGGGGGATCTCGACAAGTGGCAAAAGGATTTCTAGGAGGGAAATCAGGACTCAGAGGGAGCCTAGAAGAGAACTTCCAGACATGAAGTAGAGACTCAGAGGAGTCGAACAGAGAACTTCCAAGAGGGAAGTAGAGGAGCATCATGGTGCTACACGGGGTGAGAGACCAGGATAGACTGGACAGAGCATCGAACTTCGCAGTTTGGAAGGCCAGAATCTTATCAGTGCTTGATAGGAATTGTGTCAAGAACTTCGCCTTGAAGGTAATAGCTGTCCGAGTCGACCCCAATGATAATGACAAGTACGAAGAGGCGATGTCAAGGGCCAAGTGCATTATCCTTAACGGGGTCAAGGATCATGTGGTACCACATATAGCTGAGAAGGAAACGACATTTGAGATGTGGGAGGCTCTCAAGACGCTGTACCAGCATACTTCTGTGTAGAGAAGAATGCTGCTCGAGAACCAGATGAGGTCGTATCAAGTGAAGAAGGGTCAATCGATTGACACCTTCCTCGGAGGACTGAATGAGATCTGAGTGATCCAGGTGGAAGTTGGTGGCCACCCACCTATCCCTCTTGGAGCCCCACAACTTTCCCTTTCAGTTTTTCAGTTTTCGTAATTGTAGCACAATTTACTATTTTTAGCAGTTTTTTGGGTCCTGAACTTCCGGAGCCGTTTTGAGGCCCTAAACAAATAGATCTTCCTAGTAGTGCTCAAATAGATCTTCCTAACGAGCTATTGTACGCATCAAACGAAGATAATATGCCAAAGCTACGACCCTGGGAAATTGATGTACCAATTTACCCAAATGGGGCCCACAATTTGGTGTTTCATCTTCTAGGGTTAGGTTTTGGGATGTTAAGGGTTTTCTATTGTTTCTCAACAATAAATAGGCCTTCGAGCCTCATTGTAACAATTCAAAGGCACGTAGCCGCCACATCTCTTCTCAGAGATAAGCTACCATCGCCCTAGCTGGTTTATTTCCATTTCTGTTTGTAAGCATATTTCAGTATTTTACATTAATGAAATGAAGTATTATTTCCGCTGCATATCTGTGTTTATGGTTATCTCTGTAATTTTTTGCGTTCCTGTTTAAATCCGGATCAATGGTATTAGAGCAGTCTGCTTTTTCTTCGTTTTTCTTTGCATGTCCCCAACGAGGTCGGGATATAAGGAGTTAGGGCTTGAACTAGTTGAACCTTTGCAAGACCAGCGTCGTAAATCCCGACGGTCTCCCATGGCGGATGAAAAGAAAGACGAGGGGGTAGGAGATGCTATCAAAATCTTGCTTGAAGAAGCCCTCAAGCGACAAAGGAACACGATGATGGACAACTTTGCCCAGATCCTTCAGCGGCTACCCAGAGGCGACGCATCGGCTTCCAACGGCTACTCTGGAAATGCCATACCCTTTAAGGTACAAGTTAATTTTGAAATCCCCATCTTCGAGGGTCAAATAGATGCAGATGCCATAGATAAATGGTTAAATCTGCTAGAGGGCTATTTTTCTGTTCATGATTTTCCAGTCGGAAAAGATTGTTTTCTTTCTTCTCAAAGCAGCTCCCTACGTCAAGGACTGGTGGGAAACCTACTGCGAGCAGAAGAATGAAAGTACGGGGTCACTATTTTTAGCCACACCCACTTGGGATTCATTTCGGGATGCCGTCAAGGAGTAGTACTACCTTGTCAAAAGCTATGAGGACAAATACATCAAATGGACTATACTGCGGCAGGGAAGGGACCAAGATGTGTCGGAGTTCACAAACATTTTTCATACCCTTCGCACACAGTTGGGTATCAAAGAATTTGAGCTGCATTTGGTACTCAAATACCGTGGCTGCCTACACATATACATCTAGGAAGAGATGGAGTTTCTGAACATTTCCTCGCTCAGCACGACGTATCGATACGCTGTCAAAATCGAGCAAAAGTTCAAACAGAAGAAGCGAGACTTTGGATCTGAAAATCCGAAGACCAAGGGACAAAGCCAAGGCGGGGTGACTGAAGACAACTCGTCGAAGCCGCAAGAAAAAAACAACACCACGAAGTCGAAGAAGGATACAGGAAAGTGGTGTGAGTTCCACAAGAGTCCCACTCATAACACAAGTGAGTGTCGGACCAAGTAGTTGCTGGTGGCTGAGTTGAAGGCTTCAGAATCAGATGCATGTTCTGACCTTGAGTCAGAACCCGACAAGGGGAATGGCAAAGGGAAGCAAATCATTGATGCGGAGCCCAACGTCACTATTGCCACTGCCAAGATCCAGAAGAATGAGCCCGAAGATCTAGAGGAGGGGGAGCGTCTTTTCTACTCACAGATGTGGGTGAAGGGTTTGCCACTGCAATTCATTGTCGACACTGGTAGCCAAAAGAACCTCATTTCAGCAGAGGTTGTGAAGCGGTTGGGCCTACTGACTACATCACACCCGTAGCCGTACAATATCGGGTGGCTTCATGAAGGATGAGATCTCAAAGTTCGCCATCAGTGCCCCTTCCCTACAACATCAAGCCTTTCACAGACGAGGTATTGTGTGATGTTACACCTCTAGATGTTTGTGATGTATTATTAGGCTAGCCATACTTGTGGAGGCGACATGCTGTGTATGAGTCAAGGCCTCGCGCTGTTATTATTACTTTAGGCGATTCATTATACAGGATACCAGAGGTAGCCCCACCTACCACCACCTCTTTGATCACTGCTAAGAAAGGCAGGAAGCTCATCTTCTAGACTAGGAAATTCATTTTTTGTTTGGTTCTCTCCCAAAGTAAGGGGAAGATCATCACCACATCCATGACCCCCGCAAAGGGTTCCTCCACGCAGCGGCAACAACAAAGGGATACGGTCATGACAGAACACAGGAACAACTTCTCCTCACCCACAGGGGTACCACACAAGTTTCAGGTGGGGAGCAAAGTCTGGTTGCATCGACAGAAGGAATGCCTTACTAGAACCCATCAGAAGCTCGGACCACTCCGACATGGTCCTTACAGCATTACCAAGGTTGTGGGAAACAATGCTTTGGAGCACAACATTCCTCCATTCCTTCGCTTGCACCGAGTGTTCAATGTGGACCGTCGTCGACCAAGCTTCCCACCATTACTGGACACATCAGAAGTTGCAGAACAACGCACCAGGGACCAAGTTCAGTAGATGGAGGAACTCAACGCAATGGGGACCATTGCTTCCTAAGGGGGGAGGAATGATCCATGTGGATGTTGGTGGCCACCCACCTATCCCACTTGGACCCCCACAACTGTCCCTTTCAGTTTTTCAGTTTCCGTAATTGTAGCACAATTTACTATTTTTAGCAGTTTTTTGGGTCTTGAACTTCCGGAGCCGTTTTGAGGCCCTAAACGACGTTTTTTGGGAAATTTGGGAGCAACATGGTTCGATGGACCGATGTTGCTCTTCCCAAAGTTGTAGTGCTCAGTTAGATCTTTCTAACGAGTTATTGTACGCGTCAAACAGAGATCGTATGCCAAAGTACAACCCCGGGAAATTGATGTACCAATTTATCCAAATGGGGCCCACAATTTGGTGTTTCATCTTCTAGGGTTAGGTTTTGGGATGTTAAGGGTTTTCCATTGTTTCTCAACAATAAATAGGGCTTCCAGCCTCATTGTAATAGTTTAGAGGCATGTAGCCGCCACATCTCTTCTCAGAGATAAGCTACCATCGCCCTAGCTGGTTTATTTCCATTTCTGTTTGTAAGCATATTTCAATATTTTACATTAATGTAATGAAGTATTATTTCCGCTGCATATCTGTGTTTATGGTTATCTCTGTAATTTGTTGCGTTCCTGTTTAAATCTGGATCATCGAGACCAGTTGACTGCTATAGGAGCGACACCATATCAAGAGCTTATGGTGAGGACAGTCCTGAATGTTGTCTCAGAAGATTGGGAAGTATTTGTCCAGAGTATCCTGGGCAGAGGGACTCTCCCACCTTGGGACGAGATGTGGGCAACACTTTCCAGGAAGAGATCAGAAGGCAGTTGAAGACAGGTAGCAGCAGCAAGGGGAACAAGGTCAAGCAGGAGGAGGAAGATGTGGCCCTAGCATCTGAGGGAAAGCAAGAGAAGTGGAAGAAGAAAGATCTCTCCAAGATCAAGTGCTTCCATTGTGGAGAGCTGGGTCATTATGCGACCTAGTGTCCAAGGAAGAAGAGTAAGGGAGAGTCTTCCGAGACTAAGGTAGTGCCAGCACGTGTAGAGAAGGAAGTTTTGACAGACGATGACTGTGCCATGAGTGCATACGTGCCACTTGAGCGGAAGTGGGGAGGCATCGAGCTATAGTCAGGAGGACTACATGCGATGACGGGCAGGATCTGTGAGGTACCCAGCCTTTTGGATTAGACCTTGCTACGGGAGCCCTGACGAGGAGTAGTAGGACTGGCTGGGTGGGTAGAAACGGATGTGGATGGAGCGGCAGAGAGAGCTACAATGCAGGAGTACCGAGACAACGCGAGGCTAGCAGGCTGCAGCAGTGCGAGAGGCACAAGAGTGTTCGACCAGTGCAGGACAACATAGAGAGGTGTGCAACGGTGCGAGATGCAGGGAGTTGTTGCAGCAACACAGAGGTCAGAGAGGGAGCACTTGTTAGCAACAGAGGGAGTTTCAGCATCAGTGGGTGTCTCTAGCCCAATAGGGAGGTCAGATGGAGGACCAGTTACTTACTTCTCAGTCACTGAGTTGCAGTGCAACAGTGGGCAGCACGATGCAACATGATGAGAGGAGGTGTAGTGCAGATGCAGTGCTGGGAGAAAGGACTAGCAACAACACGGATGCAGGAGCTGTGGTACAGATGCAACAGTGGCAGTGGCAGAACCATGGGCAGCAGTACTGGATACAACAATGCAAAGGATGTTGGGCAGGAAGGCCTAGCATCAGCACAGGTACTGATGCCGGATGATTAGAGTAATACTTAGTGAGGAGTATTGCTAGAGCATAGTCCTCACTACGAGGGAGTGTTGATTTGGGGTAGCACTGGATGTGCTCTAGCCACGAAATTTGGTGGAGAGGTTGGGGCACATGAGATCTCCAATACCCATAAAGGGTTTGGGCAAATTCTAAACAGATTAGGAGATATTAAAATAATTAATATTTTTAATGGAGTCCCTAAGTTTAAACTTAGGGAAAATAAAATATTAATGTGTATTAATATGAATCTGTGTTAGAATGGTCCAAAAGACATGGATCAAGCCAGATCTAATCTTAGTCATTGATTAGGGACTTAATCTCGACCGTTGGAGATGTCAATAAGAAAAGTATAAGAGGAGGATTGAGGGTCACTTGTAGAATACACCATAGTGATCAGTCATTCTATTCTCTAGACTAGGGTTTGCTAAGAGAGATAGAATCAGTGGTCGGGAGAGCAGCTGAGGGGCATTGAGTAGAGAGAGACAGAGAGGTAGAGATAGTGTCGGGACAACAACAAAGCAGCCAGAGAGAGATGCAGGAGCAACCAGTGCTCACGCAGAGGCAGCTAAGTGCTGCGCAAAGCACCAGAGGGGTTAGCGTCGCTGACGCAGGGCCTCTTGGGGCTAACGCAGGCCAAGATAGGCGAACGCAGGGCCAGCGCTGTGCTAGGAGACGCTGATGCTGTCCAGATTGGGCAGATGCTGGGGTTTCAGGGGTAGATTGGTTCTGAGTAGCTGCCGAAAGGATTATCCGGGGTTTTAGCCAATATATTTGTCTGAAACAGAGAGGCATTACTGCTAAGGAAATTCTCTGTTGGGCAGGCCAGTTTCGACACCCAGATTGTACTCTAATATTGCCTAATAAGAAAACCCTCAGATCGCTGCACTGGTTTTCTCGCATTGGGTTTTTGAATTTTCCGAGGACATTAGTCCAAAAAAAAATGGTGTCATATGGTGTGTTTGCTTTTGTTTCTTTTAGTTGCTGATCTGTAATATGTTGAGCATGCACTAGTGTTTATTTTCAGTATTTACATTGTAAATAACTTGTTAAGGAAAATAACAAGTAGGTAGGAATAAATTAGATAAAAGTGCATGGAGGGTTTCTAACTGAGTAAACTTAGAAACTTCAACACAAAAGGCACAGGACTAATGTGTTTCCATCAATGCCAACGTGGGAGATTGTTGGCAATATTGTCATTGGTGGCAAAGGAGCACCACAAGAACAACAAGCAAAGGAGCAACAGAGTAAGGGACAAAGGAGCAACAAATACCTTGATGGCATGTTGATGGTTTGATGCTTGGATAATGTTGCAGGGATTGTTTAATGAAGAATTTGTGATGTGAAATTATTGATTAAGCTTAATTGTTGTGATGCAAAGGCAAGACTCCAAGACAAAGGCAAATATGTTGCAAAGATTGTTGTGATGCATTAATGATAAATATTATTTGTTGTTGACATTAGGTTGATGCATTTAATCATTACATATGGTTGCAATTAATATTGGATGGATTATTTATTTTTGTGTTCCAATATTCAAGATCTGAAGAGTTTGGAAACGAATGAGTGGAAGGCAAAGAGTCAAGCCTATTCACTTCATATTCCTATATGGGATACAAACAACTAGAAAACTATTTCTATAAAAGATGTGATTTTGGAAGGCATAGAGAGGTTAGAGAATGGGAGAATGTGAGGGAGTTGATTGAGCTATTATGCATTAGTTACTTGGCACTTATGAAGCTGATGTGAAGCAGATTTGAAGGGAAGAAGATGCAGAAATGAAGATGGAGATATGCAGAATTTATGAGCAGGTAAACCAACACATTGTTATTTCTTGTTTGCATTAGGGGATGGTATTGTCCTTTCAAGTTGTGGCTTGATAAATATCCAATTGGAGCTAGTTGAGGTAGGAACCTCCTGTGTGTTGTAGCCTACAGAAAGCATATGGGAGTTGATTCTTCCTTGCATGTTGCAGCTTGCAGAAAATTGAGGTAGCAACCTCCTATAGGTTGGAGCCTACAAAAATCAGACGTAATAAGGAGTAGGAGCTTGCCTGTGCATCACAACAATAATAAAATCGTGGTGTCAATATATGTTGTTATCATGTGTTGATGTGATGTTTTGATTAGCTTATTACTTGTTGTTCACATATTCAATATGTTGACCATTATTTGTTAAGTTGCTCATGCAATGTTTCAATTAATGAGGTTAAGGAAAATAATTTAATGTCCATGAATATACTAAACTGGTTCACCCCCCCCTCTCAGTTTAGTCAAGTTTTCATCATTTGTAATTGTTAATTAATTTAACAATTTATTTGCTACAACAAATATAAAATAATTCACACTGCAACCTTCACAAATAAAACTACGGAAAATAGTAGCGTTGGAAATTAAGAAATATGTTAGCGCACACGCACAAAAATTAACACTGTTATTTTTGGACAAATGTCCCTAGAAAAATCTAACTTGGGAACACTGATGCAAAAACTAAGGGTTTTTATCTATGTTTCCAGGAAACATGGGTTCGAGGACGGGTACGAGTACGGGGACGGGGATGGGGACGGCGACGGGTATGGAGACGGGGACGGGTACGTCATTTTTTGAAATAGGGTGCGTGGGCTCATTGGGGATATATTATAATTTATATATATAATATATATACATATTATGTTTTATAAATTATAATATATATGAATTTGTATATTTTTCAACTTTAAACAAGAAAACTAAAATATTTATGATTTAAGCTTTAAATATTTAATCATGCACATCATTGAACATTCAACATTCCCAATGAAATTTCAAAATTTCTTGTTTGATATCAAGTGCAAATTGGAGTTTACATATTAATAAGAATCATGATATATGTCCATTGTCATACTACTTTCAAAATTTTCCTTAAGGCATCTACAAACAAGAACTAGGAAATTTTAGAATACTAATATAAAAATAGCTAATAGTGAACAATGGCTTCCTCAATCCAATGTCATCAACATCACTGAGATCCTTCAGTTAGCATGCTCTCCAAGTAGGAATCACTCTCATCTTGAGGCTCCTACTCATCCATAGCAACTGGAGGTAGCTCAATAAGGCCATCTAGTCTAGGGTCTAGGTCCATCTCAATTTGAATTATTGAAGGAAGAGTTCTTGACTGGGCTTTCCCCTATATAAGGGTTTTATCCCTAGCTGAGCGCGTATATCTTGTGCCCTTGAACTTTGTGTTTTGGTTTTGGTAATTGCTTGATGAACCAAGTTAAAAAAGAACATAAGAAAAAATAATAAGAATGCAAAGATATCACAAGTAATTATCAACTAGAGAAAACCTTTCTGCCTTTTGGATTTTCTAACAGGAATACCCTACCCTCACTAGATATTTGTATATATATTTGTCCTTTGTTGATATTTGGAGGATGTTGTTTATTTATAGTGCTAGATGAAGGCATAATGGATCATTAATTGTTAATTTTGGCAGCTAGGGAGAAATCCCTTGACCTGCATTTAAATTATGAAATTTGAATTAAATAAAAGAAATTACATTAAGGTCATCAAGTCGGCTTCACTTTACTTGGAGGGAAAAATGTTAATTTGAAAATTCAAATTTATAGAAGTCGGCCTCAATTGTTTAAGTCGGCCCTACCAAGAGTCTTGACTTTTCACCCATGGAATCAAGTATAAATACCCCGTTGGGTTTAACTCAAATCACAGTTTCTCATGGTGCTGTTCTGAGGTTCGATAGTGTTGTTCTGAGGTTTGATGGCATAAGTTCTGAGGTTTGTTATCTTTCTGTTATCACTCTCACAATTGTGGCTTAGAGAACTCGCTCAAGTCTTGCTCTCAGTTATAGTGTAGAATTGCGAATTCTATTTCTGTTTAGGTGAGGATGATGGTGCAAACTATGTCTCTTTGTAGTATGGTGATTAGGTGGCACGTAACCATATGTATCTTTGTATCTCTGTGATGGTTCTATGTAGATCTGCAATGGCTCTCTATATCTCTGTGATGGATCTCTATATGTCTATTCTGAAGTTGTACTGTTTAAGTGGCAATCACAGTTGTATTGTAAGTATGGCTCTTTAGATAACATCATCATTTAGATCACAGTTTGACTCTGTTATATTTGTGGCATCACTGAATATCAGTCCAATTCTATATATATTCATTGTGGCATCGCTGATTCAATGAAACCTCTGTATATAACATCATGGCTTAGTTCCTCTCTCTCTCTCTCTCTCTCTCTCTCTCTCTATATATATATATATGGCACCACAACTGGGATCACATCATCATCACATATATGGCATCACATCGTTACAGTATGCATGGAAATCATTGGTATCACAATTTATATATATGGTAGTGTTGCAGTTCATGAAAAAGTTATGATGACAATAGATGTATTATTGATACAACTTGTTCACAAACGAAGTTGTGAACAAACCTTATGATATTTTTACCTTGTACCTCTCCATTAAACATTCGATGACAATCTAATAGAAGAACTTGGATGACTTTTCCCCGGTCTCTGTCCTAATTACTGGTGTCCTTATTGTCTCTGCTTTTCTTCTATTTAGTCCTTACTGTTATATTGCATGATTGTTATGTATATTGTTGATGGAATGATATGGATAATGAAAATTTAAATCTCTGCGTATGTTAATCTTCAACTGAATGCCCCAAAATTAACATGGTATCAGAAAGGCATCAGTGAAGGATTTGATGGAGTTGCAGGAAACCTAACAGAATCCTAGGGTTTGAAGGAACCCTAGTAACCCTTGATGATTAAGGTTTTTGAAAGGAAATCTTATGAAGTATCCTTGATTGGTAATTTGTATTTGAAACCTTTTGAATATGATCAGTGATTAAGAAACCCTAGTTGGGCCTGTCTTCAAGAAGAGGAAAATTGTACTGTGGTTGGACATGGGAGGATCTATGAAATCATAAGAGCACAGCTGAACCCTTTGATAGCTTCATGCTTGATGGGCCTCGGTATCTCATTACTGAGATGATTCCTAGACTAAGAGAGAGTTGTTTTCCCTCTTCAAGATAATTCAGAGGTCTCTATTGGAGGACTGTTATGGCACACAGTACAAGTTCCTGTGGAGGTTCGTTGTGTCTTGTCCAAGGCTACTCTAGCATCAAGTTCGGATTATCATGATACTCTGTGGTACACATGTGATTTCTGAAAGCAGTTCAAAACCTGGAATGGTACATACCGAAACCTTATTAGTCTTAGTTAGAAGTTTAATTGTGGAAAAATGTACGTAAAGAGATGAGCATATGTGTGTGTGAAGATGCCAGATCACCATAGATCTGCATATTAAAATGTTGAGATCTAGCACAGAAAAAGGCATTTAGCAAAGTGATGGATGTGGTTGTGTTAAAATAATCGAGTTGTTGTGAGGCATTGACATGGGTTCATATTTCTCTGCGATAATGGGTGTGCCCACCAAATTAGTTACGAACAGTGCGTAGTCAAATTCCAAAGGAGAAATTGTTGGAAACAGGAATGCGATTTGGATGAAAACGTTATAGTGTTTATGGGGATGTGATGCAAAATAGATTCCAAGTCGGTGGAAGGACAGAAGAAAGCAAAATCCATGAATTGTCCTGTGCAGGCAACCCACTTGCTCTGCTGAAATTTTTTTTCTACCATTTGTTTCGAGACGTCCCGGATCTGTTTTGTCACCTCTAACAAAGCCATGTGCTTCAAAGGTCTGATTGGCCATGGCGGTGTCCGCTTCAATTTCAAAACCAGTATAATATAATGGTCATCGATTTTTAACCCACTTGGGACTTCATATTCAAATATTCAGCTTGGTGGATGTATGATTGTTGTTAGATACAAATATTCATATTATAAACTAGGCCAGGATTGCAAAAAGGCAGGCATCTCAGATGCATAGAATTTTTTGAAAGAGATATTGAGGCAGGATGAGCTGCCATAGCATCACAAATGGATCTTAGCGGCATAGCAACTGACTCTTGCAGATCATATGAGGTTCAAAGAAGCTTTCTTGATTTGGTTTTGGATACAGTTTCCATGGAGGCTGACTGTACTGTCTCATTGGCAGAAACCTGAGAAGACAATTAAAGATCAAGGATGAATTGTGGAAGGTGAATTCCAGCATGAGCGACATGATCGAGCTGTGAGATTAGATCCAACACAACACGTGATTGTAGAGATCCATTCATTTTCTTCAGCGTATTCCTTGAAGAGGAGAAGGTAGCTGTGTTGGCCCGGATTTGCAAACGGGACCCTTGAATTTCTTTGTGAGGCAGCTGTTGTGTGCTTGCCCCGAAATGAACAACATGGAGACGAGTGAATACTTTCATATTTGATGGAAGACTAGCTGTGTGAGAAGGAAATTCAACGACAAATTGAATGGGTTGCGAAAATTGGTGCCAGACCCATGACTTCTCCAGATCTATCGAAGATGGACTAAACTTTAATGTTTAGGACGTAAGAGTTGTGGACAATAATCGAGCATTTTTGTTCGTGCCCTGAGCATGCCAAAGGAAGAGAATGCGCATGGTGAGTGTGCAACAACAATAGTCACTAAAGAGGATATGTGTGCATGTAAATTAATTAAAATTGACAAACCACGTACCCGTAAAGAACTCCTAGAGGACTAGCGGTTACAGCAGCTGTTGACCCACGTAATTCGGTAGATGGTTTCCTTTTCTATTGACATCAATGTCAGTGTGCAGCACAAGGAGAAAGGAAAGGCAAGAGAGTGAAAGAAGCAATGAATCAAGAAATATGATTGGACTAGATTAGGATAAACTAAAATCTGGTGAACTGTAACTGTGACAGGACCAAGGATGTCCGGATTACTCTAGTATGCAGACTTTGTAGACCTCCATACACTGAAAAATTATGATCATTACAGTGCTCAGAAGTTACAGTTTGGCCTGGATAGTTGACTGGATCACTATGTTACAGTTAGTTGATGAACTGAGATAGTGTATATAATGTGATCCCGCATTGACTGGAACAACAAGTTTACCAGATAGATTAATTGGTTCAAATTTTCATTGCGAAGGATGTATTTGAAGTCTCCTTGATTGATGAAGAGGCTTCAGAGGGAAGATAAGATCCTTGCATGAATTTTTGATGTTTATCCTGAACCTGATCTGATGAACATCCGATGAAGTAAAAGGTATGTCGATGACATTTGGTTCTATGAGCAGTTTATCTCTGGCAGGAAGGTTTTATCTCATCTGTCTCAAAGGGAGTTGTCTGTTGAACTCTCCCAGTAATTATAGCAAAGGACTTCCCTATGGAAGTGAACTGTCACAAGCATTACAATATGGTTGGAAATTTTCAGATTAATGGATACCATGATTAGCAGGCTGTTACTGCATGCACCTTAAAGCGGAGAGAGTCTAGTCGTATGAAAGAAAATAGTGCAAATCAAGCACTGGGGCACCTTCATAAATTAAGACAAGCTTAGATCTCTCTGAGTAAGAGGGAGTAAGGTTAGTTAAATATTTTCTTTAACATGATTCTGATTTGGTATCCTAGATGTACAGGAAACAGAGGATTGCTAAGTGTTGCTGCTAGAATGGCTAGCTGTAAGACCATGTGTTTTGAAGCTCTTTAGTGAGCTGTGTGCCATCATCTATATGCTGCTGGGAGGAGCAACGAGGCTCCCATGGATGAACAGGTTATCATTATTGTCACCAAGAACATGTCTTCATTCTCAGAGAAGTAACATTGCCTCTATGGAGGGATCTTGGTTGGGTTGAACATGAACCTTTGGGAGCTCTTGGGGGCTTGGGGTACTTCTTGGAGCTATGAGCGACCATAGGGTGAGTGGTTCACCTTCCTGTATAGGTACGATGTGTATAGGGTGAGTGGTTCACCTTGCCTTGTGATACCGCATGGTGATATATGTGCACCTTCCCCTGTGGCTAATGATATATGCATAGGATGAGTAGTTCACCTTCTCCTATGGCATATGAGCAGGATGAGTGATTCACCTTCTTGTGCGGATGCCCCAACATACATCCTACCCCTGCAGTCTGGGACTCTTGGGAATTACCTCTCATTTGGCCAATGAGTTGGGAAAAATGGTTAGGGACCATAGCACTGTAGATGGATGCATTGCTATGTTGCGGGGGAGCGCCCCCCCCCTCGAACCCGCTCCCAAATCATGCTTCGGGCGGGAGCGGCTCAAGAGCGCGCTCCCAAAATCGCTCTCGGACGGGAGCGATTTTCAGGAGCGCGCTCCCTCAAAAAAATTTGCGCTCCCTGGTCTGTTAGGAATCGTTATAGGGAGCGATCGCTCTGGCGCTCCAGGAGCGATTCGCGTGGGGCCGGGAGCGGGTCGGCGGAAAAAAATTCCGTGAACCCGAAAAAAAATAATTTTTTAATTTTTTTTTTGGTTTTAAAAGGCCAATGGGCCAAAAAAATATTCATTGTTACTTCATTGAGCTTGAGTTTGGAGCTGGAGCAAGAGCAAAGGAGCGAGGAGCAAGTGCTGAGGAGCGAGGAGCAAGTGCCAAGGAGCGAGGAGCAAGCCTGCAGAGGTAAGTAGCTTAGTAATTTAGTTAGTTTAGCTGGTTAGGTAGTAATTTAGTTAATTTAATTTAGCTTATTGAGTTTAAAAATCATGTATTTAAATTAAATTAATAAACTAAATTAATTAATCCCAATAAATTAAATTAATTTGCAGATTCAAGAATCAAAACCCTACAAACATCAAACACCATGGACTTGGCTATATTTCTTGGCATTTTCCTCTTCCTGGTCCCTTTTATGGTTATTATGGTGCTGGAGAGTAGGAAACGGAGGGGCCAACCCCAAACTGAAGAGGGGGATGAAGAAGCCGGAGAAAGTCAAATGGGTGAAAACCCCGGTGAGGAGGAGCTGGAGGAGGGTGAACATGACCCTCAAAAAGCTAAACAAGACCAAACTCCTTTGTGGAAATATGTTAACAGGGCTGAAACAGGGAGAGGGGGTGGAACCACTAAATTTCATTGCCCCCATTGCAACACTGATTACACAGGTTCATACACCCGTGCTAGAAGACACCTCTGCGGGAAAAGGCCATGGGATGGAGAGAAACAAATAGGAATCAAAACTTGTACATCAGTGTCAGCAGCGGAGAGAGCCAAATACATAAGGGAAGAGGAGGAAGCCCAATACAGAACAAAAAAATCAAGGGGTTTCTTTGAACCAAGCTCACAATCACAAAGAACTCCTTCAGCATCCTCCCAAGGCAGTGGATATGGACATGGAGGCACAGGGTCATCATCTTTAAGGTGTAGAACCATATCAGATTTCCTTGATGAGGGGTGTAGGAATGATGTGGATTCAAAAGTTTACAGGTTTCTCTATGCATGTGGGATACCATTCAATGTTCTTCGCTCACCTTATTGGCACGAAATGGTTTCTGCCATAAATGATGCCCCTAAAGGATACAAGAGCCCTGGGTATGACAAGGCAAGAACCGTTGGCCTTGATCATGAAAAAGCAAAAATATCACATTCTTTGAATAAAATGACAAGTTCTTGGACTGACCATGGGGTGTCCATTGTATCTGATGGACGGACAAATGTAAAAGGCAAGCCATTGATAAGTGTTCTTGCTGTGTCTGTTAGTGGTCCCATCTTTCTAGCTGCACATGATTACTCAGACAAGTTCAAGACGACCATCAACATTGCAGAAGCATTACTTGAAACAATTGAGCGTATTGGCCCATACAATGTCATCCAAGTCATCACTGATAATGCTCCTAATTGTAAGGCAGCGAGAGCAATTATTGAGGATAAATACCCCAACATATTTTGGTCTGGATGTTTGGTTCACACATTGAACCTTCTGTTGCATGATATTGTCAAAAACAAAAATGAACAATACCAATGGATTGGTAATTTGTACAAGAAAGGCAAACAAATGATAAAATTTATTACAAATCATAACAATACCCATGGCCTTTTCCGCAGTCACTTGAGATTGGAGTTGCTGAAGATTGCGAAGACTAGATTTGGTAGCTATTACCTCACCTTCAGGCGCCTTTTGAAGGTAATAGAGGCATTAGCTATCATGGTATCAAGTCCACATTGGTAGGTATTAAAGGAAAGGGCTACAAATGCAGCTGACATGGGAGGTTTTGAAATGGTGGAGGAGGCCGCTCTTGATGGGCAGTTTTGGACAAGTGTGAGGCAGGTATTGGATTTCACCAAGCCAATTTATCACATGATTCGGTTTGCAGATACAGACAAACCAGTGATTGGCGAGGTGTATGAGAAAATGAATACCATGTTGGGGGAAATAAAAGACATTGTTCATAATAGAGATCCCAACTTGTACAAACTGATTCATGATTGTGTGTGTGAATGGTGGAATAGGCTTAATCTTCCACTACATTGCTTGGCGTATATCCTTACGCCAAAATACTACTCTACATCTTGGTTGGGCCAACCTGCAGCAGGGGGTGGGGTTAGGACCAAACCCCATTTAGATCCAGAGGTAACTAAAGGATATTTGGAAGCATTAGAAAAGTTGGTACCTGACAGGGAGGAATGTGCAGCTGTGCACCTTGAAATAGGCAGATACTTCAGTGGCACTGGTTTTTATGGTAACTTCCATGCAATGGACAACAAAGATAAATTTGAATCTCTCACATGGTGGGAAACATATGGCGGCCACGGAATTTTTCCAAAATTGGCAAAAAAAGTTCTTTCACAGGTTTAAAATTCTTCTTCTGCAGAGAGGTGTTGGAGCACCTACAACTATATACATAATGTGAAAAGAAACAGACTCAATGAAAACCGAGCAGAAAGCTTGGCTTATGTGCACTACAACTTGAGGTTGTTGAGTCATTACTGTGATCGGGCTAATGAGGATCCCACATATAAAATTTGGGACAATCACCCAGAGGATGACAATTTGGAGGATGGCATTGTACATATTGAAGAACTAGAAGAGGAACTTGTAAGGGATGAAAATGAAGCAGCAGCCATGCCACCTCCACCTCCACCTCCACCTCCACCATCCAGTAGCAGTGCTCAAGGTCCGAGTCTTGTTCCTTTGCTGTCGCCACCTCCATCTACACCCTCGCGTGGAGGTTCTAGTTCTGGTCGTCGGTTTGTGCAGGAGACTCCTAGAAGACCACCACGACCTGCTTATACTCCTGGAGACTCTCGTGGCAAGGGCCACATGTAGATTTACAGTTTACTTGTCTTTTTTAGTTTCTATTAGACTTTAGTTTTCATAACTGTTGAGTTTTGAGTCCTTGACTCTTGACTCTTGACTCTTTCATATCATAATGATATTTTTTGTAAACATTATATCACTGCGGCAATGAAAATTTGAAGTTTGAAGTTGGGCCTTGGCAATTATAACTCATTGGTAATGATTGTGAATTATGAATATGATGCTTTGTGAAAGACTAAAGTTGTTTCATTTCATCTCATTATTCATGTTTCATTTTATAAATTTTTAACATTTCATATCGTGTTAACAGTTAGAAGTTAGGACTTAGAAATATCTTCGATATTACTTCTTGTAATGGTTAAACTTAGCTTACAAGTACAACTTTGGTGATCAATGATGATAAATGTTATTGAATTTTCAATTCTGAAAGCTTGAAGTTGAAACTTTAAGATTGAATTTGATGAATCATGATTTATAAGACTCAATATGTTGCAGTTGTAATATGTATTTTACTAACTTGTGGACATGGTTGATGACGATTATAATTTCTAGATGATTGATGTGATATGGTTCAATGATCAATCTATGTTTTTTTATGTTTTTTGTGTCTAATTCATCATTCTACATGTTTTTGTTGACATATATGTATCAAAAATTAAAAAATATAAAAAGTATATATATATTTTAAAAAATCGCTCCCGGATTCGCTCCCAAACCGGGAGCTTCTGAAAATGGTCGCTCCGGCTCCCGTTTTCGCTCCCGCTCCCGCTCCCAAGTAACATTGATGCATGGTATACTGCTGTACACCCTATGTCTAGGATGCATGATGTTCTTGATCTCTTAGGATCAAGCCTAGTAGGGGCTCTACCCCTGGACATGAAGACTTGCCTCTATCATACTTGTTGAGGGTTGAGATTGACTCCCCTATATTTTGGTTTGAGCTTGGCTCCCTGATGTGGTTCTAGGTTGAGCAGGGCTCCCTAATGTTGTTCTAGATTGAGCTAAGCACTCTGATGTTGTTGTGGGCTTGGCTATGATGTCAGATTCTTCTTCTTCTTTAGATTCAAGATTGTTCAACAATTGGAATTGAGTAGAAGATATGGATTGATTACTAGATAGAGGATGAAAGCCAGATGCTTCCCTATGATGATTCTCTTTCTTTTTCAACTGATGATCAAGTTATGTTGAGATATGATATGATGGATGTCGTATTGATATAGCTGTGATTCTTCTTTGAGACTTGTAGGGTACCATTGGTTATGAATGCCTTTTCTTTTATGTGACTGTATGAGATAGGTCTTTCCTAAAGATTGAGAGATGTTCATTCGAGTTTCGTCATGATGCTACTATAATGGATATCCTAGATGAAGCTTACGATGTTGATGGTAATTCTTCCCTAGCTGAGAGGGAGTTCTAATATTGGCAGCTAGGGAGAAATCCCCTAACCCACATTTAAATTATGAAATTTGAATTAAATAAAAGAAATTACATTAAGCTCATCAAGTTGGCTTCACTTTACTTGGAGGAAAAAATGTTAATTTGAAAATTCAAATTTATAGATGTCGGCCTCAAATGTTTAAGTCGGCTCTACCAAGAGTCACGAATTTTCACCCATGAAATCAAGTATAAATAATCTGTTGGGTTTAACTCAAATTGCAATTTCGCATGGCATTGTTCTGAGGTTTGATGGCATATGTTCTAAGGTTCGATATCTTTTTGTTGTCACTCTTGAAATTCTGGCTCAGAGAACTTGCTCAAGTTTTGCTCTCAGTTACAACATATAAGTGCGAATTCTATTTCTGTTTAGGTGGGGATTATGGTGCGAACTATGTCTCTTTGTAGTATGGTGATTCAGTGGCATATAATGATATTTATCTCTGTTTCTCTGCGATGGTTCTATTTATATCTGCAATGGCTCTCTATATCTCTGTGATGGCTCTCTATATCTCTATTCCGAAGTACTGTTTAAGTGGCAATCACAGTTGTATTGTAAGTAGGTTTCTTCAGATAGCATCATCATTTGGATCACAATTTAACTACGTTATATTTGTGGCATCACTGAATATCAGTCCAATTCAATATATATTCAATGTATGGCATCATTATGGCATCGCTGATTCAGTGACACCTCTGTATATAGCATCATGGCTTAGTTCCTCTACATATATATATATATGGCACCACAACTAGCATCACATCATCATCACATATATGTCATCCCAACATTATAGTATGCATGGCAATCATTGGTGTCACAGTTTTATATATATGGTAGCATTGCAGTTCATGATAAAGTTATGATGACAATAGATGTATTATCGATACAACTTTTTCACAAACGAAGTTGTGAACAAGCCTTATGATATTTTTACCTTGTACCTCTCTATTGAACTTTTGATGACAATCTAATAGAAGAAGAAGAACTTGGATGGGTTTTCCCCCTTGTGGGGTTTTGCCCTGGTCTCTGACCTAATTACCAGTGTCCTTATTGTCTCCGCTTTTCTTCTATTTAGTCTCTACTGTTACATTGCATGATTGTTATGTATATTGCTGATGGAATGATATGGATAATGAAAGTTTGAATGTTTGGATATGTTAATCTTTAGTTAAATGCCCCAAAATTAACATGGTATCAGAGCTGGGCTGAAGGAAAGTTTGTGAGAAAGACACCATTTAAGGATTTGAAGGAGTTGCAGGAAACCTATCACAGTCCTAGGTTTTGAAGGAAACCCTAGGAACCCTTGATGATTAAGGTTTTTGAAAGGAAATCTTATGAAGTAGCCTTGATTGGAAATCTGTATTTGAAACCTTTTGAATATGATCAGCGATTAAGTAACCCTTGTTGGAAAAGGAAATGGTACAGTGGTTGGACATGGGAGGATCTATGAAATCAAAAGTGCACAGCCGAACCCTTTGATAGCTTCATGTTTGATGGGCCTCAATATCTCATTACTGAGATGATTCCTTGACTAAGAGATAGCTGGTATCCTTCTTCAAGATGATTCAGAGGACTCTATTGGAGGACTGTTATGACATATAGGCCAAGTTCCTATGGAGGTTCGTTGTGTCTTGTGCAAGGCTACTCTAGCACCAAGTTCGGATTATCATGACTCTGTGGTACTCTTAGGTGATTTCTGAAAGCAGTTCAGAATTTGGAATGGCAGATACCAGAACCTTATTAATCTCAGTTAGAAGTTTAATTGTGGACAAATCTACGTAAGCAGATGAGCAAATATATGTGTGAAGATGCCAGATCACCTTAGATCTGTTTAGATCTGTGTGTTAAAATGTTGAAAAAGGCATTTAGCAAAGTGATGGACGTGGTTGTGTGAAAATGATCGAGTTGTTGTGAGGCATTGACATGGGTTCGTATTTCTCTGCGATGATATATTTGCCCAGCAAATTAGTTATGAATAGTGTGTGGTCAAATTCTAAAGGAGAAATCACTGGAAACAAGAATGCGATTTGGACGAAAACGTTAGAGTGTTTATGGGGATGCGATGCAAAATAGATTTCGTGTCGGCAGAAGGACAAAAGAGAGCGAAAACCATGAATTGGGCTGTGCAGGCAACCCGCTTGCCCTGCTGAAAATGTTTTCTGCCATTTGTTTCAAGATGTCCTTGATCCGTTTCGTCGCCTCTAACAAAGCCATGTGCTTCAGATGTCTGATTGGCCATGGTAGTGTCCGCTTCAATTTCAAAACCAATATAATATAATGGTCATCGTGTTTTAACCCACTTGGGACTTATATTCAAATATTCAGCTTGGTGGATGTATGATTGTTGTTAGATACGAATATTCATATTATAAACTGGGCCAGGACTGCAAAAAGGCGGGCATATCAAGTGCGCAGAATTTTTTGAAAGAGATATTGAGGCAGGACGAGCCACCACAACATCACAAATGGATCTTAGTGGACTGGCTCTTGCCGAGCATATGAGGTTCAAAGAAGCTTTATTAATTTGGTTTTGAATAGAATTTTCATGGAGGCCGGTTGTATTGTCTCATTGTCACCAGCCTGAGAAGATGATTTAGAGATCAAGGATGAATTATGGAAGGTGAATTCCAGCATGAGCGGCATGATCGAGCTGTGAGATCAGATTCAACACAACACGTGATTGTAGAGTTCCATCCATTTTCTTCAGTGTATTCCTCGTAGAGGAGAAGGTAGCTGTGTTTGGCTAGGTTTGCAAATGGGACCCTTGAATTTCTTTGTGAGGCAGGTGCTGTGTGCTTGCCCTGAAAGGAACAACATGGATTTGAGTGAATACAATCAGATTTGGTGGAAGACTAGTTGCGTGAGAGGGAAATTCAACAACAAATTGAATGGGTTGCAAAAATTGGTGGCTAGACCCTCGACTTCTCCAGATCTGTAGAAGATGGACCAAGCTTTAAGGTTCAGGACGTAAGAGTTGTGGACAATAGTAAAGCATTTTTGTTGGTGGCCTGAGCATGAAAAAGGAAGAGAATGTGCATGGTGAATGTGCAGCAACAACAGTCACTAAGGAGGATATGCGCATGTAAATTAATTAAAATTGAGAAACGATGTACCTGAAAATAACTCCTAGAGGACTGGCGATTACAATAGCTAGTGACCCATGTAATCTAGTAGATGGGTTTTTTTTGTATGGACATCAATGTCAGTATGTAGTGTTGATTTGGGGTAGCATCAGATGTGCTCTAGCCACGAAATTTGGTGGGGAGGTTGGGGCACATGAAATTGCCAATACCCAGAAAGGGTTTGGGCAGATTCTAAACAGTTCAGGAGATATTAAAATAATTAATATTTTTAATGGAGTCTCTAAGTCTAAACTTAGGGAAAATAAAATATTAATGTGTATTAATATGAAACTGTGTTAGAATGGTCCAAAAGACATGGATCAAGCCAGATCTAATTTTAGCTGTTGATTAGGGACTTAATCTCGGTTGTTGATTTGTCAACAAGAAAAGTATAAGAGGAGGCTTGAGTGTCACTTGGAGAACACACTGAGGGAGACCAGCCAGTTCAATTTCTGGAGTGGGGTTAGATGAGAAATTAAACCAGTGGTCTGGAGAGCAGTCAGGAGGCAGCGAATACGGAACAGAGAGATAGGAGATCAACGTAGAGGCAGCTGCGCAGAGCTAGCAAGGCCTGCGTCATCGACGCAGAGGCTGCAGGAGTGATGCAGAAGGCCAGAGAGGCTGCGTAGAGCCTCAATAGGGCTTACGTCGGGTTCAGTAGAAGTGCTGGAGAGTTTGTCTATCTGTGGGTAACTCAATTTGGCACCCTGTTGTACTAGAAAATTGCTGAATAATAAAATCCTCCCTTGCTACATCGGTTTTCCCACATTGGGTTTTTCCGGGGACATTAGTCCAAAATAATTGTGTCAATGTGTTGATTCTTGTGCATATGTTTGTTTCTGTATTATGGTGTGATAGCGGCAACAATATTTATTTTAATGTTTGTTGAAGCAATTTCATGAATAACTTATGGTGAAATAAGTAAGAAAAGTAAATTAGTTGCTGCAATGATAGAATTTTCACTTGGTATCAGAGCAAGTAATCAAAGATAGAAAGGGAAAATCAGTTATGGGTCGAGACCATGATGCAGAGGCATCTACCTCAGGGGACTCACGCAGATTTTCAGAAGATTGCACAAGAGAAAGAGATTTCGATTTCTCTATGTTGGCTTCCAGGTTGGAAGAAGTGGTGGCGTGCATGACTAGTGCTGCATCATCAGAAGTATGGTATATAGACAGTGGAGCCTCATGGCATATGACGGGAATCAGGGAATGTTTCTCAGAATATCGAGAAGAGAAGATGAACTTTCAGATCACCATGGGGAACAAGGCAAAGTGTACTCCAGTAGGAAAGGGTACCATAGTTTTTCAAACAGAATTTGGAGAGCGGTTCCGTGTCACAAATGTGCTGCATGTACCAGGATTGGGGATGAACTTACTTTCTGTGTCACGACTACAAGGCAAGGGCTATGACGTCTACTTCATCAAGGAAAAGGTATACGTCAAACACCTGAGCTGGAAAAAGAAAGTGCAGATCGTGGTCAAAAGTAATCGGTTGTATAGATTACAACTAGAATCTCCAATGGCACTAATAGGCAGTCATGGGGACAAGGACTTGAACAAACTATGGCACAAAAGGATGGGTCACTTGCAACATGGAGCTCTGAGAATTCTCAGGAGCACTGTAACAGGAGTTCCGGATCTGAGTACGGAATGAGATGATGTATGCAGAGGATGTGCTCTAGGAATGTATGCCAAGGCGACATTTCCTAGGAGCAAACATAGGGCCAAGAGTGTACTAGGATTGATACACTCAGATATCTGCGGACCTATGTCCGCCAAAGCTCTTAACAGTGTCGAGTATTTCCTTACCTTCATTGCTGACCACTCACGGAAAACTTGGATCTATTTTCTGAAAACCAAGGATGAGGTTTTCTGTTGATTCAAGGAGTTCAAGGCTCTAGTGGAGAATTTGACTGGTAAGAAAATAAAAGTCTTGTGCTCAGATAATGGGGGAGAGTATGTCGATAAGGACTTCATTGATTATTGCGCTAAGGAGGGCATCAGAAGAGAGTGGACAACTCCCTATAATCCGGAGCAGAATGGGGTGGCAGAAAGGAAAAAACAGAACCGTTGTAGAAGCAGCTAGGGCCATGCTGTATGATCAGGATATGCCAAAATTCCTGTGGGTGGAAGCATGCAACACAAATGTCTACGTTCAGAACAAGATTCGTCATCAAGGATTGGGCAAGATTACTCCAGAGAAAGTCTTCACTGGGAAGACACCTGAAGTCAGTGATTTCAGGATATTTGGGAGTTTAGCATATTGCCACATACCCAAAGAAAAGAGGAAGAAGCTGGATCAGACTGCAGAAAAGGGGTATTTGGTGGGATATAGCGAGAACGCTAAGGCATACAAAATCTATCTTCCAGAGAGCAGGAAGTTAGTAGTATGACGAGATGTAAAATTCATGGGGGACAGAGCTTTCAGAAGATCTCGCGAAATGCCTTCCGAGGAGCTGTCGAAGAGAGGATCCGTTGGTCGTGCCTCTTCAACCAACAAAAGTGAAGAATCCTTCCTCAGGCCAGGAAGATTCTCAAGATGAGGAGGAGGAGTGAACAAAGCACCTGTTGGAAGAGGAAGAACTAGCAGAGTACTTCGTCAGATTCTACGTGATGCATAGAACTTCATCGGTGAGCCAAGGAACAGTAAGAGGGAGCAAAAACAACTAGATAGGTATCAGGTGTTAGTAGCTCAGGACGGGGAGCCTTCCAATTTCAAGGAGGCAGCTCAGCATTAGGTCTGGCTAGATGCAATGGTGGAGGAGTATAACTCCATAATGGTGAACGATGTTTGGGAGGTGGTGTCAAGGCCTTAACATAAATCTGTGGAAGGTTCAAGATGGATCTACAAGATCAAATGTGCTGCAGACGATAGTGTTGAAAAATACAAGCCCAGGTTTGTGGGGTAAGGGGTATGCTCAAAAGGAAGGGATTGACTATGAGGAAACCTTCGCCCTAGTAGCCAAGTATACATTTGTTAGGACCGTGATATCTCTTGCAGCCTAGATGGGATGGGAGATCCATCAGATGGATGTCAAGACGACATTTCTGAACGGGGTAATAGAAGAAGAGGTATACATTGAACAACTAGAGGGCTTTAAACTCATGAGAAGAAGTCCCATGTATGCAGACTGAAGAAAGCCTTGTATGGGCTGAAGCAGGCATCGAGAGCGTGGTATGGTCGAATAGATGGCTACTTGCAGAAGATGGGGTTTGTCAAGAGTGACGCGGATCCGAATCTCTACTATTTGGTCATAGAGAACGAGCCACTTATCTTAGTATTATATGTGGATGATCTCTTTTTGACAGGACGATCCAAGCTCATTGAGGTCTGCAAGAAGAATCTAGCCACAGAGTTCGATATGAAGGATTTGGGACAAATGCACTACTTCCTAGGGTTGGAAGTTTGGCAACAGAAAGGAGATATCTTCCTTGGGCAAGGGAGGTATGCTACATAGATCTTGAAAAGGCTCGGGATGGGAGACTGTAGACCTATGGCTATGCCAATGATCACCAACTAGAAGAAGATTGATGCATCAGAAGACAAGGATGTCTATCATACCCTATACCGACAACTCATAGGGACCCTGATGTATCTGGTCAATACCAGGCCCGATATTTGGTACGCTGTCAACAACCTCAGTTAGTTCATGGTGGAACCAAAGAGGGCACACTGGGCAACAACCAAACATGTTCTTAGGTATTTACATGGAAAATTTGATTATGGGCTCTTATACACCAAGGGGAAGGATATCAGGTTGAGTGGACTTACTAATGCAGATTGGGCAGGAAGTTCAGTGGATTGGAAAAGTACCTCTGGGTACTATTTCAACATTGGATCAGGAATGACCTCCTGGTGTAGTAGGAAACATAAGTCTGTGGCTCTGAGCTCATCTGAGGCAAAATATATGGCAGCAAGCACAGCTTCATTTGAGGCCATATGGCTTAGAAAATTGCTGGTGAACCTATTCAGAAGAAATATGAAGGCGACCAAGATCATGTGTGATAATCTGAGTTGCATCAAACTCTCTGAGAATCCAGTATTTCATGATAGGTCGAAGCATATTGATATCTGGGGTCACGTTGTCAAAGACTGTGTCCAACGAGGAGCTGTACAGTTGAGCTACACTCCTACAGGAGAACAAGTGGCAAATGTCCTCACCAAGGCCCTTGGAAAGTCAAAATTTGACTACTTCAGGGAAAAGATGGGGATGGTAAGGAACCCCTTTTACAAGTAGTGTGTTAGCAGCACGAATGATGTAGAGGGAGTTGCAGTGCGGATGCAGTGTTGGGAGAAAGGACCAACAACAACACGGATGCAGAGGGAGTTGTCGTATAGATGCAGCAGTGGCAGTAGCAGAGTCATGGGCAGCAGTATAGGATGCAGCAGTGCAAAGGATGTTGGGCAGGTAGGGTTAACATCAGCACAGGGACCGATGCCGGATGATCAGGGTGATACTTAGTGAGGAGTATTACTAGAGCACAATCCTCGCTAAGAGGGAATGTTGATTTGGGGTAGCATCGGATGTGCTTTAGCCACAAAATTTGGTGGAGAGGTTGGGTCACATGAGATCTCCAATACCCAGAAAGGGTTTGGGCAGATTCTAAACATTTTAGGAGATATTAAAATAATTAATATTTTTAATGGAGTCCCTAAGTTTAGAATGGAGTCCCTAAGTCTAAACTTAGGGAAAATAAAATATTAATGTGTATTAATATGAAACTGTGTTAGAATGGTCCAATAGACATGGATCAAGGCAGATCTAATCTTAGCCGTTGATTAGGGACTTAATCTCGGTCGTTGATTTGTCAACAAGAAAAGTATAAGAGGAGGCTTGAGGGTCACTTGGAGAACACACTGAGGGAGACCAGTCAGTTCAATTTCTGGAGCGGGGTTAGCTGAGAAATTGAATTAGTGGTCTGGAGAGCAGTCAGGAGGCAGCGAATATGGAACAGAGAGACGGGAGATCAACGCAGAGGCAGAAGCAGGGGCTAGAAGAAGCCACGTAGAGGTAGCTGCGCAGAGCCAGCAAGGCCTGCGTCATCCACGCAGAGGCTGCAGGAGTGATGCAGAAGGCCAAAGAGGCTGTGTAGAGCCTCAATAGGGCTTACGCCGGGTTTAGTAGAAGTGCTGGAGAATTTGTCTATTTGTGGGTAAGCCAGTTTGGCACCCTGTTGTACTAGAAAATCGCCGAATAATAAAATCCTCCCTTGCTGCACTAGTTTTCCCACATTGGGTTTTTCTGGGGACATTAGTCCAAAATAATTGTGTCAATGTGTTGATTCTTGTGCATATGTTTGTTTCTGTATTATGGTGTGATATTTGCAGCAATATTTATTTTAATGTTTGTTGAAGCAATTTCATGAATAACTTATGGTGAAATAAGTAGGAAAAGTAAATTAGTTGCTGCTGTGATAGAATTTTCACACGTAGTGCAAGGAGAAAGGCAAGGCAAGAGAGTGAAAGAAGAAATGAACCAAGAAATATGATTGGACTAGATTAGGATAAACTAAAATATGATGAACTGTTACTGTGACAAGGCCAAGGGTGTCTGGATTACTATAGTATGTAGACTTTGTAGACCTCCATACACTGAAAACTTATAATCATTATTGTGCAAAGAAGTTACAATTTGGCCTGGATAGTTGACTGGATCACTATGTTACAGTCATTTGATGGACTAAGATAGTGTATATAGTGTGATCCCACATTGACTAGAACAAGAAGTATACCAGATAGATGAATTGGTTCAGATTTTCATTGAGAAGGATGTATTTGAAGTCTTCTTGATTGATGAAAAGGCTTCTGAGGGAAGATAAGATCCTTGTATGAATTGTTGATGTTTATCCTGAACCTGATTTGATGAAGTAAAGGTATGTCTATGACATTTGGTTCTATGAGTAGTTTATCTTTGGCAGGAAGGTTTTATATCATCAGTCTCAGAGGGAGTTCTCTGTTGAACGCTCGATAATTATAGCAAAGGACTTTGCTATGGAAGTGAGCTGTCACAAGCATGGCAGGCTGGTTGGAAATTCTTTAGATTAATGGATACGATGATGAGCAGGCTATTATTGCATGCACCTTAAACCAAAGAGAGTTTGGTCGTAAGAAAGAAAATTGTGCAGATCAGGCACTGGGGCACCTTCATAAATTAAGACAAGCTTAGCTCTGGCTGAGTAAGAGGGAGTAAGGTTAGTTAAATATTTTCTTTAACATGATTTTGATTTGGTATCCTAGATGTACAGGAAACAGAGGATTGCTAAGTGCTGTTGCTAGAATGACTAGCTATAAGATTGTGTGTTTTGAAGAAGCTCTTTAGTGAACTGTGTGCCATCATCTATATGTTGTTGGGAGGAGCAACGAGGCTCCCATGGACGAACATGCTATCATTATTGTCACCAAGAACAGGTCTTGGTTCTTAGAGAGCAGCATTCCCTATATTGAGGGATCTTGGTTGGGTTGAACATGAAGCTCTGGGAGCTCTTGTGGGCCGGGGGTACTTCTTGGATCTATGTGCGACCATAGGGTGCATGGTTCACCTTACCCTATAGGTACAGTGTGTACAAGGTGAGTGGTTCACCTTACCTGATAGGCATGCTGTGTACAAGGTGAGTGGTTCACCTTCCCCTACGATACCCATGGTGTATATGTGAGCATAGGGTGAGTGGTTCACCTTCCCCTATGGCTAATGATATATAGATTGGATGAGTGGTTCACCTTCTCCTATGGCGTATGAGCAGGATGAGTGGTCCTACCCTTGCAGTGTGGGACTCTTGGGAAGTACCTCTCATATGGCCAATGAGTTGGGAAAAGTGTTTAGGGACCATAACACTACAAATGGATACGTAGTGTACTGTTGTACTCCCTATGTCTAGGATGCATAATGTTCTTGATCACTAAGGATCAAGCCTAGTAGGGGCTCTACCCTTGGACATGAGGACTTGCCTCTATCATACTTGTTGAGGGTTGAGATTGACTCCCCTATATTTCGGGTTGAGATGGGCTCCTCGATGTGGTTCTAGGTTGAGTAGGGCTCCTTGATGTTGTTCTAGATTGAGCTAAGCTCTCCGATGTTGTAGTGGGCTCTCCAATGATGTTAGATTCTACTGCTTCTTTAAATTTGAGATTGTTCAACAAATGGAGATGAACAGAAGATATGGCTTGATTTTTAGATAGAGGATGGTATTGGAAAATCAGAAAGGAAAAAATATTTTCTTTATGTGGATAATTACTTTGGATATTCTTATGTTCTTATTAAATTTCTTGTGTTCTTCTTTTAACTTAGTTCATCAGGCAATTATCAATAACCATAACACGAAGATCAAAGACACCAGATGTAGGCGGACAGCCAGGGAAAAACCCCTATCTAGGGGAAAACCCAGTCAACAACTCTTCCTTTAATAGTTTCACGAGATGATTTGAGACTCCTTGACCTAGACACGGACTTCCTCCAATCACCAAGTCAACCCTTCCTTTCTTCTATAAATGATAACCTTCCAGCAACAACTTCGACCTAGCATTTCAATCTAGCAACAACATACTTTCAACTTTCCCAGCAGTAGAACTTAGACCTAACACAACTTCGACCCAACGGCAGAACTTCGACCCAACGGCAGAACTTCGACCCAGCGACAAAACTTCGATCTAGTAGCAACAACAGAACTTCGACCTAGAAGCAACACTTTAATCTCCCAACAAATAGCCCAACAAATTCACATGTGTGAGAGAGAGACAACCCAAAAACTTAGACTTTTATCCTTCTCTTAGAATTTCACATTTTTCCGCTTCTCCTTCACCTATATTGAACTTGTGTGAGTGTATCTTCCAAATGAATGGAGTTGCTCTGTATATATACCCTTTTCTGGAGTTCGAATTACCCTCATGTAGGCTGACTTGATCAAGTAAGGGCCAACTTGGTTTGGAGGTGACAAATTACATATTTTACTCAATAATAATTCTTTTTACATGATTCAAAAGCCCAAGAAGGGTCTCATTAAATGTACAATGACTCTAATGACTCAATTTAAAACCTAGAAGTCCTTAATGGAGACTTTGACTTAAGACATGATGACCCAAGCATGAAACCCATGCTTTAATAGGTCATAATAATAATAATAAAATTTTCTTTTTGTTTCTTTTGATAAATGCATTTCATTATGACTCAAATACAATTATGAAGACTGAACCTAGATACATTCTTCAACAAATGGAAGTCGGATACTTCCCTATGATGATTCTCTTTCTTGTTCAACTGATGATCAAGTTCTGTTGAGATATGATATGATGGATGTCTTATTAATATAATTGTGATTGTTCTTCGAGACTTCTAGGGTACCATTGGTTATGAATGCCTCTTCTTTTATGTGACTATATGAGATAGGTCTTTCCTTATGATTGAGAGATGTTCATTCAAGTTTCATCATGATGCTGCTATAATGGATATTCTAGATGAAGCTTACGATGTTGATGGTAATTCCTCCCTATCTGAGAGGGAGTGTTAATGTTGGCAGCTAGGGAGAAATCTCTTAGCATGCATTTAAATTATTTGAATTAAATAAAAGAAATTACATTAAGGTGATGAAGTCGACTTCACTTTCCTTGGAGGGAAAAATGTTAATTTGAAAATTCAAATTTATAGAAGTTGGCCTCAAATGTCGTTGAAGTCGGCTCTACAAAGAGTCACAACTTTTCACCCATGGAATCAAGTATAAATACCTCATTGGGTTTAATTCAAGGTGCAATTTCGCATGGCATTGTTCTGAGGTTCGATGGCATAAGTTTTGAGGTTCAATATCTTTCTGTTGTGACTCGCGCAATTCTGGTTTAGAGAACTTGCTCAAGTCTTGCTCTCAGTTACAGAGCAAAAGTGTGAATTCTATTTCTGTTTAGGTGAGGATGATGGTGTGAACTATGTCTCTCTGTAGTATGGTGATTCGGTGGCATATAATCATATGTATCTTTGTATCTCTGCGATGGTTCTCTTTATATCTACAATGGCTCTCTATATCTCTGCGATGGATCTCTTTATCTCTATTCTGAAGTTGTACTGGTTAAGTGGCAATCACAATTGTATTGTAAGTATGGCTCTCTAGATAGTATCATCATTTGGATCACAATTTGACTTTGTTATATTTATGGCATTGTTGAATATTAGTCCAATTCAATATATATTTAATGTATGTCATCATTGTGGCATCACTGATTTAATGACACCTCTATATATAACATCATGGCTTAGTTCCTATATAGATATACATGGCACCACCACTAGCATCACATCATCATCACATATATGGCATCCCAACATTTCAGTATGCATGGAAATCATTGGTATCACAGTTTTATATAGATGCTAGCATTGCAGTGTATGATAAAGTTATGATGACATTAGATGTATTATAGATACCAGTTGTTCACAAACGAAGTTGTGAACAAGCCTTATTGAATTTTTGATGATAATCTAATAGAAGAAGAAGAAATTGGATGGTTTTCCTCCTTGTGGGGTTTTGCACTGGTCTCTGACATAATTACTAGTGTCCTTACTGTCTTCGCTTTTCTTTCATTTAGTCCTTACTATTACGTTGCATGATTGTTATGTATATTGCTGATGGAATGATATGGATAATGAAAATTTAGATGTCTGCATATGTTAATCTTTAGCTAAATGCCCCAAAATTAACATTAATGTTGATACATTTTGCTTGGACTGATATCAAATGGACCATCCTTGATCGTTTGATGACATGATAGATTTCATGAAAGCTCTATGGTTTTGGACATTTGGATATGGAAAGAAAAATTGTACATGACAAAGTTTGTTGCAAATGATTTGAAGTCTTGGATGTGAAAGCCCTAGGATTTGTCGATAAAAACCTAGAGATGGACATGGATCAATGTCTTCGCTGAAAGAAGAAACCCTAGCTCATGCAAGGAAGGAAGGAAAGTATCTAATGATGATGTCATGGATGATAAAAGATTTCTACCAGATGGCAAGGATTAAAAGGGAGCTAACAAATTCCCCTCAATCCTCAAAATATATCTTATATTTCTCTTCCTTGATTATTATAATTGTTCTTTTACTATTAGTTAGCTTCTTGTCGTCTTCCATGGCCTCCTAGTGAGGATTGCAGGTACATTGTGAAGGTTGCCAAGTCTCTGGCAACCGATGGAAGTATTGGAAGAACAAAGAAAAGTGTGTGACAAGAGGATTCTCCCTGGAGTGATTTGTGTTCAAGAGGGAGAAATTGTATTAATATCTAGAATCATGCCCGACAGGCTCCGAGTTTAGAAGAAACAGGTTAGTGAACAAATTTGAAGGACTCGTGTCAAAAGGAGCAATAGTGGCAGAAAGAATTGCCTCTGTGATAGAGGGGGCAACCAAGATTGGCAGGATGCCCGAACAATAGCTGTGGTAAAATTTATGATTGAGCCAAGGCATGTGTTGAGTGCAGTTGCTAAGATGCACAAATTCAGTTTAGGGATCACTCTGATGACTAGGAAGCTGACAATTATTGAAAAAGAGTATATTGCAGTTTGCTTGACAAGTTGTGATGTAGGGGAGCCTCAGGATTGTTTGATGAAGTGCAAAGACAATCATAGTGACAAGTCAAAGCACGTGGAGCAGTGAGGCTCCTATTTATTTCAATGATCGAGCTGGTTGCTAACATTCTCACAAAGCCTTTATCCCTGGATGAAGTTGGTGTACTTTTGGGACAAGCTTGGAGTGATTGAAAATGTTTCCCTTGGTTAAAGGGAGTGTTGGTGTTGTGGCATCTATGGGCGGAGATTGCTCCCTTGGTCATGGGGTTTGAGTTGAAATCCATGGAATTTGCCTAAGGAGATTGGCCCTCTAAGCATTAAGGCTTGGGTTGCTCTCTTAGGTCATACGGTTTTACTAGGAAGCCATGGTTTACGGTTGGAGAGATTGGCCCTATGAGCATCGCAGCTGGGATTTCTCTCTTAGGTCATGGGGTTTGACCGAGAAACCATGGTTTATCGTTGGAGAGAATTGCCTTGTTAGCATTGAGCCCTGGATTGCTCCCTCGGTCAGTGGGGTTCTAACCATATTGCCATGGGGTTTAGCTAGTGGCTTGAGCTTGTACCTGATAGCATTAGGCAAGTATTTACCATTCAATGACATGTAACAATGTGGGAATGGTAAATGGGCCCCGGGTTTCACCATGGGTTAGGTGGAGTTCCTAACATGTTTGCAAGTGATGAATTGTTGAGTTGTTGACCCTAGGACTAGTGGGTGATTAGTGCCTCCTTTGATGCTGATGCGATGATGCTTTCCTCATGGTTTTGGTGTTGAACATGAGGTGGATAGTTTCATCAACATAACTGAGCTCATTCACCCTTTTCTTGTAATAGAGAAATTTTCAACAAGAGAACATCTGAAGAAGTCATTATGAATACCTCTCGACTTAAGAGGGTGTGTTGAATTTTGAAGCTATGGCCGGTCTTCATAACTATTTTTAGCCCTCCAAAATAAAAGAAAATGACAAATATAATTTGTCTTTCAAGTTGGCTTTCAAAGAGAAAAAAAAAACAATTTTTGAAACTTAAACTTTGCCTCCAAAATGTAAGGTTGGCTCCAATTCGGCCCAACCCAAGGTGTTGAAGAATTTAGGGCATCCGAGTTATGATGAGATTCTTCTAGCAATGATAACAATTTGTGAAGTACTTTTACCTTTCTTGTTAACACAATCTTCTTCTTATTATTTTTATTGCATGTTCTCTAACTTCATCAAATAGTTACCAAAAACACGAGACAAGAACACAAGATGTTGGTTCTCAGACAGGGCAAAACCTCTCTCTCCTAGAGAGGAAATCCCTTATTCAAATTTCTCTTATTGAAGCTTCAATTGACAAATGCCAAACCCTATACCCTTGACAAGGAGATCCTCCAAGCACAAGTCAAGCCTTTTTCCTTTGATCCGAGATCACTTCCTTTTGCAGCACTTTGTCTTCCTTTCGACACTTCGTCCTCCTTCTGGAACTTCATCCTCCTTCTGGCACTTTGTCCTTCTTCTTCTGGCACTTCGTCCTCTCACTGTGTTCTTCTTCCAGCAACTAATAGCAGCCCTAGTTATGCTTGCCTTAGAAAATATATTTCTCTTTGTTCCTTTGTAGACTTTCTCACTTAGGAAGAGGACCTTATACTTATCCAATCGAGCTCTTTCTTTTGATATAGTTACAGATCTGATGTGGTAGCAATGTGGCCTTAATTCTTCACACGTGTGAGAGGATTTCTTCGCGAAATGATGCTCGACTCCTCTTTCCTTCACTTGAGTAGTCTCCTTCTTCGCTTGAGTAAGAGGCCTAATAGGCACTCTTTCCTAGCCCAACTGATTCTCTTTGTATGACTGCAATAGGAGGGCTGTTATGATAGCAATAGGAGAGCTGTTATGACAGCAGAGAGAGCCTCCCTTCCTTCGCACGTGTGATTGTAATAGGCCTTAAGACAACCCTATAAAACTCAGTTTTCTTCCTTCCTTCGTTGCACTAGAGACACCTTTCTTTGTCCTTCTTATACCCTTTACTTGTCCTCCTTCACTGATTTCAGAGATCAGATGATGCTTCTTTTCTGATGTCGTATGACCCTTTATATAGGAGTTTGCCCCTCCTATTAGGCCGACTTGATGACTTGAGGCCGACTTGATCCCTATAATTCAGGTTGATTCCTTTTATGATGCCGACATATGGAGGAGACTTGTGACTTTGCTTGGAGGTATTTCTTAGACTCTAACACATAAATATACATGGTGTAGCATGCCCTTAAGGGTCTTCAATATTTCTTTTGACTCTTTGAATACCCTATAGTACTTTGACATGTGCTAGACCTATGCAATGAGAAAGAAACTCATTTATATACTTTACAAAAATAATATTTCTTTTCTTTTACAAGTACAAAGATCAAAATTACATTTATGAAGATCGAACCTAGTTACACTTTCTTCAACACTCCCTCTTAACTAGGGAGGTATTCATAAATCATTACAAGGTGTTTGGCCATTTTCAATCTAAAGAATTCACATAAGAGAAATCGGATTGATAATCCATCTGTTATAGCATTATAGTAACCAACATTGTTTCCATAGCAAGGCCTTGACTGACAGCGCTATCTCTCAGTAGATCAGAGCACAATGTTGGCGAGACCACTGACTATAGACACCATCATCATTGTCTCTCAAAGTACATACCCACTCGGGTGTTCACTGAGTATGACCTTCTAGGCCTATTCTTATCTCTTTGTTCCTTTCTAGACTTTCTCACTTACGAAGAGGACCTTATACTTTATCCAATTGAGCTCTTTCTTTTGATATAGTTGCAGATTTGATGTGGCAGCAGTGGCCCTAATTCTTTGCACGTGTGAGGATTTCTTCACGAAATGGTGCTTGACTCCTTCTCTTTCCTTCGCTTGAGTAGTCTCCTTCTTCGCTTGAGTAAGAGGCCTAATAGGCACTCTTTCCTAGCCCAACCAATTCTCTTTGTATGACTGCAATAGGAGGGCTGTTATGACAACAAAGAGAGCCTCCCTTCCTTCGCACGTGTGACTGTAATAGGCCTTAAGACAACCCTATAAAACTCGATTTTCTTCCTTCCTTCTTCGCTGCACTAGAGACACCTTTCTTTGTCCTTCTTATACCCTTTACTCGTCTTCCTTCTTCGCTGATTTCAGAGATGAGATGATGGTTCTTTTGTGATGTTGTATGACCCTTTGTATAGGAGTTTGCCCCTCCTATTAGGCTGACTTGATGACTTGAGGCTGACTTGATCCCTCTAATTCGGATTGCTTCCTTTTATGATGCTGACATATGGAGGAGACTTGTGACTTTGCTTGGAGGTATTTCTTGGACTCTAATACATAACTATACATGGTGTAGCATGCCCTTAATGGTATTCAATATTTCTTTTGACTCTTTGACTACCCTATAGCACTTTGACATGTGCTAGACCTATGCAATGAGCAAGAAACTCATTTCTATAATTTACAAAAATAATATTTTTTTTCTTGTACAAGTACACAGATCAAAATTACATTTATGAAGATCGAGCCTAGTTACTCTTTCTTCAACACAAGGGACGTCCATCTGGGCTCCTTTGATCACTAGATAAAGGCCATTTGACCTCCTCTATTGGGAAAAATTCAGATCACAAGGACTAGTCTGAGGCAGAAATAGGACGAAATCTGAGGCAGAAGATGAAACTGGAGGCCAAATTGAAGGACGAATTCTGCAACAGACCAAAATCTCTGTGGTATAGCAGATTGAATTTCTGAGGCTGATAGAGGGCAGTCTGACCAAGTTTGTCCTGGGTTTGGTAATTGGTCAATTTATCTTTGTCTTGACTAGAAAATTCATAATGTATCTCTCGTTGAATTGGACAAATTTCTCTAAGAAAAGGTTGTTGGGTTTTTCCCCTTGTTTGGGGTTTTCCTAGGGTAAACTTTGTGTATTTTTTGTTTGGTTGTCTCTTCATGATCCTACTGGTTTGATTGTTTACAATGTTGAGATTTTCTATGTGTAATTGCTTAATGATAAATGCGACACTAGACAAAATAATGAAGTAATGATTGGAAGCAATTATCAGTATAGGAAATCATTAAAAATCAACAATATGTACCACTTGAGATCTTATACATCTTATATATCAATTTTATTTTGATATTTATGTAGCAATGTGTTTTGTTTGATGTTGATGTTGGTTTAAAAGTTAAAAAAGTTGATAAAAATGATTATTTTTGTATTTTTTTCAAGTTTCCCGATAATTTTCGATATTTTCCCCAATATTGTTGACAATTTAAATTTTGGTCCCTTGGTGATAAATTGTCCCTTGGTGATAAATTGCCGATAACTATAAATGTAATACTAGTGCTGCATATCATGGTCTAGGTCTGGTGCACACAATTGTGGGTGTTAAATTGGAAAAGGTTGATGGAGCTTCTTGGTGCATGCTAGGCAGTGTTATATATTATCGTCATTGTGGTTGGATTAGAGTTAGAGTGCTTAAATTGCAAAACTCCTTTGCAACTTTCAATTTTAGGATGGTTTTTGAAGTCCAGAGTATAGTAGAACATAACTACCTTGTAGCTTGAGAGTTTTATTGGCTCCACTTTTGTTTTGTTCCTATCAACTACGTAGGGAGAGTCAAGATATATCATCATCTTGTGAAGGAGAACTATACTTGTAGATTTCATATTTTGGAATTCAGGGCCAAGAATCATTTCATATTTAGATGACTTGTTTGCTGTTTCTATGGTTGCCATCGTTGTTTGTTGAGAGACTCATATGACTCCTTCATAACTTTGGTATAATACAAGGACCAAAGATGTCCTGCCTTGTTCCTTTACTATATCTTTAACAATATATTCTTAGAGGATTTTCCATGGTGCTGGTTCCAAACTATCAAGTCCCATGTTTACTCTCTAGCCTTGTGGCTAGGTTTCCACTATAGCCTTTGAAAACCTCAACTAGTTGTCAGCACAAATTCTCATTGCCAACCATTTTTCAGTTCTTGGATGCTATTGCTCTCAGGCTTTTATCTTGGTGACCACCTCTGGTTTCACACCCCTTTTCATGCTTTGGGTCTTTCTTCGGCTTCACTGTATTTCTTGTAAATCTTGCTTTTTATTTATACTAGATTGAAGTGGAAACTTTGTGATATGCAGAGAAATATATATATATATATATATATATATATAATTAATTGATCGAAGATGATTGTTTATAGTGGGGGTTCCTGGCTTATATATCGCCATGGTCACCCTTGGACGATCCCTTTCGTCTAATTAACCTAAAATTAAATAATAAACCTAAAATTTAAAATAATAAATAATTTTTACATAACATTGCCTTCCTCTCGAAAGAATGCTTTGTCCTCAAAGCATACGTAACGACGGATGTTGTTGACAAAATGATTCATTCTCCGAAGAAGCATCTTCTTCGGGTAAGTCCTTCCATTTGATCAGATATTCCTTGATTGTACGATGTCGAAGCTTTCTTTCTCTAGTAGATAAAATACCTTCTGGTTCTAGAATGACCCTTCCTTCATCATCCAAAGATGGAAGCGTTGTTTGCGTTGATTGATTGTTGCCTAGTGCCCTTTTAAGGCATGATACATGGAATACGTTGTGAACACGACTTGTCTCTAGAAGGATTAACCCATATGCAACTTGGCTAATCTTTTGATTGATATGATAAGGTCCATAGAACTTTGGTGCCAATTTGTTTTTTCCTTTCTGTTTTAGGGATAATTGTTTGTATGGTTGGAGCTTGACAAACACCCATTCTTCGACTTCAAACTCTCTTTCGGTTCTGTTATGGTCTGCTTGTTGCTTCATGCGATTCCTTGCATTATTCAAGTTTTCTTTTAATATTTGGACGATTTTTTGGGTTTCTTCTAGTTGATCTTTAACAGTAGGTAGATTTGTCTGGACAACAGCTAGATCTTTCCATTTCGGGGGTTCATACCCATATAAAGCTTGAAATGGCATCATTTTTTCAGACGTATGATAAGTGGATTTATACCACCATTCAGCAAGATGTAACCATTGAGCCCACTTATTTTGTTTTTCTATAGCATAGCAACGTAGGTAGGCCTCCAAACATTTATTGACAACCTTTGTTTGGCCATCTGTTTGAGGGTGATAAGCGGAACTCATATTTAGGTAGGTTCCTATATGGTTGAACAATTCCTTCTAGAAATTACCCTTGAACTTGGCATCTCTATCACTCACAGTGACTTTCGGAAAACCGTGTAACTTATATATATTTTTGCAAAATATTTCAGCGATTTCTTTTGCTGAGTATGATTTCTTTATTGCCATAAAGTGAGCATATTTGGTGAGTTTGTCGACTACTACGAAAATCTTGTCCTTGCCTTCAGATACTGGTAATCCTTCAATAAAGTCCATCGAAATTTCTTCCCATTTCTGATTTGGAATGTTTAAAGGGTGAAGTAATCCCGGTGTCGTAATATTCTCACTTTTATTCCTTTGACATGTGTCACATTCTGCTACATACTTCTAAATATCGCGACTCATTCCTTTCCAAAAGAAGGATTGACGTGCATTGTAGTAAGTCTTGAAGAATCCTACATGTCTAGCTGATGGTGAGTCACGTGATTCCTTCAGTGTCTTAAATTTAAACTTGGAATTTGTATTTAGATAGATTCTTCCCTTGTACCAAAGGATATCAGTCTTCCACTCAAATTTTGAGATGTTGGGAAGGTTATTGATTATTGCCGTTATTTTTGGATCGTTGGCATACTCACTTTGAATTTCGTTAAGCCACTCAGGAACAACAACCGAAATTGCAAGTAGTGTTGGTTCTTCATCTTTCTTGGATAGGGCATCTGCTACTACATTGTCTTTACCTCTTTTATGTAGTATTTCCAAGTCAAAAGCGGCAATTTTTTCAATCCATTTTGTTGTTCTTTGGAAAGTGTTTTTTGTTGAAGGAGACGCTGGAGATTGTTGTGGTCTGTTTGAATGGAAAACTTACTTCCCAAAAGATATTGCCTCCACTTAGCTAGTGCGTGCATGATAGCGAGCATTTCTTTGTTGTATGTGGATTTGAGGCATTCTCTTTGTTGAGCTTCCTACTTTCAAAAGCTATTGGATGTCCTTGTTGCATTAATATTGCACCTATACCAAAACCGGAAGCATCACACAATGTTAAATGGTTTAGAAAAATCTGGTGTTGCTAATATGGGAGCATTAGACATAATTTCCTTTAATTTTTCAAAACACCTTCCTGCTTCCTCATCCCATAGAAACGAATTCTTCTTTAAAAGATTTGTCAGAGGTGCAGTTATATGTGCATAGTTTTTTATAAACCTTCGGTAATATCCAGTCAAACCGAAGAACCCTCTTAGCTTGGATATATTGACAGGTTTGGTCCATTCTTTTATAGCTTTGATTTTATTAGGGTCCACCTTTATGCCTTCATGGGATATAATGTGTCCAAGGTATTCTACTTCTTCCTTTCCAAAGGTGCATTTGGATTTTTTTGCATAAAATTGATGTTCTTTAAGTAGTGTAAGAACTTTGTCCAGATGTTGCAAGTGCTCTTTCCAAGTTTTACTGTAAATTAGAATATCGTCAAAGAATACTAATACAAACTTCCTAAGATGTGGACGAAATAATTCGTTCATAGTTGCTTGAAACGTTGTTGGTGCATTGGTTAATCCAAACGACATTACTTTAAATTCATAGTGATCTTCGTGTGTTCGGAATGCCGTTTTTGGTATGTCTTCCAATATGATTCTAATTTGATAGTAGCCTGATCTTAAGTCCAACTTTGAGAAGTACTTTGCGCCATGTAGCTCATCCAACATTTCGTCGATAAAGGGAATTGTGAACTTGTTTTTGATTGTTTTTTTGTTTAATCCTTTATAATCAATGCATAGCCTGAATGAACCATCTTTCTTCCTTACCAATACCACTGGAGCGGCGTAAGGACTTTTACTTTTCGAGATGATTCCACACTTTAAAAGGTCTTGGATTAATCTCTCAATTTCTGTTTTTTGGTGATGTGGATATTGGTATGGCTTGATGTTGATGGGGTCTGATCCTGCCTTGACTTCTATTGTATGCTCAATTTCCCTATTAGGTAGCATTTTCATAGGTAGGTCTTCAAATACTTTTTCATGTTTTTGAATTAGATCTTGTATCTCTGGTGACTCTTCACTGATCATATTTGCAGATAACGTTTCTGATTGGTGACATTGTACTACATAAGCGGGTGCTCCTTTTCGAATCATCTTCATCATCTAAGATGATGATACAACTTGAGTTTCTGGTGCTTGGAATCTATGTAGTTTGTACTTCTGACCTCCCCATTTGAATTTTATGAATTGTACTTGATGGTTGGCGGCATAAGTACCTAAAGTTCGTAGCCATTGGATACCTAAGACTACATGTACTCCTCCTATTGGTACTGTGAAGAACGGAGACTCTAAATTAAAGTCTTGAATCTGCAATTTGACCTTATGGAATTTTTCCACTTTTTCAATCTTCTTACTGTCAGCTACCATCACCTTCATGTTTGATAAGGGAAACGAAAAAATATTAAGTCTCTTTGCCATGGTTGCATCTAAAAAATTGTGGGTGCTGCCAGAGTCAATGAGAACCACTACGTTGTTCTTCTTTATATGTCCTTTCAACTTTAACATCTGGTTGTGATATACCTGTCATAGCTGATAGCGACACTTGCGGAATACGTCCGACATCTAATTCTGGTGAGAATTCTGGGGTATCTTCTGTTTCTTCTATGTCAGAATCTTCACTGTTTGAATCATTTGTTGCTTCACAATTATATAGGTTCTTTGGTTCTTTTCCTTTAGCACATCTATGTTTGGGGTCCCACTTCTCACCACAATGTTTGCTTTACCTTCTTTTATCCTTTGCATTTCCACATTAGATTTTTCATCTTCACGACGATGTGGTGGAACATATCTTGTATTATTTGAGTCCACATACTGGAGTATTCTTCATCTTGAATATGTTTTTCCCGATTTTGACCAAAATATTTGTTCGAATTTCTTTTTGGTTGTTTTTGCTTTTCGTCTTGCTACTTCTATTGATGTAATGTCATGCATCTCAAGTTCCACTTGTAAATGGGTTTTGAGTCCCGAGATGTGTGATTGAATTAGACGAGACTCTTATAATCCAGGTACTCCTGTTACTAAGGTCTCCCATTCTTGGGTGTATTTGTCCACACTTCCTTTTTGTCGTAATTAGATGAGTTTTGAAAAGAACTCTTCTTCCTTTACACCTTGGAATCTTTTAAAGAATGCATCCTTAAATTTTCTCCAACTAATGACGTGTGTTGTCTTTTTCCACCACATATACCGATTATATGCTTCCCCTTCCATTTTCATGGATGTGTGCCTGAGCTTTTCGTCAACATCATTGATGTCATATATCTCAAAGTATTCTTCTGCTTTATTTATCCATGCAACATTTTTTTTTTCGTTTCCATCGAATTTAGGCATCTCGACTTTTGCCCTTCGCTGGTATGTCACTAATGGTTGAGCGAAAAAGGGGTGTTGATTGGTAAAGGTATCCCAAAGTTGTTTATTTGTAAGAGTTGCGTTACTTATTTCTTAGTGGTGTCGCCGATTTTTTTGGGGATTCAGCTTTTCCTTGAGAGTCTGTTGATTTCGTTGAATCTGATGAGTTGTGCTCTTGATTTTCTTCATCTTCTTGTAGTAGTTGTGCGGGTGTATAATTCATCTTTTTACACATAAGTTTCAGCAATGTTAAGGTCTCTTTTTGATTCACTTCTGATTTGACACGGTGATGCTCCATCTGTATTTGTATTCGATTTGTCGTATCCTGAAGCCTTTTGATATCGTCAGCCTGCCCCTTAAGCTTGATCTGGAAATCATCTAATTTTTTATTGACCTCATTGTTGTTGTTATTCATCTTATGCTCCGCATCAACCAATTTTTTTTGGAAATCAGCCATTGTCATTGTCGACATTGAGCGAGTTTGTGGGGGCGTGTATTTATCTGCTAGCTTAAATTTTATTTATTATTTAATTTTTTTTTTTTTTTAATTAATTAAATTAATGTTATATATAACTTGTATATAATTATATTATATATACATTATATATAAATTAATGTATCATATACATATATTATAATTAAATTAACGTTATAATTATATTATTTATATATATATATATATATATATATATATATATATCATATACGTCAACTATGGACAGTCACATCTTATCTTTTGACTGTTAAAAAAAAACTAGCGAATATCACTGCAGATTTAACGATGGGCTACGGATTTGGACGGAGCTGATAAGGGAATAGCAATATGACGGCCGTGGACGGTAGGCAACAAGGGACGTGGTGTGTGGGCTGGACGGAGGGTTTTAGCGTATCCGCAGAGGATTTGTATGGCAGAAAGTGCGTGGACAGGGAGGTGGAGTCAGGTATGATGGCAAGAGCACAGTGGAAGAACAACGGGAGGTGGAAGAACAGATGCAGGGATCACGATTGGCAGCGGATGGAAGGCGTGTGGGTAGGTTGGGAGTCGGGCGATAGTGTGGAGACAACAAGGCACAGGTAATGGTGGCAGCGCAGTCACAAGACGGAGCAGGAGCCGACGGGATCACGATAGCAGAGTCGAGGGCGGTAGACAAGGCAGTGGCACGATGACGAAGGCGGACAAGATTTTGATGGCGACACGATGGTTATCAGTGATAAGGGCAGAGAGTGGGTGACTACAACGGAAATGATACGCACAACGAAAAGAACTTGGGATGGGTGCGTGAAACCAGCACAGGCGAGAGGATTCGTTGCTCTGATACCAATGAAGTGGAAACTTCATGATATGCAGAGAAATATATATATATATATATATATATATATATATATATATATATATATATATATATGATTAATTGACTGAAGATGACTGTTTACAGTGGGGGTACCTGGCCTATATACCGCCATGGGCACCCTTTGGGGAAAGGGCATGATCTTATGATCGTGCCCTTTCGTCTAATTAACCTAAAATTAAATAATAAACCTAAAATTTAAAATAATAAATAATTTTTATAGGACATAGATTTTAAAGATGTTCTGGGCACTGTTGCACTTATCGCGATATTATCGGAATTATCGCGGTAATATTGCCAAAACGAACCTCGATGATAATATCAGTAGTAATTATCGCAATAATTTGCCCTTTTGAAATTATCACGATAATTTCAATTTATCATGATAATTTTGAAATTATCACCCTATTTTTGTCAATATCAATTTATTACCAATTTTTCTTTAATAACTTTTGACTTTAATTTTGTAAAAGTGAGTTAGGGGATTGAGCTGTGAGTACTCTGACTATTTCCATCAAGCAAACCAGGGAAAATCTATTGTTTTCATTTCCCATGGTTCATCTCATGAGATAGATACCCTCGTAGTTAATGGTAATATTAAATTCTTAAAGTAAAAGTGACATTTTCCTTTATCTTTAATTTTCATCCTTTATTGAAATTGTTAACATTACCATTAATTGACACAGGATGTTTGAGAGTGGTTCCAACTTCATTGGATTTCATATGGAGAAAGTAGAATTTTAGATCCCATTCAAAATCCAACAGGCTTAACAGCTTTTAGGATTGGCGGGGTTGCAATGTTTTTACTGCACTCTGTGATGTACAAGGGTATGGAACTAACATTTAATCAAGATCACCAAACCCTCTATGCACCTCAATGTTGGTGGCATCCACTGTAGAGCTCCTACTTCACGACCCTAGTAAAAATGTGCACTTCACTCAAGCAAAATCATTGATTAGGATGTTAAGCATTTTCTATCTTATTTTAATTCCCAGAGGGTTATTTTGATGAGGAGGATCCCAATATAGGCAATGATTTTGATGTTATGTAGTTATTTGTTATAACATGATTTTCTTTGGATTTCAGAGGGGCCATTTAAAGCCTCTCTATTGATCTATTTTGATTCACTTGGTGATATTTTGGTTATATGCACCGTTGCTATATACATAGAGAATTTTTCCTGTTTGTGTATAATAATTTGGATTCATATGGATGCTCATGAATTATATGTTCTTTTCAAAAGTGAATATTTTATGTATATTTTGGTCTACCAATCTTTCGGTCCAGTTCTAATAACATTGTTGAGGATGCTGTGAGCATTTTCCATCAAGCAAACAAGGGGAAATCCGTTGTTTTCATTGCCATGATTCATCTCATGAGATACATTTATTTTTGTTTTGATATTATTTTGTGTCATTCTATTAGATCTCATTAGTCGGGACAAATATCATATTTCAATATCGATGTTTAATATATCACTTGACATCTTATATATCTTAGATATCGATTATATTTTCATATTTATGTAGCAATGTGTTTGTTTGATGTGGATGTTGTTTTATACGTTAAAAAAATTGAAAAAAAATGATTATTTTTGTTTTTTTTTTGGGTTAAATTTCCCAATAATTTCGGATATTTACCCCAATATCGCCAATAATTTAAACTTCAGACCCCTGGCAATAAATTGCGAATAACGATAAATGTAACATTGGTTGTGGGCACTCCTATTGTACATTTTGGTCATTGTGCTTTAGCAGCTCAATTCACCATCTTCAGCCACTAGTGGAATCTACATTTATAAATTAAATACCAATTATCTCTCCAAGCGTTTATTCCCTATGATGTGCTGATTCTGTCTCACAACTTTCTTTATGCATGAATTTTGTGGGTGCACCACCCTTTTCTTCTCTTCATTTGTTAGGAAAAAGAATATGCCTGTGATATTGGAAACATGCAAGTTCATTTAAAAGTTAACTTGATTTACTGACATGTTCTTTTATTTGTAGCCAGTATTATTGGATTTATTTATGTAAGTTAGTTTTATTTCTCACCAGTATTCATGTGGTAAGGATGTGGTGGTTTGACCTCTGCAGTTGTCCTCTCTTGCCAGTCGTATTAGTCCCATCTGCAGAAGTGTTAAATAACAAACACTATCTGCAATTGCTTGATGTTACAAGTCTTATCACTCTGTATGTGACTGTTTATAACATTTACTCTGCATATGAAGCTTGCCTTTATAGCACTGAAATCTTATGATCATCCTCTTATGAATCAGATAGCCGAGATAATTAAAGAAGATTTGTGGCCTAACCCCCTGAGGTACTTCAACAATGTAAGTGCAGAGTATGATGAAGTATATTATTTCCTTTTAAAATGTATTGTCCTAGATTCATGGAAATTTGTTGATGTAGCTGTCATGAATTTCCAATGAAAATGGCAGGAAGCAGATGGAGAAGATTATGAAGATGATGATGACAATGATGATGATGAAGAGCGTGTAAGTAAAAAGCATGGTTCTGTTAATTCATTACTAATATTTATCTATTGTTATGCACCGAGGGTAAATAACCTGGTTACTATTTATGTTTGTTTCAATAATTGCTTTGTAGGACAATTTACCATATTACCCTGTATTGGTTATATTTTTGGCAGGGCACGGGTAATGAAGGCACTGATGAAGATGATGAAGAGCAAGATGAGGATGATGAAGTTGATGATGTCTGAGATTCCTTACTGTTTTCTGAATGGGCTTTAGTTTGTTCTGAGAAATCAAGAAATCCAAGTTGTATATTTAAGAGACATATTCGTAATGTAGATGGAAGTCTTAATTATATATTTTTTGATAGCAAGGTAATAGCCATGTCGGCAGGCCAGGAAAAGCTTTGCTCCATGTGCAAAAGGTCTTATTCTGGGTTGTATGTATAACCTTTATCAATGAAGAACATAACGTCTCTACAGTGAAATTGTTTAAGATGTAATGAAGGTTAATTCTGACCTATTCCACAAAATATTTATTTAAGTGCTGAGATCTGTAATGGTCCTAACTAATATACCATTTGTGAGAACTACTGGATTGCATAGTGCATTTTGAAAACTATTTAAGGTACTGAAACTAATGGCTATAAGTTTGGTAGTGTTAGCACAACTGTTTTATTTGTGTTGCCTTGGTAATGTAATTTAAAACGATTCTATAATTGAAACAGAAAACTTGTCATGGCTGTGTTAAAACTGCTCCCATTATTTGCAATCATGTAACCTCGATATTGGGGATGGTGTTGTTATCGCCCACTACTTTAAGTGTACGGTGATAGCATGTACCACCAGTAACTGCCCATTCATAAGGATGCATATATTTTAACTAGAAAGCACACCCTCAGAGTAGTTTTAAAGATGGTTTGTTTACTTGTATTTCCTCACCTTATTAGATTTTGTCACATGGAAGTGTCTGAATCTACAATCGGACTGTCGAAAGATTCTGAACTTCAAAGGATGTCATATAGCGCAGTTGTATTTTGCAGCTAGATGAATGAGGGTGATTATGGGTGTTTAAAATAATCAAACTTAGGAAAATCCAAGTGATTCAGTAAGAGCTGTTGTGAAAGGATATAAGTAGATACGAAGTGTCACAATGTGAAAAGTTTGCTCGTTTCACTGCAGTGACATGTAGGCAGTGGCTAAAGTACAAATGTTACAATATAATCTAAAGTTGCAATGCACTTGAAGCTGCAATTATCTTGCAGACTAGCATTGATATCGTTGTTTCCTGTGATAGACAGGACGTGTGAATTTATTGTGGCCTACATGGGTTAATTGGAAATCTATCAAACATGTACTTGACTTTTGACTCTAAATGAGGCATAAGAAATACATCAAATAATCAGTGTAAATAAGGAAATATATATATGCTAACAATGACCGAACATGCAAGTCAAAATATGCATAAAATGTTTAGTGTTAAAGAAAAATAGAGAGTATATATACCGATAGGGACTGAACATGCAAGTTTGCTGATTTATATTGCATACAAGGCTGCAAATAGGGAAATGTACGTTGAGTCAGCGGCTAACGCTAGTTCTCCCTCTAATTCAGATAGGCCAGGGCAATGATGATTGGTATAATGGCTATGATTATTGAAAACCTGCTACCCATCATTTGGATCCGTTGACCTGGGATAGTGCAATCATTTGGACCCAAGAACTCTTCTAAGCAATTTCCGCAAACTGCATGGGCGTCTGCCATTGAATGTGGTCTTATAAATGTCCAATGTAACCATGTTATATATCCACCCTAGTGATCAAGTTTGACTTGGTCATAGGGGTTCATATATCTTGTGCAGTTAGTGTTCATGATAAACATTTTTTAGGGAGTTGTCTATAATGCGACTTTTTGAAGATTCCGGTGACGGAATCCGGCGAAGAAATTGAGGTCAAATCTTGATTTCTTGCCGTTAAAATGGTTTTTTAACTGCATATTTGGATTCAGCACCCTGAAAAACCCCTGGGACGCTTTCATTATGCAGAAACTAGCTATCAAACTTGCCATTCCAATAATTCTTGCCGGATTTCGACCGGAAAAATCCGCCAGAAAGGCTTTCAAAAAGTCGCGTTATAGACAACTCCATTTTTTAGTGGACATCCCCTGTGAGCAGCGTGTACGTAGTGGATATTTATGACAAGTCACCATTCTAATGGTAATGGGTGTAGTGGTCATTGATTGTGAGCTTTTTTAGTGGACATGATTGTGCGGACCTAGGGTTTGTGCATTGATTGTGAGGTTGTTCAGTGAACGTGAATGTGTGGACCCAGGGTTTGTGTATGTGGTTTCTTTATTTACAGGGCGATACTTGACAAGGGGTTGATAATTCACTGTTGGATTGCATGTTGTTTGGTGGAGGTAGATATGATGTTGATTTAGCAGAGAATCAAATGATTGAGTGAAGGTGGACATGGTGTTGATCTAGGAGGTGATCTAGGAGAGAATCAAAGTTGATCAAAATTAAAGATAAAAAGTCATGTTGAAGCTTAGTGAAGATGAAGACAATTGAAGAAACCAAGATAACTCAGGTAGAAAAGATCAAGGCAACTCAAAAGGGAGACTTTGGATGTTGAATGAGCTAGAGAGAGAATTGCATTGCTAACTAGAATTTGAGAAGTGAACACAGTATGGACTTTGAAGGCAACTTTTATAGGAATGTAAGCAAGAGAAACAAGACATATAGAATGTTGAAGAGAAAGAAAGGGAGCCAACAAGAGGCTAGAGTTTGGGCGTCAGATTGAAGTATTAATTGAGAAGGCAAAGCTTTAGAGATATGGGCAGCATAAAGGATGCAATACATAATGGAATGGGAGGGATCCTAGGATTCCTCCCAAGCTCCCATGAAGGAAATATTGACATTTTTCCCTGAACTTTGAAGAAGTGCACATACATATACCTAATGGGAACAATGTAGACGGATAGAGATGTTCACACCTTAAGAAGTTCAAAGCAATGGATGATTTGCACATCCCCATTTATGATGGTATTATTCATGGCAATGAATTTATATTTCTCTTGATTTTGAATGTGGAATGGTTATAACATGAGAAACATATTGATTTTGAAGCTTATTATGAAGCACCACTATGACATGGTATAGAAAGTTCAATGCACATATTCTCTTTTTTTATTGAGACATCACTTTGGATTTAAAGAGACTGTGATATGTAGATGCAAAGCCACCTTTCACACAATTGAAGGAGATAAGGCAAAGAAGATTTTGCATTGATGTAAGATGAGAGAATCAAAGAATTGCTAAGATCAATCCCATATCAGGGCACAAAAAAAGGAAATTTATTGGCTCTTATCATGATTGCATCCCAATGTTCAAGCTAATGCACGAACAACTCTACCAAATTTGTATAGGGATGCAATCATGATTAGAGTGGAATATAACATTAATATCACACCCATTGATACAAATGCCAAAAAGGATGAATTGATATAAAGTTGGGAGTGAGAGGCGAAGAGGTTGGTAGGTAATGCTTGTTCTAACTAATAAGCTTGTGAGAAGGAAACATTCCGAAGCAAAGATTGCAAGGATGAACATGATTGTGTCCACTTCTCCCGAGTATTGCTTTTGTAGGAGTCATGGCACTATTGAACATCAATGGGTAGCTACAAATTAACCATTGGAATTTAGAGTAGTTTTGGTAAGTTAAATCCAAAATTAGGACACCCTAATGAGAATGTTGTCCTAATACAAACACAATAGGGGACACTTTCCACATATGCTAATGTCATGCATGTTGAAGACAAAACATCCATTGTGAATATGCCAAGGGGTAAGCAAGCCTCAAAATTTTATATTTCATTTGGGGAAATTTGGGGTTGTACAAAGAATGAAATGAAACACATTTAAAAATAGCAAAGATTAAAATAATGTGGCAAAAACACAACTTTTAGTAATAAATGAAATAATTGAATACTATAGAACACAAACCAGCTAGAATGGTGGTAGCTATCTTTGAACAGAGAGATGGCAGCTATGCACATTTGCAAAAGCTATGACAATGAGTCTGAAAGGCATTTTTTAACATAAAATATCAATGAGAAAACCCTAAACATCTAAAAACCTAACCCTGGGAGATGAAACACCAAAGGCTTGTGGCAAATTGATTGGGTTAGTTGGTACACCAACTTTTGGTGTTGTAGCTTTTGCATATGATCTCCATTTGGCATGCTTGATAACATGTTGGAAAGGTCTCGTTGATGTACACATTTCAAATAGGCCAAAACAATAACTATTGCTATTGCCTGGGTCACTGCCACATCAAAAAAATGTTCTTTAGGGCCTCAAAACAACCCTAGAAGTTTAGAACCCAAAAAACTGCCAAGATGGAGAATTGTGCTTTGAGCCACTAGAATAGGTGGGTGGCCATCAATATCCACTTGGATCAATCCTCTCCCCTTAGGGCACAGTGGTTTCCATTGCATTGAGTGCTGCCATTAGATGATGAAACCTTTGTTGAATTTGGCTCCTGGTGAGCCACTTGCCTAGGTGACCAAGTTGCCCAAATTTCACAACTCGATAAAGTTGTATGTGTTGTTCGCTGGTATCCTTTGTCTTAGTGTCCATGATTTGATTGACAATAACCATTTCATTGTAGTCAATATTGAGTTCTAAGGGGCTAGTTGCTTGACTTCTTCCGAGGTGTCCAATAGAGCTCCACATTAAACATGAAATATTAAACTAAAACGAGGACTGTAAGTGGATTTCTCGAGATTTGATATCCAGGATGAGGTGGAAGGGATAATGCATGAAAGGGTTAAAAATAACGGGCAGCGGAGAGAGGGCGGTGTCACCCAAGTAATATATTATAGACACGAACTGTTGATTAAGGGTTGTAACTTGGTATGAGTGGGTCAATATTTGCCACTTGGCGATGATATGTATATGCTGTGGAGCCATGCAGTTGCCATGTGGCAAGTTTGATGACATGGCACTATATGATAGACCAATCTTTAATTGACAATCTATTTTAATCTAGAATTCAAATTGAGACAAATTTTATATTGTTCGAAAGCTCTTGATGAGATGAACACAATGACATCATCCATGTTAAGTTTTAAGAATGTCGAAAAATGTCGAAAAATTTAGACCCCTTTTTCCATGATTGGACTTTGAAGGTTGGGTCATCAGAGTAACTGCCTCCTTCTACCCTAAGTAGGGGCTAGGGATAATAGGGGGTATGCCACCGAGTAGTATCAAAGCTTCTAGGTTCAACACTTGGATTAGATGGGCTCTATCACAGAAGAAATGAAGGCATAGTGTTCATGACACTATTAGAGAGTCAAGTGGTTTGGTAATTGTTTGTTGTAGGTGTTGGTTACAACACTATAATCATGGCTTGCATATTGTTTGTTTGTTGTGCAAGTGAACGCTGAATGTAGCATTGTGATGGAATGGTCATGAGTTGATTCCATGCATAACCTTGTTATATATATATATATGATGATGATGATGATGATGACAAATGTTGATGTGACATACGATTCTCTAACCCCCTTGAGATTGCCGATGCAATGAATTGTTGGCCTTAACAAAGTGGATGCCTATAATGAATGCTAATGGTTTTGGTAAAAAGATCGATTTTTAAAATTGTGTAGGCATGATTATAAATGCACTGATATGCTCTTGTGCATGGAAATTTTAATTTTGAAAATTTCGCTGAGATGTAAGTATGTCTAATTATGTTCTGGATTTTGAGACATGTGACTAATGAACAAATTGAGATATGTGTGCAATTGCAGGACAACATGCTTGGTATAGCATGGCAAGGCAACAACGAATATTTATTTTGCATTAATAAAATTATCAACTAAATGCAAGTGGCAACACATAAAGAGATTTGTACAACAAGAAAAGAGTAGTTGGTGGGAGCTCTTGGACACTTGAAACAAGAAGGTAAAATTTTGAAAGAAAAGAAAGAGGAGAGGGAATTCCATTAAGACCCTCTGATAGGTATTGAAAGAATTCCTTCTTGGCGAAATTGGAGGGGCACAACAAAATTAAAAGGCTGCCATGAAAGCTTGAAAAGGGCTTGGGCTGATTTTTATTTATGAACTATTGGAAACACTGGAACTCATGGGGATTAAGTTATGATTATAGAAGACTTTTTGTTTTGTGTTCTTGATTGATTTAAGTTTTAATTGTCCTTTTTACTATTGAATTGTGCATGGCCATGCTATCTTGTTTTGTGATATTATGACTATTGTCATGATTTTTTTCTTTTTCTTTTTTATTGTTGCCCTCTTTTCCTTTGGATTTATTTTCATTTTTCATGCTTTGGGGCCTTGGGAACATTGGTTGGGCATGGCAGGAAAACCACAAGGCTCCTGTAGGAGAGCCAAAGAGGCCCTATGCATAAATAAAGATGATGAACAAAATAAGAAATGTTGGGCTTGGGAAACGGGTCAAGAAAAACCATCGTTTGTGTGCATTGGAACATCGCTCTTGAATGTGACAACAATCATAAATGAGGAAATATACATGGGTTGGTTTGGTCCAGGGGGATATTGGACAACTAGATGACAACCATGAATATGTCTCAAAGGAGGTTCTCTTGACCTTGACTCTAATTACATATACAAATGCATGTTAATAATTAAGCTGATATATATATATATATATATATATATATGTGTGTGTGTGTATATGTGTGCCATTATGTCTGATAGGGTCTTCTTGGGAATAATTCCTGTGGAAGAATGGTTGTATTTAAAAGAAATTAACGCAAATGCAAATGGAAGATTTGGGGCCAAAAGAGAGTCTGATGGAGCAGAGAATAAATTATAACATAGCTGAAAAAATCATTAGGCTTGTTCGCTGATAATTATGGAGCATAACTCTGATGATATCATAGTTGAGAAACCCATAAGGCTTGGTGACTGATAATCACAAAGGAACTTTGATGATAGCATAATGAAGAAACCCATGAGGCTTGCTGGCTGATAATCACTAAGCAGGGTTGTGCCTTAAAGGGATGATAAATGCACTAGAGGCTATGTTGGTTGATAATTTTTGGGAGATTCACCCAGGGCTAGTGAGCAAGTGACATCCGATGGTAGTTCCACGAGGTTAGGCTGAGAAAACATGTGGAAGTTCCACTAAGAAGTTGCTAGAGAGTGCACTCTTATTCCTTCAGGAGTAATTATCACTGATAAAACCTCCTCACTTTTTCTTGAATTTTGTAGTTACTGTTACACTAAAATTTGTCACCATGACTATTTGCAGTCAGTATGGCTCCATCAACAATCGTACTGTCCTCCTTGGCAAGTCTTATACCTCTGCTCCTCATGTCAAACTCCGAAAAAGAGAGAAAGCCTTTAAAAGTCAATATAACTCTGGTTACGCAGTTTCTCTTACTCTTACCTGCGTGTACGCACTTCAAGTTCATAATACCTGCGTACTTGTACGCTCTGTCTGTAAAGGGGTGGGTGCGTACTCCTGTAAAGGTCAAAAGGCGCAAGTTTTACTTCAAAAAACTTACTTGCGGTCGATTCTAGAGCATTCTAGAAGATGGTTTGACGTGGATTGAAGTCTCTGTGGCCTTGTCCTGTGGGGCCGGTGCCGCTGCAACTGGTAGTCTCCTCTCGTAAGGCCGGAGATTGGCTGGACGACGTGGGCCTACATCTGCATTTTGAAAATTATTACTATCAGTTTTGAGACGATATAAAACAAAAAAAAAATAGATAGTTTAAAAAACTTGTGGAAAATGAAGTTACCTGTATCATCCCATTGTTCTCCCGGTGGAAGAACCATGTCCGGATCTCCACGAAAATCAACTCCGGCATAAGGAAAATCCTATATAGAAAAGACCTGGTCTTCTAACCAGCGAAAGTACTCCGGAGTAAATCGGACAACCTCCGTTCCCTCATCAGGATGACGGGCCATAACCACAACCCATCGCATCAATTTGGGCTCTCGAGGAAGCCCAACACCAACAATGAGCTGCTGTGGGATCAGCATCGGAACCCTCTCTAAGCCAAAACTCACAACTAAAGGCCCATAACCAAAAGTCTTTAGCTGTTCGTTTTTGGCTCTAGTCAGTTGGCCTTTTATATTGGCCAACACAGCATCACACCAGTTGAAAATGGTACCTCGATAGCAATCAATCGCCATCCGCATCTGGGATCCAGTGGCAATGTGTAAAGTGGCAGCCCCGCAAAGTCTGGTAACTGTAAAGGCAATCACCTTAAGTTCAGGGCGGGATATAGTTTTGATCTCTATCCCCTTCTCCTGAGTCTGAGTGTTACACCACTCTAGTCGGAGACTAGCGATGGACTGGCCACCCGGCCTAGTCCCGAACAGAGTCAAGTGTTCGCCTCTCTTGGGCAAACCAGTGAGAAAGTAGATATCTGCGGGCTCCATCTCGAGCTGGTGCCCTCCAATATAAAAACACTGGTCCTGAACGTTCCATCTTTCTACCAGCCACTCTAGAAAGCTCACTTGGGCTCTCATGCCAAGTATGGCCCAGTATTTATAAAAGCCGCATGCATTCAAAGCATCAATTGACGGTTGATGATTAATGACGGCCAAATCAACATCTTCGTGCTCTCTCTCGCGCCAATCAAGCATGGTGAGCAATCTACATGCCAAAAAACATCCATTAGAATCCATGAAATCAAAAATTTTTGGTCCATTTTGGAGAATTTGGGGTTTAAAAACTTGTTGCGCGGAGTACGCACCTCGCCTTTAGGAACAGAGCGTGGGTACGCAGGGTCCCTGAAGGCAAGGTGCGTACCCCTGACATTTTTCCAACTGAGAAAATGTCGGGGTACGCAGGTCCCTAATGTGGTGCCTCCGTACGCCGAGAGGCGGTCTTTGAAACCCCAAAGCCTCCAAAAAATGAAATCTAGGGCCTAAAAAAGAATTCTAAACGGATGAAATTGAAGAGGAGGATGTTGAAAATTACCTGGAAGAGACGGCGTTCAATTTCGACGGTCGGATTCTCCGCAATGTCCATGGGAAGTTTCTTGCCAAAAGCCCTTTTTCTCTCCTCAACAGTAAAATGGTAAAAATGAATTGGTTAAAGCTCTTTTTATAGGTTTTTTTCGTAAATAAATTGTAAATTTGTTTATTTTTCACCATGAAAAGGTATTTTTCAAAGTATTTTTATCTATCTTCAATAGGTATGAGTAATGTGTTGGTTTTTGTGCAGGATAAAGGATTTTCAGGGAAAATTGTCATTTTTTACAAACAAAAACATCAGAGTCATCTTTAAGCCCTTTTCTGACTCCTAAAACATGAAAAGATTGCCGAGCGTTTCTTTTACACTTGTTAAAACGGAATTAAAAGACGGTCCTCTTATAGCCCTTTTCTGACCGTAAAAACATGAAAAGATTGCCAGATTTTTGTCGTTTCAAATTTGATATTGGAAATAAAACGACGTGTCCTTGATCGCTTTTTACTTTTCAGGTCAGAGACACTAATCATGAAATACTCCTTGGTCGTAAAGATCAAACGGTTCTCTCAAGTATTATTTTATACTTTTTTGGGCTTGGGAGATACAAATTTACGAAAAAGGTCAACCCTAGAGTCTTCTTAAGTTTTTTCAAACTCTCTAAAATTGAAAAACGCCGAGTTTCTCCTATACTGGACTCGTTAAAATTTCACAGTAAAGGACATGTTCGATTACAAACAGGAACGGACCACTCCTTCTTAGGGTTCGAATCTAAACTAAGTTGGACTCATCCGAAGGATGAGCTTATAATCAAGCAAATGTTATCCTCCTCAAGCTTGTAAAAAATAAAGAGGTACTTGCCAGAAATGGTGGGGGAAAAGAAAGAAAAATGAGCCTATTTGTTATCCTTTGTCTCGAAGAAACCTTATCACCACTCTTGAACACGACACTTTTCATTCACCTGGGTTGGGAAATCCTTTGCCTAACAGTTGATCAAACCACATTGAAAATCTTTAGCCGGTTTCTGGGTATTAACTTTGGGTCAATTGTCACCAAGCCATCTGTTGTGTCGTTATGTGTTCAAGAGGTCACTGCAAATAAACCATTCATCTGCAAAATATATGTCATCCATTTTGACCATCCATGAGTCAGTCCTTACAGCCACATTTCTTCAACTTGATTTATGATTTCGTGTTGTGGGCTTGCCTACGACGGATCACTTTCTATCGACATCAACACATTATCTAGAAAGATGATCTAGGAATCGTCAGTACCTTGAAATCTGCATGCCTCAGTGGCAGATTTCTCGCCTTTGACGACAGTTTACATCATTGACTTTCGATCGAAGGATTCCGTGACATGTTCGACATCAACACATTCATTCGCATCTCATGGATTGTACTGGGTACTTTGAGAACCATTGACATCACTGGTGGTCTCTCTCACACTTGTTAACAATTTACATCATTGACTGGTAATCAAGTGGTTTCTACCATGTTCGACATCAACTCATTTATTCGCATGGATAGAATCGTACTATTTCGGGAAGTAGAAATGAAGACCCTGGATCTTGTTTCCGCCATCCAGGCTGCGAGGAGTTTTGTATTCATTATATAGTAGACTAATTATAAACAAATGGCTGCGTCCATACTGTGTCTACATGAGTCTATGATTATGATGTACTGCGAAATCATTCCTGTATCAGAGCAGTAGTTAGTTTGTTAGTTAAGTTTTTGATTTGAGTATGGGAATGCCTACCTCAGCGATGATATGATCTCATATATGTATTTTGTGTTGAATATTTGCAGGTTCCGACTGGGCTCTCCACAAGATGATCCTCGAAATGATAAATTGCTTTACCCTTCCTAGATGATATAAAACCCTAATCTACTACAGACCTCGCACTTTAGGGGGCAATCTGTTACACTAAAATTTGTCACCATGACTATTTGCAGTCAGTATGGCTCCATCAACAACCGTACTGTCCTTCTTGGCAAGTCTTATACCTCTGCTCCTCATGTCAAACTCCGAAAAAGAGAGAAAGCCTTTAAAAGTCAATATAACTTTGGTTACACAGTTTCTCTTACTCTTACCTGCGTGTATGCACCTCAAGTTCATAATACCTGTGTACTTGTACGCTCTGTCTGTAAAGGGGTGGGTGCGTACTCCTGTAAAGGTCAAAAGGCGCAAGTTTTACTTCAAAAAACTTACTTGCGGTCGATTCTAGAGCATTCTAGAAGATGGTTTGACGTGGATTGAGCGCCTCCAGATGGTTCATGCATCCCAATGAAAGAGGAACTTATCCCACGAAGAGGGGAGCTACCCCTTTGAAAGAGGAGATTATCCCATTGATGGTGGACCTGATTAAATTCCTCCAAAGCATTATAAATATAGGCATTGGGCCAGAGGGAGGGGAGGTTGAAAGCTGAACATTCCTAAGGGTAGATGCTGCTGAAATTAGGACTCCCTTATAGAGCTTGAGAGGAGAGATTCCAATCCTTTCTTAGCTTCATTTGGAAGTGGGTGAGCTGATCAAAGTAGAGGACAACTCTTGCTGGACCCTGGGAGGGACCTGCACAACACCAAGGCACTGGTTGTAAGGTTTCTTTTGTTTCCAATTAATACAATTAAGTTCATTTTTCTCAACAAGTTGTTATATATAATTTGTTTCATAAACTCCTTGGTCTTTATGATGAATATGTTTTATTATATGAGTTATTCAGGTGCTATGTAATCGTTTGCTTGTTAGTGAATGTAGGCTTCAAGGAGAAGGAGCTCATCTGGATCGAAGAGGCTTGGCTGCTACAAACAGCATTGGACTAAAGGTATGCCTTAAACACCTGGTTGTTTTTATTTTAAATGCATATTTAGGGAAAGATAGTGCTTGATTGTTTTGTCTGTCACTAGAAAGCCTTAGCTTCTAGGGAGGTCGGTTTTGTCCGCAAAATTGACTCTTTCCGCATGACAGTTACAGTTCGTCTTCATAACTTATATTTTAGCCCTTGTAATGTATAATGAACTTGTAAGACATTTTCTTCATGTAATTTTCATTAATTATCCCTTCAAAATATTATTATAAGACATCTTCTTCATGTCGGATTTAAAAGAGAATTTTGAAATTTGAATTTCAAATATTTGGCTCCAAACTAGTCAAGTCGGACCCAGTGAAGAGACACACCCATTTGCGAAGGCTGAACACTATATACAGAGCATTCAACCTCCTCCACAAGCCACCATTCGACCTCACACAAGAAATACATCTTCTGGGCATCCAAGAGAAGGACAAGAAGGGTGAAGAAGAATGACGAACATCATCTCTCTAACGCACGTGTGGATTTCTCTCTTCTAACTCGCATGCGTGTTTTTGGGCAGCAATTTATGGGCAACATATTCTGGGCAAGCTGAAATTCTGGGTAGGCTGAGTTTTTGGGCATATTCTAGGTGGCCAAAATTTGGCCTAGGCAAATTAGAGAGGACCGAGGTTTTAAAGGGTAGAAGTTTGACTTGACTTGACTTGACTAGAGGGTTGCTTAACCAAGTTTGACCATAGCTTGTTGATCAATTTGATCTCATAGTTGACTATCAACATTAGATGTATCTCCCGTTGAATTGGAAAATTTCTCTAAGGGAAAGGTTGCTGGGTTGAAGTGAGTTTTACCATGGTAAATATTGTGTTCTTTTTATGCATTGAGATCTATACTGTCTTTATGCTTTTATGGTTGAATTTCTTAAGTGTAATTGCTTAATGATAAATTAGAAGTGTTAAAAGAAGATCTACATCATTAGAAGTAATTATAAGTATTTGAAAAATTTGTGCTTGTATCTATATCACTTGAAAAATCAACACTATTAACTATATCTCTCTCTCCAAGGCTAAACCAAGACTCTCTATGCTCTGCATGAACCTCTGCATTGATTTGTAGCCACTGTGATGTAACAAAGATGAGCTGTTGAGAACACCTGATAAACAAAGTTGTTAATGACTGATATGTGGCCACTGTGGCGCTACAGTGAAGAGTTGTTGAGAACACTTGAAAAATGGGTTTTCTTAAAGACGTGTGTGAATGGTTGAGCAATCATTCAAAGGAAAATACAATAGGTATAATTTAAATTTTGCAAATTCTTTATGATGAGTCTCATGAGAGATTGTATACCATGTTACAGGAAAGCATGGGAACTACCAGGTCTGGGTGAATGAAGCTGATTGAAAGGAGGACTGTAGCAGCTTGAAGATATCAGAGTGTGCAACATAAGCACCAAGAAGGCTACAAAGGAGCCACAAAAAGAGGTTGATCCAAGGATAATATTCATTTTTATTTAGTATTTGGGTGAGCAACTGTATATGTGAGCTGTAATTGTAATCAAGCTATAAATATAAAGCTCCAAATAAATTATGCTTTGGTTAATCATGTTTTCCTTTGTGTTGATAATTAGAACACCAAGGACGATGCTCCTTCAAGGGGGTGGGGATTATGATATCCTGTGCGGGTTGATTCCCCTTGTAAAAATTTCTCCTTGTAATTATAAATTAAAGTCGCTGAGAGAGGGACACAAATTCCATTGCTTGAGGAAGTGGGTTGTTATAAATATCAATCATGGGGTGACTGAGTGGTTTTTAATGAACCAACTGTGTATTAATTTGGTTGCGAAACAAATACGTGCCCATATTCCCTTTGGGAAATAATACGAGCAATGAAGGTAAAAAAGGTTAGTGAGGAGTATGGGCTGCGCTGCTTAGTGTTGTGGGACCATGTAGAACACTCTGAATGATAGAACCATCGTGGTCGAGAAGGGGGGGATACTCCTTCACGAAGTAAAAGGACGAGGGGAGACAAAAGTTACGACAACCACGAGAAGAGGAGGTCGGAGGATCCCGTGGAAAAAAAGCAGAGGGAGGCTGAGAGGATCTTGTAGAAGAACACAGAGGGAGGCCGAGGGGATCCAGTTGAAGAAAATAAAAGGAGGTTAAGAGGCTCCTATTGAAGATAAATGACATGTGATTAAATTCGCACAGGAAGAGAAAGGAGTGGGAAAAAGAGGAGGACTAGAGGCTCCTAAGGATGAAGCTCATTGTTGAGAGGGAAGAGAATATATCAGGACTAAGAGAATTCAGGGAGAAGAGAAAAATCTAGTGTTAGCACGACTGAGAAACCCATGAGGCTTGTTGGTTGAAATCACCAAGAAGCTCTATTGAAAACACAACTGAGAAACCCATAAGGCTCACTGGCTGATAACCACAGAAAAACTCTGGTGATAACATAACTTAGAAACCTATAACAAAGTTACCAACTTAATGAGAAACGTAACCTCAAAACGTGAACTTTAGTCCAAAAACCCCTATTTTTGCATAAAAAAATGAAAAAACACCCACAAACAAAAAATGTTGATGTTACATCAATTTTTTTTTTTTCATTATATATATATATATATATATATATATAAAATTTATTTTTTATCTGCAATAAACATGAAAAAACACCATGAAAATGGAAAGTGTTGTATCAACACCATATTTTTTAACAATGACATTAAAAACTATTTTGTTTTTTGCAATAAACATAATAACACACCATAAAATTGAAAGGTGTTGACGCTGTATCAATATTTTTTTTGTTAAAATTCCAACATTTTTAGTAATGATATTAAAAAAAGATCATGACTCTGAAAAACCTTAAAATTCCAATAGTTTTTAACAATAGCGTTAATATAAAATATCACAACTCCAAAAAACCTAAAAAATTCAATAATTTTTAACCATGGTATTCCAATAATTTTTAATCACCATGTTAAAGATAAATATCATGACTTCGGAAAACTTTAACATTTTGACATTTTTTCAATGATGACATTAAATATAAAATATCATGACTCTAAAAAACTATAAAATTTTGATATTTTTTGGCCATAGAATTAAAACCAAATATCGTGACTAAAATAACCCTTAAAAATGAATATCTAAATGAAAGAGTCATTATTCCAAGAGTAATTTTTTTTTAAATGCTAAACGTATAACTATTTTAAAATCTTAGCCTAAGTCAAGTTCACACATTTTAACGAAAATTAAAAAATCAACCATCAAATTCACATGCAGTGGGGGCGAACTCAACCCATTGCAATAAAAACTAAAAAATGAACCATGAAATTAATGCACCGTGGGGGCAGACTTGATCCATTTTAAGAAAAAAATTTAAATTCAATTATCAAATTGACACATAGTGAGGTTGGAGTGAGGATCAACACACGTCTTGCACATAAAAAAAGAAAAAAAAAAGAAAAAGGTTTAAAAAATTAATAACAATTAAATAAAAATATATATTAAAACATAAAACCACTTAAAAAAAACAAAAAAAACACCAAAGAAAATAGTCAAACATAAAAAATTATATAAAAAAGTCCCAAAAAAATCAAGCTTAAAAAATGTAAAATATTTAAGAAAAGAACCCATAAAATAGACATAAAAAATGAAATCACAAAAAAATCTCTTAAAAAATATAATGTAAGAAAAATTTTCAACAAAAAACAAAAAGGAAAAAAAATAGAAAAATAGAAAAAAAAATCAAATAACAAAAACCAACAAATTAAAAATTATTATTATTATTATTATTTTTTAAATTAAAGAATATATTTAAAATGTAAACTTAAAAAAAAGAAACTATTTGTTGGCAACAGGGTTGGGGGTTAGTTAGGCCAACCCACCTTGACATTAAAGTGCTGTGTGCAAGGGCGCTAGGGGTGGTGTGACATAGATCCAACTTTGGTTTTTTTTATTTTTATTTTTATTTTTATTTTTATATATATTTTTAAAATTTTATAATTTTTTTAGTATATATATATATATGGGATAAACAAACTCCTCGATTTGGTAGTGAAACATTGACTTTCCTAAGCCTTGGACGCAAAGCCTTATTGTGCATATCTTTAAAAGTGGGGACAAAACGTTCCCTCTAACTATAGGACTATCATGGTTAGCTACATTTTAGCCAAAATTGTTTGGGCTAATTTTGGAGAAGAAGATTAACCTTTGGTTTGAAACCCATGGTAAAGAGCTAAAGAGCAAACATCAGTAACTAATGACCACCTTGTCATTCTTAGGACCATTGTCGAGAAGTGCTTTAATAGTAAAACTAATCTCTTTTGTTCTTTTGTTGACTTTAGAAAAGATTTTGACACTATTCCTTGGAAGAAGTTATGGCAAAGGCTTAATGAGATAATGGTTTCTTTTGTGTTGATGGTTGGTCATGTAACTAGGTTATACAAGGATGTTATTACCAAGCTTAATACCACCAAGGGTTGGTATGAGGAGATTAAATGGAATATCGTAGTTAAGTAAGGTTGTCCCCTATCCCCTACCATTTTTGACATTTACATTGATAATCTAGAAGAATTTTTAGAAGTTGCAGGATGTGGTGGACCCAAGCTCACTAGTATAGTCATTACTCTTCTCCTCTATGCTGTTGATATTGTTCTTCTTGCTAGAAGCCCTAATGATCTTGACTAGCAGCTCAAATATGGGTATGATTGTTAATACTGATGAGACTAAAGTCATGATAATTACATCTAAAAGGATCAACTATGATAATTTCGTTTATGATAACAATTACTTAGTGAAGGTTTCCTCATACAAATATTTAGGTATTGACATTCACCATTAGCTTAACTGGAACTATAACATTGAGAAGAGGATTACTAGGGGCTGAAAAGCTTACTATGAGCTTGAAAACAATTGTAAGTTGATAAATCTTTGGGTTTGGAGTTAAAAAAAGTTCCTCTTTGAGGCTCTCGTAACCCCTATTATTTTATATGGATGTGAAGTTTGGGGCTGCAATATATCTAGTGAATTGTGGAGAAAGATTGAGATGATTCAAAAGAAATTTATAACTTACAACCTCAATATTAAAGGACAAACTCCCTACCTTATTTTCTCGATTAAAGTTAACATTCCCCCCATTGTAAGCATGACTATGTTTATGTATCTGATGTAGAAGAAGTTGTACAACATGGAAGCCAAGAGGCTCCTAAAATTGCTTCTAACTATAGTCAAAACCCCCACCTCCGACCCATGTGAGGCTAACATAAGGATCCCAGTCCTGACTCGACCATTGGGGGATAAAGGCGTAGATCATCTTGGAGAATAAGGATAATATTAAAAATACTATTACTTGCAAATTTAAGGATAAGTTGTGGGATGATAAGGAGTTAGAGAGAAAAAGGAAACTAAGGTATTATAAGGAGGTGATCAACCACACTCTTGCTAACCAAAATTATCGTTCTGACTAATTCTCATGAGCTTTAGAGTGAAACCGAGGGTTGGTCTATTTCAAAAACATGTTGGGACGAAAGAATCTACCCCCTTTGCAATACTAAGGGAATTGATGATGAAAATCACTTTCTCTTGGATTTCCCGACCCTCACTCACATCTATTCTATTTCATAAAACATTTGCCACACTACCAACCTTCTTGACTTGTTAGCTCAGGGACATTACAGTGATCAAAGAACAATTCTCTCCCTTCTTTTTGATCATATAAATAAAATATTGAAGAGTCTCAGTGAATCACCTTCTTAAAGTCCGATAGACCATATTGGTCTTATTGGATGTTAATTGTCATCGTCATCATTAATAATTTTTTTTTTTTTATTTTAATGTTTAAAGCAATCAATGTATTTTTTGTAATATATATTTTCTAAATATATTTTTAATTTGTTTTTAGTAAACTGCATTTTTTTTTTTCGTTTTTTAATTTTTTTAATTATAGTTTTATTTATTTTATTTTTGAAATGATTTGTTTTATATTTTATTATTTTTAATTTTTTATAGTTGTTCTTTAAGTAAATTTTAATTCTAAAATTCATATATTGTTTTAAGTTTGTTTTCTTCTTTGTGCTAAGATTTTTTGTTTTTTATTTTTCAATTTTTGTTTTAAATGTTTTTTATTTGTTTTACGAATTTTTTTGTTTGTTTGTTTTCCAATATTTTTTTGGTTAAACTTTTTGTTTGTTTGTTATTTTAACTTAAAATTTTATGTGAATCATTATTTTTGGAAAAAAATACTTCAAATGTTATCATCTTTAGACATAAAATTCATAAAATTTGCTATTTTTAAAATTGTTTTATTCAATTTTTTTTGCATAAAAATCTTTTATTTAACATTCATTTTTAGCAAAACAGTTCCAAAATATGTATTTTTTAAGTATATATATATAAAAATCTATATTTTCTTGTCTAAGTGTTTAAAATTATTATCTTTTTAGTGACAATTATTTTATGTATTGAAATATTAATTAACGATATATAAATATATAAAAAGTCCTAACTTCATTCTCTTTTAAAACCTTGCTAAAAATTTGAAAATTTCATTATAAAAAAACATTGCAAAGAAAAACAAAAAGTATAAGCTTGAAAAACCCTTAAAAACAAACATCTCAATGAGAAACAAGAAGAAGAATAAGACAAATTGAAAAATGGTTAAATAACCAACATTTAAAAAGAAATTGTGCATACTTGGGACATATGAGCATTTAAACTGTCAAAAACATGCCCTCACAAAAAAAATGGTTAATGATGCATTAATATTTTTCAAAATCCACATGAAAATCACCAACATTTAAAAAAATGTACATACTTAATACATAACAAAATCTAAATTGTCAAAAATATACTTTGAAAAACTGGTTGATGTTGCATCAACACTTTTCAAAATCAACATGAAAATCATGATCTTTAAAAAATGAGAACTCAGTACAGTTCTCATTAAGTTGGTAAGTTTATTCCATGAGGCTTGCTGGATGATAATCATAGAGTGGGCTCAGATGATAGTCTCGCTGAGAAACCCAGAAGACTTGTTGGCTAATAATCACCAAGCAGTAGTTGTGCCTTACAGGGTTGATAAATCCACTAGAGACTATGTTGGTTGATAACCTTTGAGAGGTGGAGGCACCCAGGATGAGTGGAGTGATGACACCTGATGGTAGTTACATGGGATTGAGCTGAGACCATAGGCGGAAGATTCCACTAAGTTGCTGGAAAGTGCACTCTTATTCCTTTAGAGGTAATACAACTAATAAAACCTCCATGTCATTAACTATATATCTCTCTCCACATCTGAATTGAGACTCTCTGCGTGAAAATCCCCATAGAAGTTGGGATGTTGATTTACAAGTCCCTCTACATAAAATAATATGTTCTCTGCCTTTTGTCAAATGGTAGAACAACTGGTGGATGAAGGCGATGTGGCCTAGAGACAACCAGCTTCAACTGATGATATTGGCTTAATGCCCTGAGTGGATGATGATTGTAAGAAAGTGAAGTGGTTATTTGATCTTTGATAGCTGGTGGGTGGACATGAAGCAACCTCGAGACACCCTGTTTTAGTTGATAATATCAGTTTAATATTCCTCTAAAAACACTCTACCTCAAGCTTTAGAATCTAGCTCGGGGGTGACAATTACAAGAAAGAGTTGACTATAGCTTGTGTATGGTTGGGTGGAGAGTTTAAGTCCCAATATTAGTTGCCAAACCTTTAATTTATGAGATATGTCTTTACTCAAGCTCTTGTAGCTTGAATGTTATTCATATGTTTAATGTGTCAATTTAATTCCTACGTTGTTATGGGTTAATGTGCTGTTTAATACTGTGATATGCTGAGGAAATCAATTCTTGTATAATTCCAAGATTTCTGCCATGGATGAGGAATGATTCATTTTCGGAAGACTGATATATCTATTTTTGCTCATGTTCCATGTACTGACTATTATATGCTGGCACAAGGTCATTAATTTTCTTTGCTCAAGTTAATGACCAGGGATGCCAATTTGGCATGTATATGTATTATAGGTGCCTAGAATATATTTTAAGGAATGATTTTATTATCTGTGTTCATCATGGGCCTAGAATTTGGCTCGAGGGTTGTGTATGGTGAGATGGGAACACCTCTGTTAATTAATTAGATGTTAAAATTTGAATTAAATTGGATATTTGGCCTTGATTTAAATCATGTACGCTTAGGAGGCATAACAATCATATATATCTTAGTATTATATATATATATATATATATATATATATGTCTTTGTAGGCTACAAGATGATTGACTTTATAACATTGCAAGTATGATAGGCCAAATTTTGGAGTCAAGCCCCAAATTCTTACGAAAACCATCGTAGCCAAGACTTGGACTAAGTCCTTTGAAAAACCATTGGATTCAAGATTCATGCATATGGTTCGAGCAGGGGTTGAGCCTTAATAATTTTAGGGCCCGTGCACTAAGCCACGACGACCCATGTGCAATAGAACCACTATGACAAAGTAATGAGGGCAGAAAATAGCCCAAACCATATAGTTATACTTGTGCCGTGGGGTTGGTAGATTAAGGCTCGAAGGAGCTAGGAGGTCTGAGTCTTAAACTCCGAGTGAGCAAGCACTACGTCTAAGGGTGGAAGAGGAGGAATATGGACTATTGAGGGCTAAGAATTGTATAACCGTTGGATGAACCTTGAAAGAATTCTCTTGAATAATATGAGGGGAGCCCCAAAGGAAACTCTCGAGATTTTATTCCCGAGGTGACTTGGTGCTATGGGGCTAGTTGAATACTCTAGCACAAAGCGATGAAGAGAAAAATTGAATCAACCCATAACGCGAACATGTGCATTCCAAGAGGTCAGAGCTTGTGGTGGGACCTAGGCTGAAGAGGCCTATGACATGGTAGATAGGTGACATGGTTCCCTTGTGGTGTTCTATGTGGAACCTTGTTTTAGCCTTTTCGTGGGTCCAAGGGGGGTTGAAATCATGTGACATGTTTCGCTCTTGGAGGAGGGCACATGGGTGGTATGATGTCACCTGGTGTTTGATTGTGATGATGTCACCTTGACGCCCCGAACCTTGGAGGTTTTGAGCAGAGGCACTATGGAAACTCCAGGGATTTTATCCCTAGGAGGTCGTGGAAAGATGGGCTAATGGAATTTCAGGATTGGAGTAAGGAAACCTCATAGGCTATTTGCATCACTCGAAAATTTTAAGTGCTAAGTCATCTCGGCTATGTTTCAAGTGTCACAAGATGGAATGGTTGGGATTAACTAGCATGGTGGTGCTTTAGCGCACAGTTGAAATGAAGGTGTTGGGACACATTTGTGGCGGAGTCTGTGAGAGGTGCACGTAATCCCATAGAGATTAGTCTTGAAGATACGACGAGGGACTACAAGGCGAATTTTGTAGATTTAATCTTCAGGATGAGGTGGTAGGGATAAGCTGGCGTAATGCATGAAAGGGTTACAAAAAAGGGGCCATCCTTGTAATATATTATAGACGCGAACCATTGATAAAGGGTGTCAAACTAGTATAAGCTGGTTAGTAGCTACCACTTGGAGATGATATGGATAGCCATGTGGGAACCACGTGGAAAGTTTGATGATGTGGCACTATAGGATAGGCCATTATTTAATCATCCATATCTTTTGATCGGGGAGCCGAATTGAGACAAATTTTATATCATTGGAAAGGTCTCGTTGAGATGAACACACTGATGTCATCCATTTTAAGTTTTAAGAAAGTAAAAAAAGGTCAAAAAATTTACACCCCATTTCCATCTTGGAGGTCGAGTCATTAGAGTAACTTCCTCCTTCTACCCTTAGTAGGGGCTAGGGATAGTAGGGGGTATGTTACAAAGTGGTATCTGAGCTTTTAGGTTCAACACTTGGAATTGATGGGCTTTATCGCAAAATAAATGAAGGCATGGTGTTTGTGACACTATTAGATAGTCAAGTAGTTTGGTTATTTCTTGTTGTAGGTGATGGTTACAACACTATAATCATGTCTTGTATATTGATTGTTTTTGTGCAAGTGAATGTTGGATGTAGAATTGGGATGGAATTGTCTTGAGTTGATTGCATGCATAACCTTGATACCTTGATATATATATATATAAGATGGCAGATGCTGATGTGACATATTATTTTCTAACTAACCCCTTGATATTACAAAAGCCATTAATTGTTGACTTCGACAAAGAGGTTGAATGAAATGAACGCTGATGGTTTTGGTAAAAAGACCGATTTTAAAACTTGTGTAGGCATGATTTTAAATGGACTGATTCACTGATGTGCTTGAAAGTTTTAATTTTGAAAATTTTGCTGAGATATAAGTATGCATAATTATGTCCTAGATTTTGAGACATGTCACTAATGAATAAACTAATGTATGTGTGTAGTTGCAAGACAATATGCTTGGTATAACATGGAAGGGAAACAACCAATATGTATTTTGTATTAATAAAACTAAAAACTGAATGTAAGTGGAAACACATAAATAGATTGGTACATCAAGAAAAGGAATAGCTAGTAAGAACTCTTAGACACTTGAAACAAGAAGGCAAAATTCTAAAAGAAAAGAAAGAGGAGTGGGGCTCCCTTGACACCCTCTTATAAGCATCGAAAAAATTCCTTTTGGGAGAAATTGGAGGGGCACCACAAAATTAAAATGCTACCATGCAAGCTTGAAGAAGGCTCAAGATGAGTTTTATTTATGAACTATTGGAAACAATAAAACTCATGGGGATTGAGTTGTTATGGTTATTAAAGTTTTTATGGTTTTTTTTCTCGTTTGATTTATGTTTGAATTGTCCCTTTTACTATTGAATTGCACATGGACATGCTATCTTGTTTTGCGATTTTATGATTGTTGTCCTTTTATGATTGGGGGCATTGGGAACATTTGTTGGGCATGGCAGGAAAGCAACAAGACTCTGGTAAGAGATCCAAGGAGGCCCTACGCAAAAATAAAGTACATAAAAAAATGAGAAAGGCTAGTGGGTGATGGGTCAGGAAATACCTTCAATTGTGTGTGTTGGAGCATCACTCCTGAATGTGACAACTGACATAAATGAGGAAATATGCATGTGCTAGTTTGGTCCATGGGGATAATGGAAAACCAGATGACAACCATGAAAATGGCTCAAAGGAGGTTCCCTTGACCTTGACTCTAATTACATATACAAATGTATTTTCATAATTATGATGTTGATGTGTGTGTGATTTTTTTTATTTTTTATTTTTTTATTTTTCCTGATATTGTCTTGTCAAGAATCATTCTTGTGGAAGAATGATTGTATTAAAAAAAATGATGCAAATGCAAATGACAAGTTTGGGGCATGTACTCTACTAAGCGTAGTGTTGATGCCAAAAGAGAGTTTAGTGGAATAGAGAAGCTCTGATGATAGCATATTTGATAAACCCATGAGGGTTGTTTGTTGATAATCGTAGAGCATAACTCTGATGATAGCATAGCTAAGAAAGAAATAAGGATTATTGATTGATAACCACAGAGGAGCTTTGATGATAACACAACTAAGAAAACCATGATGCTTGCTGCCTAATAATAATAGAGTAAGGTCATATGATAGTTTAGATGAGAAACCTAAAAGGCTCGCTCGTTGATAATCACTGAGTAGTGGTTGTGCCTTATAGGGCCGATAAATCCACTAGAGACTATGCTGACTGATAACTTCTATGAGGTTGAGGCACCTAGGGCTAGTGGGTTGATAACACCTTATGGTAGTTCCACGTGGCTGGGTTGAGAACATGGGTGGAAGTTCCATTGAAAATTTTCTAGAGAGTGTGCTCTTATTCCTTCAAGAGTAATGCAACTGATAAAACATCCTCACTATTAACTATATCTCTCTCTCCAAGGTTGAACTTAGACTCTCTATGCTTTGCATGAACCTCTGCATTAATTTGTAGTCAATGTGGTGTAATAACGAGATGTTGAGTGTTGGGTTGTGTTATATTCTTTCCACGACTAGCCTACCTATGGTTTTGTGCATGGATTTCACACATGGTTTTGGGCGCGATGGTTTTCGGTCCATAGTATTTTGTAGATCTAGTCAAGGGAACTAATCTAGGGCTAATGGATTGGGGTTTATGGATGCTTCGACATGTATGTATATGTATTTTAACATTGAAAGGAATATAATGAAAAATCAATTTGGTAGCCTCATTTTTGGGATCTAGGGGAAAATATTTGTGTATATTTGTTTTATGTGTTATGCTCCTGCCATTGTTTATTTTCTGTTTTTAGAATTTATATGCAGGTAGTTTCTGTACAGGGTTAAAATCTACATTTGGTATCAGAGTTGTTTTGGCTTCAAGGGGACGCCTTTGTTGCTGAGGTGTTTTACTCGGGCATGTGGTAGACCTTGTTCAGTGGGAGATATGCATGATCAATTCTTGTGGTAAAAGAAGATGGTGAGCAGTGGAAAGATAGAGATCGAGAAATTTAATGGTCAGAGATTTGAGTTGTGGAAACTCAAGATGGATGATCTGCTGGTGGATAAAGATCAGTGGATAGCGATAGACTTAGGTACTAAACGAACGATAGTGTCTGATGAAGAATGGAAGAAGTTGGATCGGAAGGCAAAAAGCACAATACGATTGTGTGTCTCAGATTTAGTATTGCTGAATGTATCAGGAGCTATGGTGAAGGCTTTGTGGGACAAGTTAGGGACTTTGTACCAATCTAAGCCTTTGGTGAATAAACTGTTCCGACGAAAAATATATATAACTTGAGGATGAAAGGTGGAGACTCGGTGACAGAGCATCTGAACAAATTTAATACTATGGTAAGCAAGTTATTGAATGTTGATATTAAAATTTTAGATGAAGATAAGTGCATCAATTTGTTGTGTTCTCTACCAGATTTGTGGGATAGTCTGGTTGTTGTAATAGGTAGCAATGCAACTGCTTTGCAATTCGATGAAATAGTCTCATCCTTGCTGACGGAGGAGATGAGAAGGAAAAATATGGAGAGCCAAAATGGTGATTCCTTGTCTGTACGAGGATGGTCATAACTCCTTGAGTGGGAGATCTAAATATAGAGGGAGATCTAAATCTCCAGGAAAACCTGTAAAGGTGTGCTGGAAATGCGGAAAGGAAGGGCACTACAAAAGGGACTGTAAATCTAAAGCTCCTAAGAAAGGAAAGGAATATGATGATGCTCCTTCTGTAGAGGCGAAAACCACCTCAGATGAAGGTGGGGATGTGTATTTGTCTTCTTCTTCAAGTACTCATGTAGATCATGAGGCATGGTTGATATACTCAGGTGCATATTTTCACTTCACTCCCCATAGAGAGTGGTTTTGCGAGTATGAGAAATATGATGTTGGTGATGTCTTCTTAGAGGATGACAGGAAGGCTAGAATCATTGGTTGTGGAAATTTCAAGTTGAAGTTGTAAGGTGAAAGGATTAGAACACTTCCAGGTGTTCTGCATATTCTTGCATTAGCCAAAAATCTGATTTTTGTAAGCAAGCTGGATGATGCCAATGTAAAAATAGTGTTCGAGAAAGATACCTGCAAGATGGTTTGGGAGCACTGGTATTGATGTCGGGAGTTCGGATTGGAACCCTGTACAAGCTGAAAGGCAGCACTGTTGTTGATGGGTGCAACAGTTCTGTGGTCCTTGAAAGTGGAGCAGAAAATCTAGTGGTCTCTAGAGAAAAGACCATGCTATGGCATCAAAGGCTTGGACATATTGGAGAGAAGGGCCTTTGAATACTTCATGGTAAAGGTATGGTAGAATGTATGTCTAATAACTCTCTGGATTTTGATTTCTATGAAAATTGTGTATATGGGAAGCATAATCGAGTGAGTTTCCCCTCTGGTGGTAAGAAGGAGAAACATATACTAGAGCTTGTGCATAGTGATGTGTTTGGACTTGTGTCTGTTCCATCACTAGGTAAGTCTGTGTACTATGTATCATTTATAGATGAATTCTCAAGGAATACATGGATATATTTCCTCAAAAATAAATCTGAAGTCTTTGACATGTTTAAATAATTTAAGGCTTCGGTGGAAAACCAGATAGAGAAGAAGATAAAGATGCTAAGGACAAATAATGGTGGAGAGTTTTGCAAGAAGGAATTTGAAGTGTTGTGTAAGAAGTGTGGTATATCACAACAGAAGACTACTCCATACACACCTAAGAAAAATGGAGTTGCAGAAAGAATGAACAAGACGTTGATGGAAAGGTAAAGAAGCATGCTCAGTGGTGCTGAGTTAGGACAAGAATTTGGGCAGAGGCAGTGGAAACTGCATGTTAATTGGTCAACAGATCACCTTCATCAGCGTTGGAGGATAAGACTCCACAAGAGGTATGGACTGGTAAGAAACCTTCTCTTTCACATCTGAGGGTATTTGGATGTGATGCATATGCACATGTTCCAAAGGAGAAAAGAAAAAAGCTGGATGGTAAATTTGAAAAGTGCAACTTTATTGGGTATAAGGATGGTTTAAAAGGTTATAAGCTTTGGAACCCAGTAACAAGGAAGGTTGTGTATAATTGAGATGTGGTGTTTAAAGAGTTGAAAGATTTTATTAAACATGAATTCCTACCAAAGGAACTTGAGAAGATAGAGTTTGAACTAAAGGAGGAAGAATCAGACTCTACATCAAAAGAAGAATTAGAAGATGAAGAGCCACAAATTCCAGCTGTGAGAAGATCATTTCAAAAAAGAAGGCAACCAGAATGGTATAGCCCATCTACTTTCTATTCAAATTTTGTTTTATCTATTACTGATGATGATCCCAGAACTGTGAAGGAAGTAGTAGATTCATAGGATGGAAAACTATGGAAAGAGGCCATCGTTGATGAAATGACATCTTTGCACAAAAATGAGGCTTGGGATATGGTGGAGTTGCTGGCTGGAGGGAAACCCATTCGCAACAAATGGGTGTTCAAGAAGAAGATGAATGTAGAAGGAAAGGTGGAGAAATACAAAGCTCGGTTGGTAGAAAAAGGTTATTCCCAAGTGTCGGGAAATGATTTTCGTGATATTTTTTCTCCTGTTGCCAAGGTAGCTTCTATTAGATTGCTTTTATTTGTTGCTGCTACTTTTGATATTGAGGTAGAACAGATGGATGCGAAGACAAAATTTCTTCACTGGGATCTGGAAGAAGAGATGTACTTGAAGCAACCTAAAGGCTTTGCGGTGAAGGGTAGGAAAGAACTGGTATGCAAGTTAAAAAAGTCTCTGTATGCTTTAAAACAATCACCAAGGATGTGGTATAAGGAATTTGATACATTTATACAGGGACTTGGCTTCACTAGAAGCAAAGAAGATCACTGTGTGTATTTTAAATTAATTGGTGACCGTTTTATTTATCTGGTCTTGTATGTGGATTATATGTTGCTGGTTGGAAATGACAAAGAAATTATCCAGGATTTGAAGACCAAATTGTCTTCCAAATTTGACATGAAATATCTTGGTATTGTAAACTATAATTTGGGCATGGAAATTAAACGAGATCGGGCAAAGAGGAATCTCTGGTTAAACCAGAGGAAGTATGTCGAGACAATACTGCAAAGGTTTAATATGCAAGATAGTAAACCAATGAAGGTTCCTATTCCTATAGGTGTAAAGTTATTTGCTGAATAGTGTCCCAAGACACAAGAAAAGGAAGAGGACATGTCCCATGCTCCATATGAAAGTGAATTTGGTAGGCTGATGTATGCGATGGTCTGTACTAGACCAGACATTGCACATGTAGTGGTAGTATTGAGCAGGTTTATGTCGAAACCAGGGAAGGAGCATTAGACAACAGTGGAGCGGGTTTTCAGGTATTTGCGTGGCACTAGTGATTATGGTTTGTGCTACCAAGGAAGACCAAGATTGCATAGATTTTTGGACATCTGTGGCTTTGTTGATGCAGACTGGGCTGGAGATCTAGATCAATGAAGATCTACAAGTGGATATGTGTTTAAGCTATTTGGAGGTGCAGTCAGTTGGATGAGTAAGAGACAATTTGTAGTTGCACTTTCAACTACAAAGGCAGAATACATTAAAAAAAATCTTGCAAGTAAGGAAGCAGTTTGGTTGTAGAGATTGTGTTCAAGTATGGAGTTAGTAGATCGAGCTATAAGGATAGATTGTGATAGGCAAAGTGCAATTTTATTGGCAAAGAACCCTTTCAAAGACAAAGAACATTGATGTTCAATATCAATTTGTGAGGGATACGGTAGAAGAAAAAAATGTGTTGTTGGTAAAGGTGGACACTTTGAAGAACACTGCAAATGCATTGACAAAGTCTGCGAGCATTGGGAAGTCCTCTTGGTGTAGAGAAACAATTGGAGTTGTAGGGTTGGATCAATGACTAAGCTGTCATGTGAAAAGAAAACAACAAGTGGGAGAATGTTGAATTGTGTTATATTGTTTCCACGGGCACTGCTGGGGGGTGGTAGCCCCCTTGCATAGGGTTTGGGGCAATGCCCCGGGAATTTTTTTGGACCCTACATTAGGTGCGCAGACCTACTTATGGTTTTGTGCATGGATTTCACACATGGTTTTGGGTATGATGGTTTTCGGTCCATGGTGTTTTGTAAATACAGTGAAGGGAACTACGATTATGTTCTAATCTAGGGTTAATGGATTGGGGTTTATGGATGCTTTGACATGTATATATATGTATTGTAACAATGAAAGGAATATAATGAAAAATCTATCTGGTAGTCCTGGTTTTGGGATCCAGGGGAAAATATCTATGTATATTTGTTTTATGTGTTATGCTCTCGCCATTGTTTATTTTTTGTTTTTAGAATTCGTATGCATGTAATTTCTATACGAGGTTAAAACCTACATTAAGAACACTTGATAAACAAGCTTGTTAATTATTGATCTATGGCCACTGTGTTGTAATAATTAGGAGCCATTGAGAAAACATGATAAATGGCCTTTGTTAAAGACATGTGTGAATGGCTAATCAACCATTCAAAGGACAATAAAAGAGGTATAATTTATTTTTTTGAAGATTCTTTATGATGAATATCATGAGAGTTGTATACCATATTACAAGAAAGAATTGGAATTTCAAAGTCTCAATGAATGAATTTGATTGAAAATAGGATTGCAACAACTTGAAGATATCATAGTTTGCAGTAGAGGCACCAATAAGGCTACAAAGGAGCCACAAAAAGTGGCCAATCTAAGGTTAATTTTCATGATTATTTAGTTGCTGGGTGAACAACTGTATATGTGAACTATAATTGTAATCGAGCTATAAATATAAAGCTCCAAATAATACATGCTTGGGTTAAGCATGTTTTCCTTTGTTTTTGGAATCAAAACACCAAGGATGATGTTCCTCCAAGGGGGTGGGATTGTGACATCCCTTGCGGGTTAGTTCCCCTTGCAAAACTTTCCCCATGTACTTATGCAATTATAAATTAAAATGGATAAGAGAGGGACACATATTCCATTACTTGAGGAAGTGGGTTGTTGTAAATATTAGTCATGGGATGATTGAGTGGTTTTTAATGAGACAAATGCGTATTAAATCAATTGAAAAACAAATCCATGCCCATGTTCTCTTTGGGAAACAATACAAGCAAGAAATGAAGAAAAAGTTTATGAGGAGTATGGTTTGTGCTGCCCAATGTTGTGGGACCACGTAGAACAATCCGAATGATAGAACCATGATGGATGAGAGGGGGGTTGATACTCACTTAGGTAGTATAAAGATGAGGGGATACAAGAGTTACCATGACCGCGAGAAGAAGAGGCAGGAGGGTCCTAGGGAAAACAAGCAAAGAGAGGCCAAGAGGCTCTTGTAGAATAAAGTAGAGGGAGACAAAGAGGCTCCTTTTGAAGAGAAATTACATGCGATTGCATACACACAAGTAGAAAAGGGAGAAAGAAAAAGAGGAGGCTGAGAGGCTCTTGAGGATCAAGCTCATTTCTGAGAGGGAAGTGAAGGTATTAAGACTAAGATAATTTAGGGAAAAGAGAAAACTATGATGATAACACGATTGAGAAACCCATGAGGCTTGCTGGCTGATAATCACCAAGTAGCTTTGTTGATAGCATGAATAAGAAAACCATAAGGCTTGCTGGATGATAATCACAGAAAAAATCTGGTGATAACATAGCTAAGAAACCCACAAGACTTATAGGATGATAATCACAGAGTGGGCTCAGATGATTGTCCAATTGATAAACCCAGATGGGCTGTTGGCTAATAATCAATGAGTAGTGGTTGTGCCTTATAGAGATGATAAATATACTGGAGACTATGAAGGTTAATAACCTTTGGGAGGTGGAGGCACCCAGGGCTACTGGGTTGATGACACCTAATGGTAGTTCCATGGGATTGGAATGAGAACACAGGTGGAAGATTCCACCAAGATGATGGAAAATGCACTCTGATTCCTTTAGAGGTAATACAACTAACAAAACCTCCATATCATTAACTATATATCTCTCTCTCTCCACATATGAATTGAGAGTCTTCATGTCTAAATCTTGAGAGAAGTTAAGATGCTAATTTATAAGTCCCTCTGCATAAAATAATGTGTTCCTTGCATTGTGTGCAATGGTTGAATAGTTGATGGGTGAAGGTGGTGTGGCCTTGAGATACTTTGTTTCAGATAATGATATTGACTTAATCGCCTGAGTGGATGATGAATATAAGCAAGTGAAGTAGTTACTTGATATTTAATAACTGGTGGGTGGAGGTGAGGCAACCTCGAGACACATTGTTTCAGTTGATAATATCGCTTTAAAATTCCCCTGAAATCACTCTATCTCAAGCTTTCAAATCTAGCTCGAGGGTGACAATTGCAAGAAAGATTTGACTGCAAACTCATCTATGGCTGGGTGGAGAGTTGAAGTCCCAATCTCAGTTGCTAGAACTTCAATTTATGAATACGTGTTTTCTCAAGATCTTGTACTTTGAATGTTATGCATATTTTTAATGTGTTTATTTAATGCTTGCATTGATATGTGTTAATGCACTATTTAATAGCGTGATATGTTGAGGAAATGAATTCCTATATGATGCTAAGATTTGTGCCATGGATGAGGAATGATTCATTCCTGGAGGAATGATATATCTATTTTTTCTTTTGTCCATGTATTGATTATTATATGTTGGCACAAGGATATTAATTTGCTCAAGTTAATGACCAGGGATGTCAATCTGGCATGGAAATGTATTGCAGGTGCCTAAAATATATTTTAAGGAATGAGTTTATTCTCTGTTTTCATCTTGAGCTTGGAATTTGTTTAAAGGGATATCTATGGTGAGGTGGGTACATCTCTATTAATTATTAGATGTTCAAACTTGAATTAAATTGGCTATTCAGACTTGATTTAAATCTTGTAAGCTTATGAGTGATAATAATTTTTTATATCTATTTATATAATACATATGTATATAAATGTTTTTGTAGGCTACAGACTGAAGGGATTTATAAGATCACAAGTATGACATGCCAAATTTTGGAGTTAGACCCAAAATTCTTACTAGAACCACCACAACCAAGAATTGGACTAAGTCTGTTATGAAACCAGCTCACAAAAAGATAGAAAAGAGAGATCCACGCCTTAGAATTCAGCCTCTTCGAGGGGGCAACCTCCTTTACATTACATAAATGAACAATTCTTGGATGATACAAATGACAAACCCTCCTTTCTATATATAGGAGTCTAAGGAGTCACAATATAATCCAGCCGACCTAACAATAATAATATAAAGCCACAAAAATAACAATAGAGGGATTCTATGGGGCACAGAAATAACAATATGGGGGTAATAGGGGCACAACAATATAAATAAGGGGTATAACTACAATAGTAATGGGGTAATCACTAGTATTATAGGGACCCAACATGCCCCTCTCCTTCAAAAAAGTGTTGTCCTCAACGCTTGAGTAGTTCTGGATACTTCTGCATAAAATTCTCATCCTCCCATGTGGAATCTTCAGCGGATAAGTTCTTCCACTTGATAAGATACTCTGAAATTGATCGATTTCGTAGCTGTCGAGTTCTTGTTTCTGTGACTGCTTCCGGTTCCAATATAATTTTTCCTTCCTCGTCAAGTTCTGGCAATATTGTTTGAATTGGGAGCTTGTCACCTATAACCTTCTTTAAACATGAAACATGGAAAACTGGGTGCAATCGAGAAGCTGCAGGAAGCTCCAATTTGTATGCCATAGTACCAATCTTTTGCAACACCTTGTACGGACCATAATACTTTGGTGATAATTTATTATCCTTCTTAGCTTGCTTTAGGGACATTTGCTTATATGGTTGTAGCCGTAGGAATACCCAATCACCTACATCAAAACTTCTTTCACTGCGATGTTGATCTGCCTGTTGTTTCATTCTATTTTGTGCCAACACGAGGTTATCCTTTAAGAGTTGGAGGACTTGTTGTTGATGTTCGATGTGATGTTCCACTGCCTGAACCTTAGAATTTTCTCTTAAATATGATGTGATGGATGGTGGTTGATACCCATAAAGTGCCATAAATGGGGTCATTTTTGTTGCTGTATGGAAGGAAGTGTTATACCACCATTCAGCCAGAGGCAACCATTTGACCCATTGTGTCTGTTTATCAGATACAAAGCAACGAAGATATCCTTCCAAACATTTGTTTACTATCTCAGTTTGCCCATCAGATTGAGGATGATAAGATGAGCTATGAGCTAACTGAGTACCAAGACAAGAAAATAATTCTGTCCAAAAATTTCCAGTGAAAATGGGATCTCTGTCACTTACAATAATCTTTGGGTTTCCATGTAGCTTTTGAACTGTTTCCATAAATGCAGTAGAAACTGTACTGGCTTTAAATGGATGTGATAATGCACAAAAGTGTGCATACTTGGTAAGTCTGTCAACTACCACCATGATGACACTCTTTCCCTCAGACTTGGGTAAACCTGTGATAAAATCCATTGAAACCTCCTCCCAACGTTGGCTTGGAATGGATAAAGGTTGTAATAGACCCGGTGTCTTAATTGTTTCAACTTTATTTTGTTGGCAAACCAAACATTCCGCCACAAACTTTTGAATATCTGATTTAAGGCCATCCCAAAAAAATTCCTTCTTAACCCTGTGGTAAGTTTTTAAAAATCCTGAGTGCCCTCCTAAGGGAGAAGTGTGCAATTCCATAAGAATCTTTTGTTTTAGCTGGGAATTCTTACAGAGGTATAAGCGATCTTTGTACCATAACGAATCATTTTGCCAGCTAAATGTATCAGAAGTACTGGAATCTTGTTGTAGCTTTCGAATAAGTGCCCACACTTCTTCGTCATTCTTCCATTCCTCCCTTGCTTCGTTTATCCAATCTGGTTGGATAATAGAAATGGCACACAACAATGCTTCCACATCCTCATCCTTTCTTGAGAGTGCATCTGCCACCACATTTTGCTTCCCTTTTTTGTAGATGATTTCAAAGTCATAACCCAACATCTTTGTGACCCACTTTTGTTGCTCTTCAGAGGATAATCTTTGTTCTAAAAAGTATTTAAGGCTATCATGATCCGTTTTTACCTTGAAGTGTCTTCCCATTAGGTAGGGTCGCCATTTCTTAAGTGCATGGAGTATTGCCAACATTTCCTTCTCATAAATAGCTTTGCTTAAAAACTTTCCCTTGATTGGACGACTTTCAAAAGCAATGGGTCTTTCATCTTCCATTTCCTGAAGCATCACATTCCACAATAAAGGTTTTTGTGAAGTCCGGTGTAGCTAAGACCGGTGCTTGGCACATTGCCTCTTTAAGATGTTCAAAGGCCTTTGTTGCTTCCGGAGTCCATGAAAATGAATCTTTCTTCAATAATGTTGTTAGAGGTGCTGCTATTCTCCCATAATTCTTAACAAACTTGCGATAATACCCTGTCAACCCAAGAAATCCTCGCAGATGCTTTATGGATGTGGGGATTTTCCATTCCTTAATGGCTTTAATTTTGCTAGGGTCTACCTTAACTCCTTCATGAGATACAATATGACCCAAATATTCCACCTCCTGGACTCCAAAGAAACATTTGGATCTTTTTGCATATAATTGTTTCTCCTCCAATAGTTGTAGCACCCTGTCAACATGTTCAACATGATCCTTCCAAGACTTGCTGTAGATTAGTATATCATCAAAAAATACTAACACAAATTTTCTAAGGAATGGTTTGAAAATTGAATTCATCAAACCTTGAAATGTTGAAGGTGCATTGGTAAGGCCAAAAGGCATGACCAAAAATTCATAATGACCCTCATGAGTTCTAAATGCCGTTTTCGGAATGTCTTCAATCTTCATTCTGATTTGATGATATCCCGAACGAAGATCCAACTTGGTGAAGTAAATTGATCCATGCAATTCATCCAGTAATTCATCAATGACAGGAATGGGGAACTTATCTTTAATAGTGAGCTTGTTGAGCTCCCTATAATCCGGACACATGCGCCATGATCCATCCTTCTTGTGCACCAATACTACTGGAGCTGAGAAAGAACTTTGACTCGGTTGAATTATACCAGCCTCTAGCATTTCTGCAACCATACGTTCAATTTCACTTTTTTGGACATAGGGATATCTGTACGGCCTGATGTTTGGAGGAACACTTCCTGGAATCAGATGAATAGCATGATCATGATCACGCATAGGTGGGAGACCTTTGGGAGTCTCAAATACCTTGGAATGATTGTCCAGGACTTTTTGGAGATCTGGAGAAATAGATGATTCCAATGTGGAAACATCTAGCGAACATAATTGTGCAATTACACCTCTTTGCTCCTTTTTTAGAAGCTTTGTCATGCCATTAGAGCTGATTATCTTTCCTGGTTTCCCTGCAATACAACTTCCTTTCCTTCCGTAGAAAATTTGATGAAAAGTTCTTGAAAATTAAAAGCTATTGTACCCAAGGATTGTAGCCATTGGACTCCTAGTACAACATCAGCACCTCCCATTGGAATGGAAAGCATTGGGCTAGTCAATACATATTCTCCCATGGATAGCTTGATATTATGGCACTTTCCAGAGCAATTTATTGTTCCTCCATTTGCAATCATCACTTGACACTCTGGTGCTGGATATAGGAAGCAATTCAATTCTTTTGCTACCCTACAATGAATAAAATTGTGGGTGCTTCCTGAATCAATCAACACTATTACCTTTTTCTTCTTGATTTGTCCTTCTATCTTGATGGTTTGAGGAGTGGTAATTCCCGCCAATGCATTACAAGATATGGTCGGATTTATTTGTTCTTCATCTAGGCTTTGTTCCTGGAGTATATCTTCTTCTTTTGACCTTTCTTGCTCCTTTTCTTCTTCCTCTTCACAATCTATGTAGAATAATTTCTTCTCAGCACACTTATGACCTTTAGTGTATTTGCTATCACAACTGTAACAAAGCCCTTTTGCTCTTTTTTCTTCCAATTGTTGTGGTGTCAACCTTATAGGTTGTGGAAGACTAGGGGCAACAACACTTCCGTCTTTATAGTTGTGAGTGGTATGCTTCCTGGTTGCCATAATTTTGCTTTCCATTTTTCTTGCTAACCTGAATGCCTTCTCTAATGAATCAGGTTCCCAAAGGCGAACATCATGTTGGATATTATCCTTTAAAGACCCTATGAACACATCAATCCTATGCTCCTCTGGAATATCTTTTACCCTTATGTTCAATTTTTGGAACTCCTCAATGTGCTCCATTATTGAACCCTTTTGTTTGAGACTTATCAATTGGCTAAAAAAAGTGTTGCTTTTTGTATCTTCATAATGTGCTATCAATTCTTCCGTAAAAATTGCCCAAGTGATAAATTGTTTACGAGAGCAAAGCCATTGATACCATACAAACTGATTTGGTTCCAAATATAAAGTTGCCATACGTACCTTTTGTGTGTTTTGCACATTATTGAGATCGAAGAATTGCTCCATCTGTAATATCCATGTGGCGGGATCCTTGCCATCAAACTTCCTCATATCGATTTTTGGAATATGGTGATTCTTCGATCCAACATTAGCGTCTATGGAATCATGATTAACATTTCTTTTGTTCTCATCATGAGTTTCCTTTACTACCTTTTCACCATTAGTGACCCTTTCTTGTAGCAACTTCTTCAATTCTTCCATGTCTGTCTTCAAATCTATCTTCAAATCTGCCATCGAATCCTCCTTCTTAGATTCCATGCCCTTTATCTTAGATTCCATGCCATTTATCTTAGATTCCACGCCACTTATCTTAGCTTCTGTTAGCTTTTGTGAGCGTGACATTTGTTGCACTTGTTCTTGTAATTTTGATATATCATGTAGCATTTCTTCCTCTTCTTCATGAGTCATGCTAGAGCTTTCAGGTTCCTTACTAGGTGTTTGCATTTTCTTTCCTCGGGGCATCAGTTACCGATAATAATGCTTTACTATGCCCTTTGAATTCCGTTAAACCAAGCTTACAAAAAAATTAAAAAAAAAAACTACACACCTTTTTTCACTTTGTAGAAGCCTGATATTGAATCTGATGTATCTCTGTAATTTGGATCATCTAGTTCTGAAATTGCTACCTGTAGTAGCCTTCTGCGTCCTCTTTCCAATGCCACAAGTCTGAGCCAAATTGGATTCTCCAAGGAAGAGTTATGTGAAATCTCCCACAGTGACTTGCTTTTAGACTGGTTCAGTAGAGCGAACTTGTACGACGTGCCACGAGTCACTGTTTCAACCTTTGAATCTAAAACACACACACAAGAAACTACAGTCCGTCCTCTTTCTGTACCTTCTTACGAAATTTCAATCCGATCCCTAGAGAGAAAGTTATGACGATTTTCCCCAGGTCACCTGTTTTGAATGTAATTCAGGAGTCTGCAAAAAGACCAACTTCCTCAGATCATATCTCCGCAAATATCGCGAAAAAAGCTCTGAAATTCGGACCCAAGGTTCAGCGCGATTTCTTCTCAAATGGGTTTTTTTTGTGACTTCTGAAACGTCACAGAAAAAAAGTTATAGCGAAAATGCCACGATGACCTGTTTGGAGCAGCGAAACCCTAGAATCCAAAGCTCTGATACCAAATGTTATGAAACCAGCTCACAAAAAGATAGAAAAGAGAGATCCACGCCTTAGAATTCAGCCTCTTCGAGGGGGCAACCTCCTTTACATTACATAAATGAACAATTCTTGGATGATACAAATGACAAAACCTCCTTTCTATATATAGGAGTCTAAGGAGTCACAATATAATCCAGCCGACCTAACAATAATAATATAAAGCCACAAAAATAACAATAGAGGGATTCTATGGGGCACAGAAATAACAATATGGGGGTAATAGGGGCACAACAATATAAATAAGGGGTATAACTACAATAGTAATGGGGTAATCACTAGTATTATAGGGACCCAACAAAGTCCTTTGAAAAACCATTGGATTCAAGCTTCATGCATATAGTGCAAGTAGGGGTTGAGCCTTAATACTCTCAGTGCTTGGGGACTAGGCCACAACGACCCATGTGCAGTAGAACCACTGTGACCAAACATTGAGGGTGTAAAATAACCCAAACCATATAGTTATACTTGTTTTGCAGGGTTGGTATATCAGGGCCCAAAGGAGCCAAGGGGCTCGGGTCTTAAACTCCAAGTGATCGAGCACTACATCCAAGGAAAAAGAGGAGGAATATGTGTCGTTGAGGGCTGAGAATTATATAACCGTCGAATGAACCCCGAAAGAATTCTCTCAAGGAATTCAAGGGGATCTCCAAAGGAAACTCCCAAGATTTTATTCCCAGGGTGAGTTGGCACTATGGCGCCAGTTGAACACTCTAGCACAAAGTGACGAAGAGAAAGCCCAAATCAACCCATAACATGAACATGCACATTCCAAGAGGTTGGAGCTTTTGGTGGGACCCAAGTTGACGAGGCATATGACATGGAAAAGAGGTGATGTGGTGCCCTTGTGGCATGCCATGTGGAACCTTGTTTTTAGCCTTTTGTTTGGGACCTTGTTTTGGGAAAATTTCATGTGGAATAAATTATGTTTTTTCATGTATTTAAAATTTTTCATGTAGTATGGTCCGTCAATAGTATGCAACATGGGTACTCCTTGGATGAAAAATTAAATTTTTCATCCAACAAGTGATCACTCTCAAAATTAGAGTAAAATAGTAGGGAGATAAGTTGAAAATATGAGCTGAAAAAGTTATTATTATTATTATTTTTTTCCCTCCAAAACTTGATGAGGCAATCTAATCTTATTTTATTGTTTCCACTATTATTTTATAATATTCCTTAGGAGGTCCCTTTTAGACCTCAAATGTTCTCTAATGAGGGGGGATTAAATCATTATACAAGTGGTGCTCCCAGAGGAGGCTGCATAGGTGGCATGATGTCATTCGACGTCACCCTAGCATTTGATTGTGATGACATCACCCCGATTCCCTTGGCCGTGGAGGTTTTGAGTGGAGGCACTATGGAAATGCCTGAGATTTTATCCTAGGAAGGTCGTGGCAAGGTGGGCCAATTGACTCATCATGATTGGAGCATGGAAGCCTTGTAGGATATCTACATCAACCTAGAAGTTTAAGGGCTAGGTCATCTTGATCGTGTTGAAAGCATCACAAGAGGGAATGGTCGAGATGAAGTGGCATGGTGGAGCCTGAGCATGTATCCGAAACGAAGGTGTTAGGAAAAGTTGGCAGTAAGGTTTGTGAGAGGTCCAAGTAATCTCAGAAAGATTACCTAGGACTATATGAAGAGTGACTTCAAGGGGAATTCCTAGGATTTAATCTCTAGGATGAGGTGGCAGGGAGATTCTCGCGTGACACATGAAAGGTTTAGAAAGGGGGTGATAACCCTTGTAATGTATTATAGACCGAACTATTGATAAAGGGTTGTAACTTGGTATGAGTAGTTCGATAACTACCACTTGGTGATGATATGGATATGATCTGGATAGCCACGTGTGAGCCACAAGGTAGGTTTGATAATGTGGCACTATATGATAGGCCAATATTTAATCGTCCATATATTTTGACATGAGAGTCGAATTAATTGTTTTTTAATATCGTTGGAAAGGTCTTGATGAGTCCAATGCAATGACATCATCTGTTTTATGTTTTAGGAAAGTAAAAAAAGGTCAAAATATTTAGATGCCATTTACATGACTGGAATTTGGAGGTCGACTCATTAAAGTAACTGCCTCCTTCTACCCTTAGTAGGGATTAGGGATAGTAGGGTGTTTGTTGCATTTTGGATCTTCTCAAAAAATTTGGCTGCCCTATCTACTTCGATGTGAGCATGGCAGGAATGTTTCAGTGAAGATGCAATGGGCATAGCTACAATAATTGGGACCAATGGTTGGAACCCCAAGTACACTTGAAAAGGACTATGGAAAATAGAGATATGGAGGGCTCAATTATAACTATATTGAACATATGGAAGAATTTTATCCCAGGTATGAGGATGCTTGGAGTTGTATGAGTGCAAGATATGAAAAATCCTCCAGTTGACCACTTCTGTTTGACCATTTGATTTTGGATGAAAGGTAGTCGATTTGGTAAACTTAGTATCCATGAGAGACCATAGGTTGGACCAAAAGGTGCTAAGGAACCTACTGCCCCTACCTGATATAATGGTCCAAGGTAGCCAAAGATGAACCTAAACACACTCAAAGAAGAGTTTACCAATGGATTCATCTATGATACTCTTCTTGCATGGTGGCAAAATGGCCATCTTGGAGAACTAATCAGCAACCACAAAGACACAATAATTACCATGTTTTGTGGATGGAAAAACTAACATATAATCCATGGAGACTAACTCCTAAGGATTTTTTTAGGTATGTAGAGGAGTGTACAACCCCTACTTATTGATGGTTGATTTAGAAATGGCGCAGACAGTGCATGCTTTGATATATTACTATACATCCTGTTGAAGCTTTGGGTAGTAGAAATAATTTTGTAGTACTATTATTGTATTCTTGACACCAAAGTTCCCGTGCCACCTACCTGTAATGTGCCTCCTAGATCATATTAGCATGCTTTCTTGACAAAACACAAAGGTGGCCCCGATAGCACAAGAGGCATCCTGGAGGTCGAAGTCTAGAACTTGTTTTCATACCATCAACATTTGGTATATGGAACGAAGTTAGAGTCAATGTTGTATAACTGGGGCCACCTAGAGGTCTTATGCCCACACAAGTTAAGAACTATGGTTAACACCACAATTGGGGGTCGACTAAGATATTCTACGATGTGATTAGTGCCAACCTTCTTGTATTTGATGTCAAATGGAATTGTTTTAGGTGTGTGGATCATTTTTGATGGAAACCATTATGTAACTTTTCTTGTGTTTACATAAATTGCAAAGGCATGTGATCAATATGGATGATTGTCTCTTTCCCTAGAATATAATGCTTCAATTGTTGATAGGCTTTCATGGTGGAGTACATTTCCTTATCATAGGTGGGGTATCTATGGACAATATTAGAGAGTGTTTCACCATGATATGCCACCTAATGTCCTTGTTGAGTGAGGAATACACCAATAGAATAGTCAGAGGCATATGTATCAATCCCAAATGGTTGTTTCAAGTATGGAAGGGTGATGATTGTTGTAGAGAAAAGGCAGTGTTTCAAATCCTTGAATGTATTTTTCCATGAATCAGACTAGAATTTTTTTTCTTTTTCTCCTCCTTTGGTCTCTTGACTTAAGGTCCAAGTGATATAAGTGAATCCGAACAAAAATCTTCAATAGAAGTTAGAAAGGCCCAAGAAGCTACAAAGCTATGTTAGAGTCGTTGTGGCTAGCCAATATTGAAGGAATTGGATTTTGGATGGGTCCACATGCACCCCGTGTCCATCCATAATGTATCCCAAGTATTGTATTCTCTGCATGCCAAATGATAATTTTTCCAAATTGGCATACAACTTGTGTTGTTGCAGGGTGCTCAATGCTTGTTGAATGTGCTACAAATTCTCCACCCAAATTCAGTGAAAGATGAGGATGTCCCAAAATATACAACCACAAAATAGTTTGTGAATGATCACATGATATCACCCATCATCCCCATGAATGTTGTTGGAGAATTAGTCAAGCCAAATAGCATGACCAATCACTAAAAAATTCTTGTTTATATTTGAATGCCATCTTCCATATATCATTTTATTCAATTGGAGCTTATTGGTAGCTTGAATTCACATCAATCTTACTAAAGAACTTGGAATCCTTAAGTTGTTAAAGAAGATCATTATTACTGGGGATTGAGTATCTATTCTTGATAATTATTTTGTTTATGGATTGATAATCAATACTAAGTGTCCTTGTCCCATCCTTCTTCTGCACTAATACAATTGGACTCCTACAAGGTGAGGAGCTTGCTTGAATGTGGCCTTTTTCGATAGGCTCATGAATCTGACATTTTATTTCCTTATTCTCCAAGAAAGAGCATCTATATATTGGACCATTAGGTAAAGGATAACTAGGTATTAACTCAATTCAATGTTTGACTTGGTAGTGTAGGGGCACCCCCATAGCTGGAGCGAAGATATATTTGTATGTATCTACAATCTTGTCCACTTGCTTCTATTGTGTAGAGAGGCCTCATGCAAAGGTCGTGGTGGTTGCAATGACCTTCCTTTCACCTTCTAATTGAAACATGAAGAGAACAAAATTTGTAGTTTGAGAGGTTAGATTTTGGAACTATTTTGCTGAGATAATTGAAACTACAGTGGTTGGGACTACCTATAGTATCTTATAGAGTCAACCTATGAGAGTAAAAATGAAATTACAAGGACGAAACTTATAAATAGTATGGAATTTCCACATATAATATTGTATTGAAAGAAACTCAAAAACCTCAAGTGGGGAAACATCACACAATTTCTCATCTTTGAAGGGCTTGATGTCATAGGACATTCAACACTTCTTGTTGGAATTATGATTCATGTGTTTTCCTTGATGGAAACTCACTTATAAACATAATTCACAAGCTAGCTCATATGTGACAGAATGCATTACATTTCAGAGGAATCAGTTCAGAGGAATGATAAAATTGGAAGTTCAAGAACAATACGTGGGTTTTGTTAAGCCAAGTTGCGTATGCACACGAGTTTAGTGAAGAAAAGTAGCGTATGGTTTTTGTACCATGGTATTCTAAACACCAGGGGTCCTTACCATGGTATTGGACCATTTTAATGAGCATGATAATGAATATTGATCCCATCAAATATTACCACCGAAACTAATGTTTTTGGAAAGGTTTTTTGATGAATACTTCAATCTGAAGTATATTTGCATTGTAAGGGCCATAGTTATCACATTGATCTAAAATAATTATGCACCGATGAATACAATGATGGACCAGGATCATGAGACCTAAAATGACTGTTCATTGTATGTTCTGTTCAAGGATTTATTGGATGTAAGAACTGATGCATGTTTTTATCTTTGATTATTATGACCTGGGTCTTTCTGAAGTTTTGAAGAGCTGCACAATTTTAGGTCAAAATTTGTAGATCTATACGCTGGTTGGTTTCAGGAAAAGTGTGTACAAACATAGGCTCACTTATGCAAATTCACGTATATAAAGTAAGGAGTTTCTGTTCACAAATGGCTGATCAACCTGATCAGTGTTGCTATTTCTCTGCTATCTGCCAATGATCTCCTCATGTTGATATGGGTTGAGTGATAATGTATGACATATATCTAATTGAATGATGAAGTTGAATTTGGTTATTAATTGATTGAAGAATGTTAAGATTACTTACTGATTATGATTGAATATTAGAGACAGTTCTGTGATTGGCTGATAATGTTGCAGTGGATTTGAGTATGATTCGGTGTTATTTTCAGAATTTGCCGTGGTCAAGTTTTCAGTATATTAAGATATGTATGTGGGTTTCTCTCCAGAAAAGCGTGTATGCATGCAGGTTGCCTTAAGAGAAGTAGCATATAGATTTTTTCATACAAATTATCAATGTTGCAGTTGATTCTGTGTGTTGATGCATCATTCTGAGTTCTCTTCTATGTATTGGTTATAGTGATCTGACTGTTCCAGTTGATTGGCTAAGTTTTGGTTATGTAGCAATTTTTTGGGTTTCAGTGTTTGGTTGATTTTGTCAAAGATGGATGATTGTATTACAATGATGATTGAGCATAAGTGTTGATATTGTATCCAGTTTGAAAATTTGATGAAACGTGGTCCATGGATGTTGCTGAGGGTTGGAGCCTTCATTAAGGAAGTCAAAGCTTCCTGTCATTAGTAGCTGGTGATCAGATTAGGGGGTTGGAGCTCCCTTCCAATAGTAGCTAGAGAACAAGTGAAGGTTGTAGCCTTCAACAAGTGGGTGCCTGCGTACTGGTATGAGTCTGCACCAATACAAGAATTTAAGAAGTTTTTGATATTAATAAGTTTTGAAGATTGAGACGACAAAAACGATCGTTTTCTCCCACATTGTGTTTCCATCTTAAATCTTGGTGTTCATGTTTACTTATGTGTGATACTTTATTTTGTTCTACACCTGTTTATTTGTTATTAAATTCCTGATAAATATCTTACATTCTGGTTCAAATTTTAACAGACAAAGAATTAGTTGGTTTATAAAGCTTACTGGGCATACACTAGATTATTTTACAACAGTAGCGTATATATGCTAGTTGGGTTCAGTCAAGTTGCGTATACATTTTAGAAAAGAAAAATTATTATTGTGAGTTTTTAAAATATTGATTCACCCCCCCTCTCAGTATTTTTCTGAACACTACCGACTGACACAATTGTCTCATCCATGGCTCAACCAACCAATGGTGTATGGTTTGGGGTGTGGCACTATCGATAGCTTCAATATCTTGTTGACATCAGATGATATCAGGTTCTTCTGGCTCCTTCTATATGATGAAATGGAGTGGGGTCCCCTTAACCCACATCTGTGAGTGGAAGAGGCACCCCCTTCTTCAAACTCATTTAGTTCTTTCAGTTGGATATTTATGGTCATAATGGTAGCACTCAATTTTGCATCGATGATCCACTTTCCTTGATCATATTCTAAATTATAATAAGAGCCAAATTCTGTTTCCTTTTCTTTAAGCTCTGCCAATAAAGATTGTTTCGAGAAACATTCATCAATTTTGTGCTAGGTTTTTCTTTGGAACTCAAACCACTTTCTAGTGTCCCTTTTTGACTTCCCATTACCCTTCTGCGCTTGTGACTTGGGATAGTTGTATTGAGTTTGTCCCTCCCTATTTTTCCCCTTGTTTCGTGAGTTAAAGTTTCATTTTCTAGCTTCTGTTGCGACATATTTGAAGACTCAAACTCCTGCTTATTATACTGCTTCAGTTTATGCTCGATTTTGAAATTGTATCAATAAGCAACTCCCAATGAAGAGATGTCCAAGAAATCCATCTCTGTTTATATGTACCTATGTAGGCCACTACGATACTTCAAGAAAAGGCACCACTCAGAGTCTTGATACCTAGCTTTGAGCACAATGTATGGAAATTATTGGTGTACTTTGGCACCATCTGGTCTCTCTCCAATTGTAACATTGTCCATCTCGTGTATTGGTCATCATAGTTCCCTCGAGGGTAATATTCCTCCTTAAGGGAATAAAAAAATGTGGCCCAAGTTGGACCTATATTGAATATCGCAGACTCATCTTTGTTGTGTCTCTCCCAATAACCTTTCCACCAAATTTTTACATGGGGAACGAATTCCAGTAGTGCAAATATGATCTTCTCATTTTTAGATTTTTTTTGGATAGAGTTATAGCTCTATGACATATTTAACCATTTCCCTAAGGAATTTAAATCTATTTGACCTTTGAATAAGGGGATATAAAAGTTAAATTGTACCTTTAAGGGTATTGTGCCTATAAAATTGTTGCTTGTTGAAGGTGCTTTGACTGTTGTTGGTAGTCATTGAAGGATCTAGGGGAAATTTTCCATCATCTCATTCCTTTGTCTTGCAAGTGCTTCCTCGAGCAAAAACTTGATAGGATATCCTACTCCATTATCTATTTTTTCTTCTGCCATGGGAGGCTACTTGGGTTTGTGAGAGTGATCAATCCCAAGTGAAACTAGTTCGAGACCCAACTCTCTATACCATAACATTGTTAGGGATGTGCACTGAGAACAATAAGAAGCAGATTGTTGTAATACCATTGATCTAGGGTGTATAAGGAATGAAATGAAATGTCAGAAAGTAAATGGAACACACACATAGAAATATATTAGAGATTACAATAATGTGGTGGAAAGCCAAAATTTGTTAATAAATGAAATACCATAATACTGTAGAACAAAAAAGCTAGAATGGTGGTAGCTATCTTTGAATAAAGAGACATGGCAACTACACACATTCAAAAAGTATATTATGATGATGTTTAAAGTTTAATTTTAAGATAAAACAATGATGAAAAAACTCTAAACAACCCTAAACCTAATCCTAGGAGATGAAATGCCAAAGGTTTGTGGCCTTGATGTGGTTATTTGATACACCAACTTCCAGGGGTTGTAACTTTTGCATATGATATCCATTTGGCATGCTCAATAGATCATTGGAAAGGTCTCACCAAGAAGTACACATTTCAAATCAGCCTGAGCTATGCCTACAACTATCTTATGGGCCCCTTCCATGTTAAAAATAATTGTTTTTGGCCTCAAAATGAACTTAGAAGTTTTGGACCCAAAAAACAATAGAAAAAATATCAAGATGGAGAAATGTGCATTGAGCTAGTGGAATAGGTGGGTGGAAACCAATATCCACCTAGATCAAGATATCTCTTATCATACACTTAAGTGTTGATATGTTTATATTACGCCCCTCATAGATTTTTTAAGAGTTTTAATGTTTACACATGGTTTTCTTTGATGTTGGCAAGGGCTTATGAAGTCCTATTCTATGATTCTCCTCCTTAGAAATCAATGAGTATTTCCTTAAAGGGTTGTTTTGATTGATATGGGTTTTGGTCTTTTTTTTTTCTAGTCTTTTTGAATCTTGCTCGACTTGATCTATCTGCCTTATATTTTAGGTCTAGGATTGCTTTTTATTTATTTATTTATCTCAGTTTACCTTCTATATGGATTTTATTTTTTGAATAGTCACGTACATACAAAATTGATTCTTGTGGATTTTTCTGTAGATTCAACAACTCATGTGATATACTAAAACATAAGACAAGAATATACTATACTCTTTATAGAAGAATCCAATAATGATTGATGAAAACAATAATTAGGAAGAGGAAGAATATCAATCGCACATAACACAATATTTCTCTGCGGAAAACAACTGCTCAAAAACCCGACTATCTATATTGCATTAACTAGAAGATCTGAAAAGAAAATACAATGCTTTTTCACACTAGAAAAATCCCTACACAAGTATGATCTAACTCTCCGCTTCCTAGGTTGACTTTGGTAAAAACTTAGCCAATTTACTAGCCTTCTAAGCCCCTACATCCTTTCGCCCTAGTCAAATAATCTAGATGAATACAATATGATCTTCTCAACCTTGAGCTCAACCTGCACAAGTATTTTCTATCCTCTACCTGACCGACTTCCTTTGGCCAATATTAGCCAAATTTCCAAGCCTCCAAGCTATTGATTCCTTGCAGCATTCCTAGGAGAATTAGCCTCTATTTAATGCGTAAATTCCCTCTATAACTCTGCAACCCAAACATAGGTCCTCAACTGATTGCATGCACCATCTGTAAAATTCAGAAAATTATACAACTGATAGTACACTATCCCTGAACTTTATTCTCAACTGGGTCTTCCTTTGAACTGACATGCATGAGTTATTTATGAGTGAATCTTTAGTTAACTAGTGTGGTACTGGTGATGCACTAGTGCACTACACTACTAGACCTCTACTAGTTCCTCCAACAATTAGAACTAGTTTAACTGACTATAACTTAGTTAGATTGAGTTAATTAATTACAACTCAAAAGAACTCAAGCTGGGCCCTTAAAATTTAGGTATCACTCTACATGACTCTAGAAATACTTTTGAATCAAATTTCCTAAGTCAATTAAGTCAATTTAACTTAATTAACTATTACAAGTTGCTATGAGAATAGAATTACACTTTAATTCACAATTTAATTCAAGGACAAATTAAATTGGAATTTCTAGATTCTATTTTTAACATTTCTTGTTGCTATTTTAACACTCCATCTCAAAAAGAAATGAATTCAGCTCTATCTCGATCTGGTACCTTTGAAATGTTTTGCATGCAACACTTTAATGTTGTTGCTATTGCAACATCTAAAAAAAAAAAAAACTAGTTTCACTGACTATAACTTAGTTAAATTGAGTTAATTAATTACAACTCAAAAGAACTCAAGCTGGGCCCCTAAAATTTAGGGATCAGTCTACATGACTCTAGATAGACTTCCGACTCAAATTTCGTATGTCAATTAAGTCAATTTAACTTAATTAACTATTACAAGTTGCTATGAGAATAGAATTACACTTTAATTCACAATTTAATTCAAGGACAAATTAAATTTGAATTTCTAGATTCTATTTTTAACATTTCTTGTTGCTATTTTCAACACTCCATATCAACAATAAATGAATTCAGTTCTATCTCGATCTTGTACCTTTGGAATGTTTTGCATGCAACACTTCTCTCTAATGTTGTTGCTACTGCAACATCTGAAAAAAAGAAAAAAGAAAAAAAAGAAAAAGAAAAAGAAAATTGAATAAGTATGATGCATTTATCACCAAAGTCTCTGAATGTTACTTTCTCTTCCTCTATTGACCAAAAACTCCGCGCTTCTGTTGACTCTGCCTCTCTACCATTTGCATTGTTTTCAACTCTTCTACGTGCTCCCCAGTATCCGACTGTTGCTAGCCTCTGCCTCTGTCACTTTGATATTTGACTGCATCAACTACCACCAATCCATGCTGTTACTATGTATTGTGGGCTCCCGTAGCAAGGTATTGATCCATGATACAAAAACTCGCAATGTACCCTACCCAAATTTTAGCACTCTTAGGACTAATACTTCACATTACCCCACCTCTCACTTGAAGGTATGGCTGCATGTTCTCCGTCTGCCCACATGGCTCAAACTTTCTCCCTACTGGAGGTCTCTAATTGAGTGGATGCCTCCAATCGGTCTCCTCTCTACTTGTCCAATTTTGGATACTCCAAAACATATGGGGCTGCTTCTTCTCTGCTTGATTGGATTTCTCCACTTGGTCTCTGCTCCGCTTCTCCAATTGTGGCTGCTCTACAACTTTCTGAGACTACTTCTGAGGCTTCTTCTGGGGCTACATGTTGAGAGGTAATTCATGCTCCCTCTCAACCAAACAGTCTCTAACATTTTCCTTTCTCCTTAAGGCTTTGCATGCATATTGTACCTCAAGTGCATATAGGTTATTGACCCTCACACTAATAAAAAAAATAAAAAAATCCAAACTGAATCAGTATGATGCATCTGTCACCAAAGTCCCTGAATATTACTAGCTCTTTCTATGTCGGCTAAAAACTTTGTGCTTATGTTGACTCTTCCTCTGTGCCATTTGCAATGTTGTCAACTCTACTCTATGCTCTTTAGCATCTGATCGTTTCTAGCCTTTGCTTCTGTCACTATGATATTTGACTGCATCAACTACCACTGATCCATCCTGTTACTATGTACTGTGGGCTCCTATAGCAAGGTAATGATCCATGATACAAAACCTCTCAATGGACCCTGTCCAAATTTCTGCATTGTTAGGACTAATACTTCACATTGCCCCACCTCTCACCAGGAGGTATGGCTTCATTTGCTCCCTCTGCCCACTTGGCTAGAAATTTCCCGTACTGGAGGTCTATACTTGAGTGGACATCTCCAATCGGTCTCCTCTCTGCTTGTCCAATTGTGGCTACTCCACAACATATGAGGCTGCTTCTTCTCTGCTTGAGTGGATTTATCCACTCAGTCTCCTCTCTACTTCTCCAATTGAGGCTGCTCTACAACTCTCTGAGACTACTTCCGAGGCTTCTTCTGGGGCTACATGTTGAGAGGTAATTCATGCTCCCTCTCAATCACCAAGTCTCTAACCTGTGCCTTTCTCCTCAAGGATTTTCATGCATATTGTACCTCAAGTGCATACAGGTTATTGACTCGCACACCAATAAAAATAAAAAATAAAAATTTCCAAACTAAATCTGTATGATGCATCTGTCACCAAAGTCTCTGAATGTTACTAGCTCTTCCTCTGTTGAGTAAAAACTCTGCACTTCTATTGACTCTGCCTCTGTGCCATCTGCACTGTTGTAAAATCTACTTTGCACTCTCCAATATCTGATTATTGCTAGCCTCTTCCTCTATCACTCTGATATTTGACTGCATCAACTACCACCGATCCATCCTATTACTCTGTACTGTGGTCTCTTGTAGCAAGGTAATGATCCATGAGACAAACCCTCTCAATGGAACCTGCCCAAATTTCTGCACTCTTAGGACTAATACTTCACATTGCCCCACCTCTCACCTAAAAGTATGGTTGCATGTGCTCCCTCTACCCACTTGGCTCAAAATTTCCCCCTACTGGAGGTCTCTACTTGAGTGGATGCCTCCAATCAGTCTCCTCTCTGCTTGTCCAATTTTGGCTACTCCACAACATATGAGGTTGCTTCTTCTCTACTTGAGTGGATTTCTCCACTCGGTCTCCTCTCTACTTCTCCAATTGTGGCTGCTCAACAACTTTCTGAGACTACTTTTGAAGCATCTTCTGGGGCTACATGTTGAGAGGTAATTCATGCACCCTCTCAACCACCAGGTCTCTAACCTTTTCCTTTCTCCTCAAGGCTTTTCATGCATATTGTACCTCAAGTGCATACAATTTATTGACTCACAAACCAATAAAAAAAAAGAAATCCAAACCGAATCAATATGATGCATCTGTCACCAAAGTGTCTGAATGTTACTATCTCTTCCTCTGTCGACTAAAAAATTTGCGCTTCTGTTGACTCTTCCTCTGTGCCATATGCAATATTGTAAACTTTGCTTTGTGATCTCCAGTATCTGAATGTTGCTAGCCTCTGCCTCTGTCACTCTGATATTTGACTGCATCAACTACCACTGATCCATCCTATTACTATTTACTGTCGGCTCCCGTAGCAAGGTAATGATCCATGAGACAAAACCTCTTAATGGACCCTCCCCAAATTTCTGCACTCTTAGGACTAATACTTCAAATTTCCCCACCTCTCACCTAGCGGTATGGATGCATGTGCTCGCTCCGCCCACTTGGCTCAAAATTCCCCCCTACTAGAGGTCTCTACTTGAGTGGATGCCTCCAATCAGTCTCCTATCTGCTTTTCCAATTGTGGCTACTTCACAACATATGAGGCTGCTTCTTCTCTACTTGAGTAGATTTCTCCACTCGGTCTCCTCTCTGCTTCTCCAATTGTGGTTGCTCTACAACTTTCTGAGACTACTTTTGAGGCTTCTTCTAGGGCTGCATGTTGAGAATTAATTCACGCTCCCCTCTCAACCTCCAAGTCTCTAACCTTTTCCTTTCTCCTCAAGGCTTTGCATGCATATTGTACCTCAAGTGCATACAAGTTATTGACTTGCAAACCAATAAAAAAAATCCAAACTGAATTAGTATGATGCATTTATCACCAAAGTCTCTGAATGTTACTAGCGCTTCCTCTATCGACTAAAAACTCTATGATTCTGTTGACTCTTCCTTTGTGCCATCTGCACTGTTGTCAATTCTGCTATACACTCTTCAGTATCTGATTGTTGCTAGCCTATGCCTTTGTCACTCTGATATTTGACTTCATAAACTACCACCGATCCATCCTGTTATTATTTATTGTCGGCTCCCGTAGCAAGGTAATAATCCATTAGACAAAACCTCTCAATGGACCCTACCCAAATTTCTGCACTCTTAGGACTAATACTTCACATTGCCCCACTTCTCACCTAGAGGTATGGCTGCATGTGCTCCCTCTGCCCACTTGGCTCGAAATTCCCCCCTACTGGAGGTCTCTACTTGAGTGGATGCCTCCAATAGATATCTTCTTTGCTTGTCAAATTGTGGCTACTCCACAACATATGAGGCTACTTCTTCTCTGCTTGAGTGGATTTCTCCACTTGGTTTCGTTTATGCTTCTCCAATTGTGGCTACTCTACACCTTTCTGAGACTACTTCTGAGGCTTCTTCTGGGGATGCATGTTAAGAGGTAAATCAGTCTCCCTCTCAAACACCATGTCTCTAACCTTTTCCTTTCTCCTCAAGGCTTTGCATGCATATTGTTTCTCAAGTTCATACAAGTTATTGACTTGCACACCAATCTGTTTCATCTATCCCGCTGTCACATTTTTTTTTGAAAAAGAGCTAATTTTAAATCGGTGATATCTCCCTCATTGTGAACTCCGATTCTAATGATTTTTTTTTGAATTTAGGTATTTTTTCATAAAGAATATAGATCTCCTATTTGGTTTTGAAAATTTTCAACAAAAATGTTCAGATATTCTCTGCAAACTTTCCACCCAAAAAATTCCTACTCTTCAATCTGCCAATATCAATGATCACAACTGCTTTTGTGTCACTAAACATTGGCTCACTGATCTGCCCACTAGCATCCTTCTAGCTCCATTAAGAAGTATGCACATATGGTCTTCTGGATCTGCCCTGGACTAGAGCTCCATAAATCTGCAAGGACAACTTTGAATTCTTCTTTTCTATACTATCTTCAGCTCCGACACCATGCAGATTTTTCTATAGATTCAACAACTCATGTGATATACTAAAACATAAGACAATAATCTACTCTATTATTTACAAAGAAACCAATAATGATCGATGAAAACAATAATAAAAAATAGGAAGAATATCAATCACACATAATGCAATATTTCTCTAGGGAAAGCAACTGCTCAAAACTCCGACTATCTATATTACATTAACCAACATATCTGAGAAGAAAATACAATTCTTGGTCACACTAGAACAATCCTTGCACAAGTATGATCTAACTCTCTTCTTCCTAGGCTAACTATGGCTAACACTTAGACAATTTACTAGCCTTCCAAGCCCATAATTCCTTTCGTCCTTAGTCAAAGAATCTGGATGAATACTATATGCTTTGCTCAACCTTGAGCTCAAATTTGAGCTCAACTTTGAGCTCAACCTGCACAAGTATTTTCTATCCTCCACCTAACTGACTTCCTTTGGCCAATACTTAGCCAAATTTCCAAGCCTCCAAGCTCTTGATTCCTTGCACCGTTCCTAATGGAATTAACCTATATTTAATGTGGAAATTCCCTCTCCATAACTACACAATCCAAACATAGGTCCTCAACTGATTGTATGAACCATCTGAAAAATTCGGAAAATTATACAACTGATAGTATACTATCCTTGAACTCTAATATCAACTGGGTCTTCCTCTCAAATGATATACATGAATTGTTTATGAGTGAATATTCAGTTAACTGGTCTAGTACTGGTGATGCATTGGTGTACTACTACACTACTAGACCTCTACTAGTTCCTCCAATAGTTAGAACTAGTTTAACTGATTATAACCTAGTTAGACCGAGTTAATTAATTACAAATCAAAAGAACCCAACCTGGGCTCCTAAAATTCACTCTACATGACTCTAGATAGAATTCCAACTCAAATTTTCTAATTTAGTTAAGTCAATTTAACTTAATTAACCATTGCAAGTTGCTATGAGAATATAATTACAATTTAATTCAAGGACAAATTAAATTGGAATTTCTAGATGCTATTTTTAACATTTCTTGTTGCTATTTTCAACAATTTTGTTGCAACCCGTGTATATGCGGGTTTATTCACTCACAGTCATGTATATACACAAACGTTATTATCAACAATTGCATATATCTCTGGAAAAATGAAAAAATCCATTTCCCGAGTCCTCTGAAGGTTTGATCAAGTATCTGTATGCTTTTGAAGTCTTGCTGAAGTTTGAAATCTTTTGGTTAACAATCCTTTTTCATATCTTTCATTTGTGTGAAGAAATCTTGTGTCAACCTAGTGTTTTCATTTTGGTGAAGCCTTATGTATGTGAAATTGGGTTCCAAGCCTTCTCTGTGAAGTATTCGGATGATCCTCGACTTTGGAAAATTCATATTGCTTTTAATACTCTAGTTTACCCAATTGTCTCCTTGTTTCCTTTTATGACCTAAAGGTTGATCTTGTTTTCTTTTCTCTCTTTTGATTTTGAAAGGGTTTGAGGTTATTTTGTAGATTTGAGATTTTAGTTGTTTGAGGAATTTCTAATCTTCTAAATCTCTTTCATATTTCTTTACCAAATTCTTGAGGGTTTAATACCCTTGTTTAAGCTAGTCTTTTTAAATTGTTATGTTTGCAATTTTGGCTTGGTAAAATTGAGTTCTCTCCACCTATTTGGTTTTAATATCCTTGAATTACTTATCTTTTTTTGAATATTTTGGTTTCAAATTGATAAAAAGAAAAAATCATTTGGTTTCCCTTTTATTTTTGTTTTCATTTCTTTACATGGTAGTTTTTTAAGATTTGTTAAACGTGTAATTCTTGGTGGTAAATTCAAATATATTTTTCTTTGAGAAGCCTCAAGAGAGCGAAATATGTAAACAATAAAGAACACTCATGAAAGCATTTCGAACATTTGAATTCACAAAATTTTTGATAGGAGATGTACCGAGGGGTCCTACGTTTAGGTAGATCCCGTAGGGTCCAAACCATCAACTTCCTCCAAAATGTGCAGACCTACAAATCAATTACAAATGCATAGGAAGATAATATACTTTAAAGTACATACATATAGATATGTTAGATAATCATAAATAACATGATAATTTAACATTCATAAGATGATAACATATTCTGGGAACAAGAGATGAACTTCTTTATTAATGAACAAAATCAAGTACATGAAAGCTACGACTTGATCCAATCCAAAGGTACTGACGAGACCTTCCTTCGGATCAATCCAGCCTGAGCCAACATCCATAATAGATGCTATGATGGATGTTGGCTCAGGATGGAAGTGAACATCTCTAGATAAGAGAAGTGAACATTTCTGTAAGGAAACAAGGGTTTTCTATAGACTGAGAGTGCATGAGGCACAAGAAAAATACATACTTGATTTGGGGGAATTTGGGTATAATATCGATACCTCTCATATGATATCTAGTAGGAATATATATACCACCTCAAATTGGTTATTTCTGTTAGGCCATGGGATCCTGAAGGTGGGATTTTGGTAAAACCCATAAATCCCACCCAAAAAATAGTTTTTTATTTATTTTTTCAAATTTTAAAATGTTGTACATGGATACATTTAATAGGAACCATGTATGTACGTGATTTTGTAGTGGTCAGAGTCGCTTATGGATTTTGAAAAAACATTTTTTTAAGATCAAGTCAAGTCTACAAGGGAAAGGGAGCTGACTAGGCCATACAAGAGCATCTCATCTACAGGAGTGTTGAAAGATGCTATAACAAATCCACCCAAAGGGATCACTTCCTATCAGCTCAACTATGGAGCCTAAACCTAAGGGTGTCAAGAGAATTGAACTGGTGACCTCCCAATAACAAAGGTGCTTTAACGACGGGGACTCAACCAATTGAGCTAAGGGTATGTAAATGATTTTTATTTTAAAAGGAAGGAATGAAACAATTACAACACTATATAGAATCATACATGTTTATACTTCTCCTCATAATTCAACTCCAGTTGTTAATTTGTTAGTGTGTATAATAACCTATAAAAGCATGTGTAGTTGACCTAATATGTTGAGTTTGTGAAATATTTCAAATTGATATTTTCTAAAAATAGAATTCAAGGTATTATTACCATGTTTTGTTTTATTTTTTAATCCTTAATGAAAATAATTGATGGATGTTGTACAACCCTAAATATAGGTTACAACTTACAAGTAATGTAATTAGGTCATGTAGCTAAGTATGTTTCAAACAACTTATCATGCTTGGATTCATGTTAATGTTATAAGCCGTGGCTTATTGACGTCATCATCTCACAACAAATTACCAATAATTTTAAATATTCTTCTCATGAATTCCATTCATATGGCTAAGGGAGAATCAATTGGGGTTTACATAATTAGAGTGTTCAAAGCTTAACTATACTGATAGGGGGTTGAATCAACACAATGCATTCATGGTAATCAATTACCAATTTTTACTTTTCTTTTTGATAGTTGTATAAACTATTAGATAAGAAAAAATCCATCATCTGAATAACATATTTAACATGTAAAAAACATTAAATCACATCATAAGAATCAAAACATAAGAGAAACACGTGTAGACACCATATATAAGTGGAAACCTGTAAAGGGAGAAAACAATAGATTTTGTCATGATGTAAAGGAAAGAACCTGTACCTTTTACATCAATTTTTGTAGGCTTCTACCTATAGGAGGATTCAACCTCTCATTTCTTCTGCAAAATACAACTTTCTAGAAGCATCCACTCCCTCTTCTTACAGGCTCCAACCTTTTCTTTTTTAGGCTACTATTTGAAAGGAGACACCAATCCCTTGATACATTAAAGTTTTATTTTGTTGGCTTACTTGGTCATTAATTATGAATTATTCCTTATATTTGTATCTATTTTGTACTTTGTCTCTTCTCCCTTTACAACGATTTAGATCCCCTTCTCCTCTTCCTAAATTTTTCTTCACATTTTCTCCTCTTCAACAATTCTGCTTCACATCTGATCATCTTCCTCTTTCTCTCTTTTCTAGGAAATTCATGAACTAGTTCTTACAAAAATTCAATCAACATATAGTGTTTCATTCCAAAAATATATTTGTATATAACTTGTTTCCCCTTTGTATTCAAACATAAATATTTGAAACTCATTTTATCTTTGTATCCCAATGTCGTCTCTTTGTGATCCGCCCATTCCTTTCCCATTTTTCTAAGTTTTCAAGATCAAAACAAAACAAATGGAACTCGAAATATTAAAAAATTAACATATGCTAGCTCGAGTGAGTGCATAAAACATGTGCACCTAGGGGTAATTTATTTTCTATAAAAAAATAGTATCATCACATAACATGTGCAAAAACCCCAATATGCTCTTCTTCTTCTTCTTGTTGCTGCGATAAACACCCTCCAAAATTTTGCCAACATTAGAATTTTGGAGCCTACCTGTAATCCCATGAGTTGTCACCCCAAGTTGTTCATGATCACTTCGTTATTGGTTTATTTTTTTATGAGTGTTAAATCCACTTGCTAACACATGCTCAACCTTTGATACATTCATGAGCACACTTGTTTTAGCAAGCTTGAAAGTCAATGCCCACCCTTGCAAACAAACATTGTGCAATTCTCCAGAACAATGCTTGTGCAATTCCTGGAAGTAGTGCATTACGTAGTCCATGATAATAGTGCATGTGTAGTCTTTAGAGATAGTGCATTGTGTAATCCTCCTATAAAATTAATTATGGAATCCATGTCGATAGTTAGTGTGCAACTTCAGCCGACAGATTCTCTCATTCTTAGTTGTAATTGTACCATCACTTGGATGAGTTTTCTCAACTGTCACTTTTGTGAACTTTTTCTTTCACAAGTGTCACTTTTACAATTTTCTTTTTTTGTGTTCTCTTCGTTATAGTATGTGTCACTTTCACTTTCCTTAGATTTTGCAATTGCATTTTTCAATTTTTCTTAATGTCACAACTGTTATTTTAACTGCTTGTACTTTTAGATTTGTTGCAATTTAGCGCACCACTAGAGGCCGTTCTAGCACATTATTCTACATTATTTGATCATACATATCATAATAATATATTCTAGACACTCTCTTGCAACTTAAAACACTTTCTGGTTTCAATTGGCACTCCTTTCATAACTTGTATCATAAGTGTCGCCATTGTGACGTTTCAATTGTCATACTTGAAATAAGTGTCGCTTTGTTGTTGTTTCAAGGTATGCATGTGAATTTTGAGTCTATGTATCCTATTTTTGCATGTTGTTGTTATCTGAGTTTGATATCACTATTTCATGACTTGTTTGCATGTCTAATCCCCTCTTGCCTTACTGGTCCCACACTTAGCCATTTTGGATCTTTCATTGTCTTTGCAACTTGCTCAACCTTCGACCAATATTCCCACCCCTTGGAACTATGCACTGCTTAGTCATAAGCCATAGTGAAGCATCCCCTACCTCTTGAAACTACACACTACATAGAATTATATGGAAGTCTCTCTCTAGTAGCACACTGAGCAAACTTGAATCCTAGGCCATCAATCTAGCTGTCTAACCCTAACAACTGCGCAATTATTGTTCTCTCTTTACCTGAATTGTGAATTTCATAGTTTTAGTGGGAAGTGAGGCCTCTTTGTGCCACTAAATTTCCCAACTGCGCAGTTTCCTAAGCCTTCCCCTAAGTCAATGTGCATTGCACAATTCAGCTGAGAAACCACCATGCCTCCTTGACTCTATGAGTTGCCCAACTACAGATTTCTCTTCATCAGGTGAACCTCCTAATTTTCATTGTGTATTTATAGTGAACAAAGGATCATCTATGTGTCACTAAAGTATTCAACTGCACAATACACTAAGCATGTCCCTCAATCACTGCACATTTCACAATTACATTGACTAGTCATGCTCCTCCTATTGACTAAGATCCCTCACTATGCAATCCTTTGTCCTGAATTTCTCCCTACTATGCATTGCATAGTTCCAGTGGATAGTGATGTGTTCCTTCAATCCTTGTAATGCCCAAATATTAAATCCTTGTATATTCCTTGTTGGTCACTCCTAACTACAGATCATTAGTCCGAAATTTCAGTACCTTGCCTCCTGGATTCCCTAACTACAAAAGAATTCTTGTCATGCCCTCCTGTACTGTGTATTGTGTAGTTCCAGTCAGTGGTGAGGAATCCATGAGTCCCTACATCCATCAATTGCACAATTCCCATCCTCTTGCTGTCAAAACCTTTGTATGTTGTCTCATCTCAATCAACATGTTCCATGAGTAAGAAGAGGTAGAATAGGTGGTTTCTAGACTGATGATGTCTTTTCATGAGTGGTCACCATCTATAGGTATCATCATCACAACATGACAGGGTAATGATTAAGAGAAGTCATCAAAGGAGAGACCCTCAAGGAGAGGCTACATGAGAGTACTTGTGAAGAAGGAGTCGAGGAAGAACCATCATGAAGAACACAAAAGGATCCTTGGATCAAGACTAAGAAGTTGAATTAGAAGGTTTCAACATTCACCTAGACCCTTTTGGAGGGTGGAAATTAAGAAAAATAAAATCTTTATCATGAAGAATTCAAAGTCAAAGTAGCAAGGAGAGCAACTTAGCATTGCCACACCATCATGAAGTTCCATGTCATCATTTCTAAGTCATGGTTTCTACAAGTGTCATCACAATGTCATATGTGTCAATGTACTTAGCCACATGATGTGGAATGTAATTATGTATTTTTAAGAAAATGAGAAAATGTAAATATATGAAAGTCTAAGAGTCACATATGGACAAAAGAGTCACTAGGAAAAGTCAAAGAGTAGTGCAAAAGTTCAAGGGTCACTTGGAAGTACAAGAGTCATGAGGGAAGCCCAAGAGTCATAGGGATACGAAAGGTCATTCTTATTGTTATAAATACACCCTTGTAACTCAAGAAAATGGATTTCAGAGGCTTGGAATTTTGAGAGCTAGCCTTGGCATAAGAGAGCAGATCATTGTTTGGAGAAGCAAGAAGTGACTTAATGTTCCACTATTGGAGCTAGTGCCTCACCATTTTAATTGTGTACTTGGATCTTTCACTCAATTATTAGAAGATTGTTGAGCCAACACATTTTCATGCATGTATCATGAATATTGTAAGACTATTGTTTATATGTTCGCGGTATATTTTATGTTCATATGTACTAAAGAAACTAAACTATTTCATTGGATTTTGTGCTCATTTTATTGAATGTCTGTTGTATTTTATTTAATTATTGTTGTGTCTATGTGATACCTCGCTAGACAATTAACGATTTTTTCCATTCTCTTGTGTGCCTCTCTCAGGATAATATGTTCAGTTTCCTTCTAGAGACTCACTCTTTACTCCCTTCTCGTGAAAGCCTCCTTTTACACATTGCGATTGGTGTTTCACAGTGTCAACTTACTTGATGATTTCAAAGGTTATGTGCATACTGTCTTATTTTATTCATTGTAGCTAAGGAAAAACATTGAGGTATGGTGGCCGGTTCGATACTTTGGATGGGGCTCCTACTCCAAATGGTGTAAGTTCTAGTTGGAACTTCATACGAGGGAGACCCCCTTAGTAGAAAATATTTATGTACCGTCAACGTTTGGCACTAGAAGGAGGGCCGGACGACAAGATAATCCCATTGAGTCCATTTTGAATCTCTTATCTTAAATGGATAATTCCCAAATCATAATCCTAGGGTGTTTTTCTAAAAGATTAGATCATAAAATACCCGCGAGAATAATCATTAACTTGTCCCAATTTAAGTTTGATGGTGAGGGTGAACTAATTGTCCTTGGACACTTCTTTTGATTCATTCATTTTTGTCTCTCTAATGGAATTCATTGTAGATATGTTCAAAGTAGGTTTTTCATCCCCATCCTTGAATGTCATATCAAACAATGGTGTCATACATTACCAAGCATTTCCATCCATTCATTCAAACAAGTTTTTAAGGAGTTTCATGAAGCCTTTGACTAGTATGATTATCAATTTGTCTATAGAAGGACTAATTAAATTAGAATGAAATATGATGAAACATTAGAGGATTTTCTTGATTGGTTTCTTCATCTTTGTTATGAGTTTTTAGAAGAAGATTTGGATTGGGATTTCATGCCTGAAAAGTTTCAACATTTGGTTCAAATCTCTTTGAAACAATTCAAATTAAAACCCCAGGATGATTCTTCTCTTCCAACTTATATCAATCATGACACATCTCTAATATCATAGGAGGAACCTCCCACTCCTTTTATTCATTCTCCTCCTCCTTTCGATGCCGGCTTTGGGAAATTGGAAAATCAAATTTCTGATCCATTTATCCTCCCTATATTTCCCTGGTATGTGCAAGGGATCATCCAGGAAAAATATGAATGTTATCTTAATCCCTTGACCCCCCCAGACCATATTAATGTACACAACCAAAATATAGGATCTAACATCATTAAAATTTTTGTTTCTTTAAGGGACACTTGTCATCCTCTATCAACTACATTCATGACCCTTTGTACCTTGATTTGCTTCATCAATCTGCTCCACTAGCTAGTCCCTCAGGTACTTTTGATTTTCAATCTGCTAGTTCAAATTGTGATCAAGTACAAAGTGATCATATTTCACAGGTAGAGGAGCAGAAAGGTGAAGATAATTTTGATCTCTCTTCCCTATTTCAAAATCCTCCATGTCAAAATGATGTTCCTTCATTCTCGGTTGATTTAGAACCTATTCATCTTGACAGTCAATCAAATGAAATCCAAAATCTTAACCAGGAGAAAGCCTTAGGAAACTATCATTCTGATGATCATGATTCCATTGATATACATGGTGATGATTTCCTAGGTATACCATCCAATATATTGATTTATCAAGAAGATTTTATTATGGACACCTCTTCTTTAACCTGCCATTCCTTGTGTCCTACTACTTGTAATGAATTAACCTGTGATCAAGACATACCATGCTCTTCGAATATACAATTTGATGAGAAGAATTTTGAATTGACTCAAAGTGGTAAGACAAAACATGATGAGGACGAGAACAATCAAATGATTGAGCATCCATCCCATTCCTTGCAATATCCTATTTTACATGAGGACAACTCTTCAAATTAGGTTTCTCATGAGATTTCTTTGATTTATACATCTATAGATTTTCAATTAGAAGAATCTTATGAATTGAGTAATACATTTGTTGAGGTTATAAATATGATCAAACTAGTGATGTATATGTATTCCATCTCGATAATAGTGAGATTAAGCAAAGTCTTTCGGTAGAAATCACATAAGAGAAATTTTTGGCCAAAAATTTCTCTTATGTGAATTCTACTGAAATACTTTGCTTAATTCATTATGGATCACAAATCTTGAATACAAAAATAGTGATCTTGTTGATTTAACCGATAGTATCTATCCACATGCAATTGGAATCTAACTTAGTTCTAAAAATGTAGTTATCCAACTTTTCAAGATTCCAGAACTTGTCAAGGAATCAAGACACTTGAAATTTGGTTGATGGTTATGCCAGGTTATCACAATATTGATGATATCCTTGAACTATGTTAGATATGTATTTCCTCACAAAACTCTTTCCTTCATATTATTTCATTGGATTCAAACTTGTTCTTGATGGATTTTGAGTTTTTTTGAGATGATTTTTCTAATTATCAAGATTGGGTTTCTGATTAGATAAATGATTATGCTATAGCTAATTCATCTTCATGTAAACCTCTTAAATTGAACTCAGGATTGAAATATACATATTTCATGGGTGCATGCAACTATGAAGCATATCATTCTATTTTCATGATCAAGGTCATCATTGGTCGAACAGTTTATATTTGCTATGTGATTTTGTGAAAAATCAAATCCTAATCTTTATTGTGAATGTATTGAATCTAATCAATATTTTCATAGAACAATAAATCCTTTTGAGTAGCATTCATTTCTTGAATCATTTTGTGGATCAAAACCCCCACGCTGATATGGATACTAGATTTGATTTGACATATCCTTTTAACCTTGTGTCAACATGTTATTTAATCAGTTTCCTAGATTTACAAGGCCAACAATTGTTTTTAATTCCCCAAGATTTCATATTACTAGTATAATATGGAACTGGACACAAAAGGAACTAATTGAGAATCAAGAATCTTGTATGTGAAGCCACCAACCTGATCATAACATTGGGTCTAAAAACTATCATTCTAATAATCATTTTCCCAATAATATATCAGTTGATAGTTGTTTTATATTGATTGATCTCGTTTAACCCATTGATCTTTGTGATTTACCATTTTACTATTTAGATACTTGTCAAATAGTGACGGCACTTTAGCCTTTTCTGATGGTTATGTCAGGTTCTAACTTTCTTGACAAGGGTTTTGAATGAGATTAGACTATCTTTTCCTTGCAAGATTCTTCCCATGATTCAGATGTGCTAATTGAAATTTCATTCTCTAGAGAGTTTCGGGTTTTTCAAAAAGACTTTTTCGAGTTTCATGATCGAATCTATGATTGGCTAGAAACATCCTACTTATAAATCTCTGTCGCTAATAATAAGTTTCGATCTTTCATGTTGTTTTCTAAGAAAATGAAAACACAAACGAAGGTACATTCATAAGCCGCTTTTGAGGTTTGTACGAATGTTGTTCTAATCTAAAAGGTAAGGCTACAGGTTGGTTAAGGCTAGTTGTTATGGTACACCTTTTTTCCTTTAGCAAATACCTTCTATCTCTTGTGCAAATTATTCACGATCATATTTTTATTTTTTCACATTGTTCTATATTGTTTTTAATTGCTCGTATCTTTCTGTTTGTTGGTCGGGAGAAAATTCCATGGATACATTAGAAATTTCACTATAATTAACCCTAACTTTCTAGCTAGTTAGATTAGGAGTAGGTATGGTTGCATTGTAGTTTTCTTTTGCATTGAATTCATCTTCCATTTAACCCTAAATCTAGTTTGTGCATTTTCTTCCTGACATGCATGTTTCTTTTATTTTGAGTCGTGCATTTTCTTTTGTTCCTCTTGTTTTGTCATGTCTTTTATTATGGGTTTTGCTTAATAAGATCGTGCATGAAAACTTCTCTCATTTGGATCAAAAGGTGACGTAGAAATGTTTTGAAAAGGAAATTGTGATCGAGCAACTCTTAGCTAATTTTTCTTCCTCTTGTTTGTTTGTGGCTACAAATATTTTAAGGTCAATGATGTCTGAATGGAAACTATGATCCATTTGAACAGAAATAATTAAGAAGAATCCTGATGCCCACATCCATTTTAGGATCTTCATTCCTTGGCTCCGTATGGTAAATGAATGGTGTTTTATGGGCCAATCAATCAATTAGATAAGGGAAAGGGGAAAATCAATAGCGATCATATCAATTTCAGAGGTATATATAACTATCTCTCAAGGAACGATCTCTCTTTCTCTTAATAAGTTGGGATCCCTCTTCCGCCTTGGCGATATAAACATCAATAAAATGCCAATGAGCATAAAATTATAAGATAGAGGTGAAATAAGAGAAAGGCTTCCTACACAGAGAGGTGAAGCAAGCAACTTTTCTAGGGTACTGACCATGCTCGCTTGTAGTGAAGCAATGCTTGAGTTCCTATAGTGACTCTGTCGGGGCATTGAACAGGCTCCCTGGAAGAAAAGAAACACTAGAGATGAAAACTGAGACTATGAGACTATGATTATCCTAAAATCACAATTACATATTACCTTTCTCATAGATCGAAACAATTACGACATGGATTTTTTTTAATGTGTTCAATAAAGAAAGCGAATAAAGGAGACTGTATCTATAATCAGGTCAAATGAGGAAGCCAAGGAAATCCACATGATGAATCAATACTTCCTGAAGGAGTAAGATTTTGTGCTTCAAAGTAGACCTAAGAGGAGAAGTTGGAGTTCTTCCTGTTTGTCACCAAGTGTTGTCACTGTCACAAACACCCTATGAAATTTTTCCTACATTATAATTTTGGAGCCTACTTGTGATCCCATGATCTATCACCCCAAGTTTTTCACAGTCACTTCGTGATTGGTTGATGTTTTTATAAGTTTTAAATCCACTTGATAAAATATCCACAAAATTTATACATTCATTAGTGCACTTGTTTTAGGAAGCTTGAAATTCAATGCCCACCCATGCAAACATACATTGTGCAATTCTCTAGAATAGTGCTTGCACAATTCCTAGAAGTAGTGCATTGCTAAGTCCTTGATAACAATGCTTGCATAGTCTTTAGAGATAGTGAATTATGCACTCCTCCTAGAAAATGCATTGCACAAGCCATGTTGACACTCAATGTGTAGCTTCAGTAGATAAATTCCCTCATTATTAGTTGTAATTGCAACATCACTCATATGAGTTTTCTCAACTATCACTTTTGCGCACTTTTTCTTTCACAACTGTCTCTTTCACTTTTGCGACTGTCATTTTTTCTTGCTTTCACTTTCAAAGGTGTTGCTTTTGTGTTCTCTTTGCTATAACATGTGTCACTTTCACTTTCCTTAGCTTTTGCAAGTGTCATTTTCACGTTTTATTACTATCACAACTGTAGTTTTAACTGTTTGTACTTTTACATGTGTTGAATTTTAACACATGATTAGAGGCTACTTTAGAGAATTATTGTACATTAGTTAATCATATATATCATAATAATATTAACTAGACACTCTCCCACACTTAGTACACTTTCTTGTTGTAACTTGTATCGCAAGTCTCACAATGTGACGTTTCAAATGTTGCACTTAGAAATACATGTCTCTTTGCTGTCATTTCAAGGTATGCATGCATATCTTGAGTCTGTGTATCCTATGAGTGTGAGATAAATGTTTCATGGCTTTTTTGCATTTCTCATCCCCTCTTGCCTTACCTGTCCCACACTTAGCCATTTTGGAGATTTCACCATCTTTTCAACTTGCTCAATCTTCAATCAATCTTCCTGCCCCTTGGAACTATGTACTGCATAGTCCTAAGCCACGGTGAAGCATCCCATGCCTCTCGAAACTGCACACTATGTAGTCCTAGAGGGAAATCTCTCTCCACCATCACACTTAGCAATATTGAAGTTTAGGTCACCAATCTAGTTGTCTAACTCTAACAACTGCACAATTCTTGTTTCTCTTGCCCTAGATTGCACATTGAAGAGATGTAGTGGGTAGTGAGGCCTCTATGTGCCACTAAATTTCCCAATTGCATAGTTTCCTAAGTCTTCCCCTTAGTCACTACACATTGCGCAGTTCCAGTGAGTAACCCTACCTCCTTATTGCTCTGAGTTACCCAAATACATAGTTATCTTCATTAGGTGATCCTCCTACAATGCATTGCATAGTTCCAGTGAAAAAGGGATCATATTTGTTTCACTAAAGTCTTCAACTATGCAATCCACTGAGCTTTTCCCTCAATCATTGCACATTGCATAGTTACAGTGACTAGTCATGCTCCTCATGCCGACTGAGATCCCTCATTATGCAATCCTTTGTCTTGGATTTCTCATATGATGCATTGTATAGTTATAGTGGAAAATGAGGCCTTCCTTTAGTCCTTTTGATTCCAAACTGCACAATCCATGTCTCTTCCTTGCTGGGAAATCCTCACTGTAGATCATCAATAAGCAAGCTCAATACCTTGTCTCTTGGACTCCCTCACTGCGCAAGAAGAATTTTCATGCCATCCTATAATACACATTTCATTGTTTCAGTCAGTAATGAGGAATCAATGAGTCCCTACAACCCTCAACTATGTAATTCCCAACCTCTTGCTCTCAAAACCCTTGTATGTTGTCTCATCTCAATCAACATCTTCCATGAGTAAGAAGAGGTAGAATAGGTGGTTTCTGGACTGATGTTGGCTTGTCATCGATGGTCACCATTTGCAGGTATCATCATCACAACATGAAAAGGTAATGCTTAAGAGAGGTCATCAAAGGAGAGACCATCAAGGAGAGGCTACAAGGGAGTCCTTGTGAAGAAGGAGAAAAGGCAAAAACCAACATGAAGAACACAAAAGGAACCTTGGATCAAGACAAAGAAGCTAACTTGGAAGGTTTCAACATTCACATAGACCCTTTTGGAGGGTGGAAATGAAGGAAAAACAAATATCTATCATGAAGAAGTCAAAGTAAAAGAAAAAAGGAGAGAAACTTGGCATTTCCACATCATCATGAAGTTCCATGTCATAATTTATAAGTCATGGATTGTACAAGTGTCATCACAATGTCATACGTGTCAATGTACTTAGCCACATGATGTGGAATGAAATTATGTATTTTTAAGAAATGAGAAAGTGTAAATATGTGGAAGTCCAAGAGTCACATGTGGACAAAAGAGTCGCTAGGAAAATTCCAAGAGTCTTGTATAAGTTTAAGGGTCACTTGGAAGTCCAAGAGTCACGAGGGAAGCTCAATAGTCATAGGGATATGAAAGTTCATTTGTCTTGTTATAAATGCACCCTCGTAACACAAGCAAATGGATTTTGGAGGCTTGGAATTTTGAGAGCTAGCCTTGGCTTCTCTAGATTGGCATAGGAGAGAAAATCATTATTTGGAGAAGCAAGAAGTGACTTAATGTTCCACTATTGGAGCTAGTGTCTCACCATTGTAATTGTGTACTTGGATTTTTACTCAATTATCAGAAGACCGTTGAGCCAACATATTTTCATGCATGTATCATGAATATTGTAAGACCAAGAAATTGAACTATTTCATTGGATTTGGTGCTCATCTTATTGACTGTGTGTTTTATTTTCTTTATGAGCATTGTGTCTATGTGAACTAATTTTCTATATAATTAACAAATATTTCCATGCTCTCATGTGCCCCTCTTAGGATAATACTATTAATTTCCTTCTAGAAACTCACTCTTTACTCCCCTATCATGAAAGCCTCCTTTTACACATTGCAATTGGTTTTTCACAATGTCAACCTCCTGATTTCAAAGGTTATGTGCATACTCTCTTATGCTATTCATTGTAGCTAAGGAAAGCCTTTGAGTTATGGTGGTTGGGCTAATTCTCTGAATGGGTCCCCTACTTGAAAAGGTGTGAGGTCTAGTTGGGACTTCATACCGGGGATAACCCCTTAATTGACGGATTTCCAACACCATCAACACTTCCATATGATTATTTTAATTACTTCCATTAACATTCAAGTTTTTTGAATGAATACTAATAGATCAGTCTTGTAGGCATAACAACAACCTGTCTAGGTTAGAGGGATTCTTTTAGGGCATCTGTGTATATGATCATATAGATTTAACCAGAAAATCTGCTATAGGTTTTCTTAGATGACCTATGTGTGAAGATGTTATGTTTCTTGTAGGCATGGTGAAAATCAACAACTTGAAATATCTCCTTTAAATCAACAACATACTGGGTGCTCCCATGAAGTGAATGTTCCTCTATATTTTCTATATCCTGTTGCCCCTTGTCATCAATGATACTTTTGACTGCATTCTAAATTTCTTTAGTAAATTTGCATGTCAAAAATAATTTATGGATGCTCTATAGTTTCTCTTTACACAAGATGCAATATGCCTTAGCCAACCATGAATTGGTTCCTTAAATTTGCTATAGAAACATCACTAGAATTTTACCTTAAGGACTAAAGGTGTGCTTGTAGAACCAAGCAATGGAAGTTTCAACCAATAATTATTACACAACATATTTGTTTCTCACTATTTCTAATGATAAAAAGTTGGTCAAAACTTCAAAATACTTGGGAAGAAGAGGAAACTATCCTTGATGAAGCGAAAGGAACTCCATTAGAGCTATATCCTTCTGTTTTGTTTGTCAAAAATACATTTTCCAAAAAATGATGAAAAAATAAGTCATCAAAAATATATCTACAAAATATGTATTGGCCTCACTTTTATACAACTCTTCATAAGAATATACTATTTCCCACTGCAATTGGACTAGATCATCTATGCAATACAAAGGCACACACCTCTCTATAGAGTGAAAATATCTTCTACAGTCAAACATGCCATTCAATACTTTCAAGGTATATTTTATATGAGTTTAATGGCATGTATTGATACTTAGATAACTAGCCGAGATATGAAAAAGAAAGGGAGAACATTATGCATTCCAAGATGTATAAGTTTCACCGCATTACAACTTCATAAGTTTCCTCCATTACTGCTGCATTGCATTTTTTGTGATATTTATTTTCTTCCCTACTTTGTGAAATGTCATCAAAATAAAGTATGAAGAGCTTTATTTTTGCAAACTTTAAATGAAAGCCATAACATAGAGAAGAAGTGCATCAATGAGGATAATCAAGCCTCCCTGCCACAATCTTAGAAAAGGGTTGTATTTTCAATTTTTTCAATCATCCTTTCTACATCCTTTTCACTTGCATCCTTTGCATGATCTTTCTTGAAATACCCTACTTGTTGTCTATATGTAAGTACATTGCATTGTACATATCTTAAACAATTAACAAGATGGTCATTTTTCATCCCTACTACCTATATGAATTAATACATGATTGTAGGCCCTTCAAAATATAAACCTATTTTCACCAGATTCTTACTGATTACGTCTTCCTTTGAAATTTTCACTAGAACTTGTCTGACATTTCTATAAAGTTGATAATTGGCTTGTGATTAAAAAAACTACATCAATAGTTATCAAATGTTATGAAATCCTCTATAATCTTAAGCATGTTTTTAGCGTCGTCCATGATTCCACTAAGTTTTCCCTCATAAAGCATCATGTTTTTATTTGAATTCATAGATCTTATTTTCTTCTCTTCAAAGTTTTCCAGAATTACAAGATCAAATCTATAAATGACTTCTCTTTATTCTTCTCTCCAGTGCTCTCATGCGCCAATGGACAAGAGAAGGTGATTGTGGCCCTTTCCCAGTTGTTGTGATAGATCCAACAAGAGCTGTGTGTGCCTTTGGTGACACAATTATACCAGGAATAACCAACGATTACTACTCCATGTATAAGTGAGAATAAATTTGATGTAATCCAGTAATAGAGGATTCTAATGTTTGGCATCAATGCCAACTTTACCAACAATATCCCTCATTGGTATTGAAGGAAACACTAATTTGGTCCTCCCCCTATGGTATTGAGAATTATTTCTTCTTATTTGTCCTTACCTTCCCCTTTGACATCAATGGTAAGTGGTTCAGTTTGTAATGAAATTCAACTAAACTAAAAACATAAACCCAGAGACTGCTTTTGTGACCTAAATATTTGCACCATTTCTTGTAATTTTTGAATTTAAACCTCTTTGTGACCACTTTTAGTGCTTTGTCATCCAATTTTACCTTCATCTCCTTCAACTGAATCCACTAGATCAACTGAAAAATCTATTAGAACTATATTTGTTAGATTGAAGGAAGGTAGGCAAGGAACTATTGCTTTAGGATAGGATATAGGATATGCTTACAAAAACTACAAAAATCATCACACTTGTTACAGGTTATAATTTGTTTGAACTATATCTACAGACTCACCACCACCCTTTCTCTTGCTACTTGCTTTGCTTTGAGGTATTGATTGGTTTCGAATCCAACTTCAAGCATCTCCATTTACGTTAATAGTCCAAGATCAATTATTCATGATTATGTAATCAATTTCTCTATAACGTATCTATACACATTGGAGTCTTTCTATTAAGGATTAAGGCTCAAGTTATGCACTCTTCTTCTTCGACTTGGGAATTTTCCTTATGTGCACATTTGCAAATAACAAAATTAAGTACTCCCTTTGATTGGCCTCATTGCCTTTTTGCAAAGAATCATACATTACCGCCAAATCACTTAGCTGAGATTTCATGGCTCCATTAAAGACTTATATAAATATTTGAATGCATAAGCACGCTAGGCTTTCCTCCGACTTTTATATTGATCTGGATTTACTATTGTTGATTCCTTGACAATTGGTCTATAAGGTGAAGCCCACACTTGTAACTACATTTGTGTAATTTTTGGCATCAATTGCTCTTACTTGGCAGAAGGTTTGTGTAACTATTCTCAAGTTTGAGATTCTCTTAGATCTGGCATCTATAGTTATGGCATATCTCAGATAAAGCATCTACTTTAGCTATTTTCTCTGGAATTCACACTTGTTTTCTTTTGTGTGTATACAATTAAATCATAACGCTCCCACTACTATGTAACACTATCAATTAGGAATATGTTTTGCAACTCTCCATACTATAGGTCTACTTCAAGTCTAAAGATGGTATAACATACCATTGCAACTTATTTCTAGTATCTATGTAATGCACACCTTGACCGATCCACAAAATATGCAACATTCCATAGATCCACACTTGTATATAACACATACCATAGATCTAACTTCTTACTTCTGGCTTGTAACATATATCATTGTCTGTGTAACACATACTTCTTGTAATACATACTGCTATGGATTCATTGAGTTGGCAAACTATGTGACACAGGGGAAATACCTTAGGTTCGTAGATTGGACTAGATTCCTTGACTTGTAACTGATATATGATTCACATTTAGACTAGGTAATGGTTCCACAAGTGATGTAACACTTCCATAGTCTAACATACACTCAGCTCAACCTCACCACTTCTTTCTGTAATATTTATTTTTGTTTCCTCAGTATTGCTCCATTTCATGATTTTCATCTTCTCATTTTGTGTGGAGGAAACATTTCTCTCATTGCTATTTATTCATGTTGTTCATTCATTCTTGTAAAAGAATTGTCTCAGTTGTTTTTTCTATGCATTTTGTTGTATTTTTTTTATTATTGTTTATTGATATAGCTCTATATTAATTATAGATGTTATCTTTGTCCTTTTCTTCTTCTTTCAACTGATGACTACTTTGTTTTCTTGACGGGTACATTCAACAATTGTAATAGATCAGTCATTCAACAATATTTATTAACACCTTTCCATTCCTTGATGAAGAACATGATCAATTTTCAATGATCTCAACCTTGGTTCTTTAGGCCTCTCAAGTCCCGTGATCTCTCTCAATTTCTATCTTATTTAGTTTGTTAAGGAACTATATGCCTTAGTTCCATGCATGCTTTTGTAACTTATTAGGGTATTTTAAGTGTGTCTTGATCTCCAACATTGCAGATTCACAATCATCACAATCATTCTGCTTTCTATTTAGAGAAAGAGATGACGAATCACTGCACATACTAACAAAACTCCTTTGGATTGATAGTTGCAATCTCTAAGAAAATGGTAGGGGCATAGTGGTTGACCATTGATATACACTCGGTACAGAAAACACCAAGTTTTAAAAATGTCTGGTGCAAAACAGTATAAGCCTCAGACTGAGTCATGTTCTGACTAACATAATTTTTTGCATCTTCTATAAATTGCTCACACATTGCACAAGTTGTGTCATCACCTGCATCAAATGAATGGGGGTATTTTCCTATATCTAACTTGTATTGCAAATCATTTTTGTTGTTTCCATTACATAATCCTATATCAATGCAAATATTATCTTCACTAAGGCACTCTTGCATAGTTTAAACAACCTCTTGTATATATGTTCCTAATTTTTCATGACACTTAGACTTAAATAAAATGGCAACTCCTTGTAGATAATTTTTGCAAGCTTTACAAAATTTTCTAGCATCTCTAGGTCTAATAGAAATTCCTTTGAAATCTCCATACATGAAAAAAAATACCAAGTGATCCATGGAATTTAAGTCCCCCACTTTTAGAAACTATTTTCTCCAAAGGGACATGAGATAGGAGGGGTTCGATATTTAACATTTTCCACACACTTTCAATAATTTTCTGATTTACTCTTGAAACATTTGGAACTGATTCTGGTGTGTATCCACTAAGATTTACTCATTGAGCCTCCTGAACATATTCTCCAATAACCATTAAGCACAAAATACATGAACCCACTAGCCATTAGTAGCCATCTTAAAACCATGACCGCTCAAAACACCACATAGTGCACACTTCACATCACAAACATAACACACAAATAAATACATCGAGCGATCCACAAATATTGCAATGATGGATCCATTTTTCTCACACCATACTCTAGTTCAACAAAATATATAAAAAATAATTAATACATGCATAATAAGATCATATGATTAGCTTCCATGTCTTAAAGGAACACCATTGGAACTTCTCTCCCATTTAGGTGTTTCATATTACATGATCGCTACTGTAATATAAACACTGATTGGATTCTTATTTACTCATGACTTCCTTCATTTCCTTGAGTAGCTCCCCTTGAGATTATGCAATTATTCTAATCTTGTGGACCCGTCTTTGGATTTTAGGTACTTAGCCACACCATGCTTATACTGTGGTTGCATCTTCAATGATCCCTCATGCAACTCATGATGTCGCCGTATGCTCCCCCTAAGGCCATGTTGACTTCAATTTTTCATCGAAGTCACTCGCTGTTCTTTCTTCTTTTTCCACATTTTGGTGGGTTTCCTTATGATCTGTGCATCTCCTTTGGATTCTTGTTTAGTCTGATTTGAATGACTTCCTCCTTTTGTATGGATTTCTTTAAATAACTGGGAAACTTGTAATCTTTATCCATGTGGCCAATATTGTCACATATATAACATCTTGTGTGACCCAGAAAGGAGGGAAAATACTTGTGCCTTATGATGCCATTATCCACATACAACTTTCCCTTTGCATACAATGCAGTCCTAGTATTCTTTGCATAAGAACTATAGTTAATAACCTTATGGAAAAAATATTGCATGAATAACAATATCCATAGAAATAAATTATATATTTTATGGTTGATGATCTTCGCATAGGGACTGATATTCCTTGATTGCTTGTTTGAGAGATCTTACATTTCTTCTGCGTCTTTTGCTGATGAACCCTTCATATTTGATTGCACCTACAATTAGCTGCAACACAACCAACATTATTGCAACAATAACATTCAACATTATTCATTATGGGAGAAAAAGAGTTGCTATTCCTACTTTGGAACATTTAACACTTACTAAATCCATCTTTAGAAGTAGATGGCATTCTTGTTTGTTTTGAGAATTTGTTTGTAGGTAATTTCTGTATAGAGTTAAAACCTACATCTGGTATCAGAGTTGTTTTAGATTCAAGGGGACACTTTTTCTACTGAGGGGTTTTTCTCGAGCCTGTGGTAGGCCCTATTACAAGGGAGATCTGCAGGATTGATTCTTGCGGTGAAAGAAGATGGAGAATATTGGAAATATAGAGATCAAGAAATTCAATTGATAGAGTTTTGAGTTGTGGAAGCTCAAGATGGAGGATTTGTTGGTGGGTAGAGATCAGTGCACCACTGTAGATCTAGGTACGACACCAATAGGAATGTCAGCAGGAGACTGAGAAAAGTTATATCAAAATGCAAAGAGCACAATACGATTATGTCTCCCAGATTCAATATTGTTGAATGTATCAGGGGAAGATATGCCAAAGGATTTGTGGGACAAGTTAGGGACTTTTTATCAATCTAAGTCTCTAATGAAAAATCTGTTCTTGCGAAAAAAGTTATATAACCTGAGGGTGAAGGATGGAGACTCAGTGACATAACATCTGAATGCCTTTAATACTCTGGTAACCCAGTTTGTATATAATGATATTAAAATTTTAGATGAAGATAAGTGCATTAGTCTATTGTGTTCTCTACCAGACTCATTGGATAGTCTTGTAGTTGCTATAGGTAGCAATACAACTACCTTGAAGTTTGATGAAATAGTCTCATCCTTGTTGCCGAAGGAGATGCGATGAAAAAATATAGAGAGACATAATAGAGATGCCTTGTTGGTAAGAGAACCATCCTAAAACATAGAAAAAAAATAAGTCCTCAAGTGGGAATCTAAATCTAGAGGGAGATATAAATCTCTGGGAAAATATGTAAAGGTATGTTGTAAATGTGGAAAAGAAGGGCACTACAAAAAGGATTGTAAATCTAAAACTCCTAAGAAAGGAAAGGGATATGATGATTCTCCTTCTACAGAGGTGAAAACTACCTCAAATGAAGGTGGGGATGTGTACTTGGCTTATTCTTCAAGTACACATGCAAATCATGAGCCATCGTTGATTGACTTAGTTGCATCCTTTGACTTCACTCCCTTGTTGGGTGCAACCCAACTTGGCCTAGTTTTTTTGCAAGAAATCTGCATTTTATGGAGCAGAGTGCACAGTGGAGTGTGCAGTGAAGTGCGCAGCGGAGTGCAAAGTGGACCACACAATGGAGAAATTTTGGATATACCGCATGGTATAAGGGTTTCGGGATAGGGCCAAGCCCCTTCCTTTTGTAATTTTATAAAAGATTAATGGTTTTCAGATCATAGTTTCTTATATTAGGGAGTCCATGGTATATGGACCATGGTATTGTAATGATGTATCCTCGATGTAATAGTATATATATGGTAATAATAAAGAAGAAGTTGTATACTTGTGATCTGTGGTTTGGAAGAGAAGGTGAGGCTCTGCAACTGAGCGCACAGATGACCTGTATCTTAGTGCATAGGTCAAGAATTGTTTATTGTACAAGAATTATTATTATAAGAAACAGTTCTTGTGAACGTAGTCCCACATTGGGATGGACCATGGTAAAATTGGTGTCTTCATGTTTATATATGCTTATTATCTATTGTAGAGTAGCAATTTATTACAATTGCATTTTTATTACAGCGCAGTGATGATTATGGGTTTATATGATATATTTATGTGATTAATTGAATGTGACGAAGTGATTTATGAATATTAAGTGTAAGAAAACAGAATAATACCACATATCCACATCTCTCAAGGCTACAGAAACCTAGTTTTACATCCTCCCATAATCACTTCGTGTGACACAATGATTTGCTTGCAGGTTGTTGCCGAAAGGGCCAATGATTTAGGGTTTTGTTGGTGCATAGTATAGATCAAACCTGGGTCAGCCCAAATCATAACCAACAAATGGTTCCATTGCCCCGACCAGGATATGTTTGAGATACATGTTTATGTAGCATCCGTCGAAGAAGGAGATTCAATATTGGCTAGAATCGAAGAAGCGAGAATTTGCAGGTCAAGAGAATAGAAACCATCTTTTAAAGTCTGAATCTTCGTTACAAAGATATATTTTCACACATTAATACAAAATTTTCTTCGCATTATTTCATGTTGAATTGTACAAGTGGATATCAAGGTTGACTGAAAGAAATACCTATTTTAAAGGTGGAGAACCTATGATGTGGAATCCTAAATTGATACAACGACTCAAGAGCACTGGAAACAAAATTTCAAGGGCTATCGGTTTCTGGATTGATAGTATCTTGGTAGGATTCATTAATAAGTTCACAACAGACCAGACTGTTTCCTAGAATGAAGCAGAATGACAATTCTTCAAAGGACCGTGAGGTAAGTATTTAAAATAATTGAAACTTTGGGATAATATGCTTCTATGTGAAAGGGGATTATTACAGATGCAGCCAAATAGTTAGTTTATTTATGTTTGGAATAAGAGAGAATAAATTTGAGCCAGAGATCGCAGTAACGCGAAGTGGAAAAATATATAGAGTAGATACTAGAAAAAGAGTTCATGGAAAAGACCCAAAGACATTTGTAGAAACTAAATATAGTCCTCTATTGAGTGACTTTGAAAGTGAAAGGGAAGATAGCCACCCCGATAAGACCCAGGTAGCATTGCAATATTCACCTTCTAAGCCTGAGAGTTTGTAGAAGCCAGAATCTAGCAAGAGCGAAGATATTTTTGACTCTCCCCCTGCCCCTCCCTCTCCAAGAACATATATGGATGATGATATAAAGCTATCTATTTTCAAAGTAACTGGATTGGAAGATCCAAAGCAGTTTTGGTTTTTATGTGAAGATGTATAGACTGCGAAGCAGATAAATGATGAAAATATAAAGAAAGCGCAACTCATTACGACGCTCCGAGATAAAGCATTTACATGGTATATGAAGTATTCAAATAATCATATTAGAACATTTGAAGATATTCAAGCAGTGCTGATAAGACAATTTAAGAAGCCAAAGTCTGAGTCGTGGTGCATTAGTCAGTTAAAATAAATTAAATAGAAATCTACTGAGTATATTTGGGAATTTGATCAGAGATTTAAGGAATTCTTGGATCAAGTGAGCTTAGAAATAGCTCCGCAACAACATCAAGAATGTTTTATAGCTGAGTTGTTACCACATATTAAATTACCATTGATGCAACTAAAGATAAAAAGTCAAGATGAAGCTCTTTAGATTTCGATGAAGTTGGAAGCTTCACTTATAGGAGATACTAATGCAGGTATGCAATAGATTCAGAGTCAGTTGGCAAAACTAACCCTGCAGATACAAGATATCAAGAAAATAAAAGAAGTCAAAGAAGATGTATGGTGTACAAAGTGCAGATCGGAGGGCCATTATAAAGAATAATGTCCTATATTTAGGGATCACATTGTTATTGGGGCATCGAATCCCTTAAATGTAGGATCCAACGTGTGGTGCAAGATATGCAAGACTAGAGGCCAACATCACTCAGAAGATTATTACATGTTAAAGAAATATGTGCAAAATCCAAAGAGCCTATATTGGAAATTATGTAAATCAATAGGACATGATGAAAATAATTATTGAGCTTATGAACTAATGATGGAGCGCAGTGTTGGCACTTATAGAATGCAAGAAGAAGAACACAGACTGAAGGTAGTGGATAGTCCGATGGTCGAGGAGGCTACCAATGAAGAGGTAGAGGTGTTGGAGATGGTCAAGATGTGGATAGACCATTTGCTATAACTGTTGATAGGAAGGTCATTTTGCAAGAGATTGTCAGAACCCTACAATGACATGTAAGTAATATAAATCCTTTGACCATGTAATTGAATAATGCCATGTACTTATGGAAAAGATGCAAGAAAAAATGTATCAAAAACTGACACAGAATATTCAAATGATGATTGCTAAAAGGAGGACCGATGAACCTCAAATTAGTATTGTCACTAGAAATGGAGCTATGACTGGAAGTGATAAAGTAGATGAGAAGAGATAATCTAAAAGGACATGCGTTAGAAAAACTCTTGAGAAAGCTCATGTTTTTGATATTTATAAGGAAAGAGAAGTATTTATGGAAGAAAAGTGAAGCTTTATGGATGTTGGAGCTTCGACCTCAAGTGCGTAGCCAAATCATAGAACTAGCTACGACGTGTCATCAACTTCGACATAGAATCGAGCTTTGAAGCAGAATCGAGCTTCGATACAGAATCGAGCTCCGACACAAGACTAGGATTCATTAAATCAAGTAGGTATTTTAAATACTTTTATGCAAACTTGTATGAAATTATTAAGAGATCAAAAGGCTGTAGAAGGGCTTCAAGAATTGATAGATTCATGTGCTTCCAAATAAGCACTGCGAAGTGAGATGCACGTAGTCAATAATTTCATCAATAAAAGAGAACTAGAAGAGAGATGAGGCTTAGTGTGTAGATAAGAGTATATGAGATGGATCAAGTTATCCTAGATCCGGATCCAATGCTAATGTCTTAAAAAAGAAGACATGGGAATTAATGGGTAAGCCAAAGCTACAATGGTCACCTATTCAGATAAGGATGGAAAATCAACAAGGTCTTCCCCTTAGGAAGACTACCAGGTGTAACAGTGGACATTGAAGGAGTTCACACTACAACTGATTTTGAAGTAATAGAGATCGTTGATGATAGTAACCCCTATCCTGCATTGCTTGGGATTGATTGAGAATTTGACAATATGGCTATAATTAAGCTGAAGAAGAGCTAGATTATATTTGAATAGACTAATATGAGAGTGATTGTTTCCTTGGACCCATCAGAAGGAGTAAGATATATAGAACCAGTTAGAGAAGAATACTACGTAACTGAGATAGATAATATCTATCAAATGACAACAAAGGAACAAGATTGGGTTAAACCTACCATAGGAGGAAAGTTGACTTGGGATCATGATAGTTCTTTTACCTCAGATTCATAAGAAGAGTTGGAAAACTGGCAGAATAGGTTGAATGAATTATCCACAAGGCGTTGTTCAAGAATCACCAAATCAGTTCACTGTATGATATCTAAGGAATGTAATCTACCTTCTTATGATGGCTTGGGTGATATAAATACTTTTCTTGATGATTTTTAGGAATAGGTTCCAGAGAATCAAAGGTTGTCAGCCTTGGATATAGCCCTGAAAGCTACCCATACTAGATGATGGGGTGCACACAAGAAGAATATAGGAGATTGGCAGGAATGTCAAAGGTTGATGTGTATAAGATTTGGTTAGATAAATACATGGATGGAATAAAATACGATGGTCAAAATAATCCTAGGGAGAATGTCCAATAATGTACTACAACATGGAAGGAGATTCCACAATAAGAATGGGTACATGGATTCATTCATACATTAGAGACAATACCTAAGAATTGGTGCCTAGAAACAAAGCTTCAACATGGTACATTAAACTCGGCAGACATGGTTGATGGCTTCATATTAACATTCAACTTTGAGGATGATTGTCCATACATAGATTTGGCTCTTCAGACAGTTAAGAAGAAGATACTTGAGAATGAAAATCCATTGACATGGCAACAACCTGATTGGGCTGTGTAGATAGAAAATGCACTAAAATGTTATAACCTTACTGCAGAAGAAGAAAAAGAAGAAGATACTCATAACACCAACATAGCAGAATTAGAAGGATACGATGAAGTAAATGGACCTGAATTAGAGATACCAGGTATAACAAAGCCATTGAAGACTAAGAACGTGAACATAGGATCAGAGAAGGAGCCTAAGTTTGAAACAATAGGAAACTATTGGGATGAAGAGACAGTTAGTAAAGTTACAAAGTTACTTCATGAATACCAAGAACTGTTTCCCACCAAGTTTTCAAAGATGAAGGGCATACCAGGAGATCTAGAAGTCATGAAGATTACCCTTAAGCCTGATGTAGAGCCAGTCAAACAAATACCTTATAGGCTCAATCTGAAGTATAAGGAGAAAGTAAAGATAGAACTTGATAAGATGATAACAACATGAATTATTGAATCGGTGGAAGAATAAGAATGGGTGAGTCCTATGGTGGTCTAAGAAAAGAAGACTCAAGGAGATATTAAGATCTGTGTTGATATGAGGAAGTTAAATGATGCATGTTTACATGATCCCTTCCCTACCCCTTTCACAGATGAAGTACTAGACAATGTAGGAGGTCAGGAAGTTTACTCATTTATAGATGGATTTTCAGGTTATCATCAAATTAGGATTGCACTTGAAGATCAGTATAAAACCACATGTTCTACAAAATGGGGTTCATATCAATACACATTAATGTATTTTGGATTAAATAATGCCCCTAATATATTTCTAGAGTGGTGGTTGCAACTTTTAAGGAATATATCCACAAATTTTTAGAAGTATACTTTGATGATTTGACAATATTTGGGTTGTTAAGAAAAAATAATGGAAGCTTAAGACTTATGCTTAACACATGTAGGAAATATCAGGTCTCTTTGAACCTAAAGAAGTGCATATTTTATGTACCTTTTGGCATATTGTTGGGACATATTGTTTGCAAGAAAGGACTAATGGTGGACCCTGCTAAGATTGTTATCATTGTGAATTTGCCTCCACCTAAGCCAGTAAGACAACTTCGTGCTACATTAGGACATACTGGGTATTATAGGAAATTCATCAAGGGGTATGCGCATATTACTACGCCTATGGAGAAATTTTTGAAGAAAGATGAAACTTTTCAATGGAATGAAGAATGTCAAAAGAGCCTCGACATATTAAAATAAAAAATGGTAGCTTCGCCTATACTAGTGTTCCCTAATTGGAATAAGGAATTTCATGTCGATGTGGATGCCTCTTGTACAACTTTAGGAGTAGTACTGGCACAACCTAGTGCAGGAGAGATTAACCACCCTATAAGTTTTGCAAGTAGAAAGTTATCCATAGAAGAGAAGAACTACACAACTACAAAAAGAGATGGATTGACTATGGTATATGCTTTGTAGAAATTTAGACATTATTTGTTGGGATCACACTTTAAAATGTTTACAGATCATTTTGCATTGAAGTATTTTGTTAATAAACCCATCTTAGGAGGAAATATTTGCAGATGGCTATTGTTATTCCAAGTATATGACTTTGAAATCATTGTTAAACCAGGAACACTGAAAGCAGGACCTGATCATCTATCAAGATTGGAAACATGGGAATAAACAACAAATATAGAGGGTAATCTTCCTGATGCACAGTTATTTGCAATAAGAATTGCAAATGACAATTTTGCAAACATCATCCACTTTTTTAACAAAGGAATGGCTCCTTCAGAATATACTACGTAGCAGAAGAAAGAATTAGTGGTCAAGGCATCTGAATTCTCATTGATAGAAGGAAAATTACATAAGATGGGACCAAATGAGATACTTGCGCAGGTATGTTCCTAAACATGAAAGACAAATTATTCTAGCAGAAGCTCATGGTGACGAAACTGGTGGAAACTATGTAGGAAAAGCTACTTCCCAAAATATTTTGGGAGCATTATTGTGGTGGCATACACTACATAAAGATGAAAAGTAATATTACAGAGCATGTGATATGTGTCAAAGAACAGGAAAACCTTCAAGAAGAGATGAGATGCCATTGGTACCACAAGTTACATTGCAAGCATTTGATAAGTGGGCTATTGATTTTGTTGGACCCATCAACCCACCTGGGAAGAAGACTGGTGCGAGGTACATAATTAAAAAAATTGATTACTTGACAAGATGGGTCGAAGCACAACCCGTAAGATACTGCAACGCATATACTATTGCAAAGTTTATTTTTGAGTATAGATTGCCTAGATTTGGATGTCTAAATATTTTGATGAGTGACCAAGGTTCCCGCTTCCTAAATAAGACTATTGAGGCATTGACTGAGGATTCAAAGTTTATCATCAAAATAGTACCCCTTATCACCCTCAGACCAATGGAACAGTAGAATCATTTAATAAGATTTTGGAGAATACACCGACTAAGGTATTCAATGTGAACATGGATGACTGAGACCTTAGAATTACCACAATTTTATGGGCTTATAGGACCACATGTAAAAAGTTGACAAGTCAGACACCATTAATGTTATTTTATGGGAAAGAAGCTGTGATTCTCATGGAATACATTGTGCCTAGCATGAGGATTGTGACTTTTACATATATGGCAGCCCTTGATATAATGGAAGAAAGAATGTCACAGTTGATTATTTTGGAAGAAGATAGATTTATAGAAGGATTCCATCAACATGTACAAAAATAAAGATAAAAATCCTAGCATGATAGGCAATTAAGCAGAAGAAGTTCCAAGTAGGGGAACTTGTTCTCCTTTATGACAGTAAGTTTGTAAAATTTCTAGGAAAATTCAAGATGAATTTGTTGGGCCCCTACATTATCAAACATATTACTGATGGAGGCGCAATTCAATTAGCGAAGTTAAATGGAGAGTTGATCCAAGGAAGAGTAAATGACAACAAGTTGAAGCTATACAAGGATAACCCTGTCCCTACAACCTCGCTCTAAAGAAGAAAGGGGGAAAGTCTTAGTGCCACCCGCAGTTGAAAGTGGGCACTAGACTATAAACTACGTTGTAGAGAGCTTCGAAATAGGAAGTTACTTTTCTATAGTCTAGATTATTTTGAAGTACATAGGAGCTGTGATGCAATATGGGATGTTCGCTACAATATAGATGTGTCGAAGTTCACCGGAAAAATATGATTGTTAGAAGGGAAAAGTTAACGTTAAAAACATGTGGAAATTTTCATTTATGGGGACAAATTGAAAAGATCTAGGGATAGATATGAACTTAATGAACACAATATGAATAAAATCTAAGCTAATGATGGGATTAGATATTCATAATTGCTATAAAATAATGCGTCCTGTCCATATTTGGAACTTTGATGAATTGAGAGTTCAAGTGTTTATTCTGCAAAGAAGTTGCATAAATTCTCGCTGTCGTATGTCGTCTGAATGTTCTTTGGAAGAAATTGTTCTAATTTTCATGAGAAGGGCTTATATGGAACCATGGAAGATGGTACACCCGTAACATCATCACAAAAACAATGGAGATCATCGAGGAAGAAACCAACACAAGATAAAATAACAAAGAACAAACATGACAAGAAACTTGTCGAACCTCAACAAAAACCCGAGAAAGTCAAAGACAACAAAGAAGAAGTGGAGGAGGTGTAGATGGAAATAAGCAGCGAAGAATTTCCATCGCCTCTACCACCATACATTCCACCAAGGAAAATGAATGCTAAACCTATCAAATACTCAAAGGATGAAAATTTAGGCACCTTCACGCCCCTACTACAGAGAAAGTGCCATTTACTAGGCAATTTCTTGGAAAAATACCGCATTTGAAGTTTAGAGACAACTACTTCAACGATAGAAATAAGTACACACAATTCTCTCTATACCGATAACTAAAGCAAGTAAACTACTCCAAGAGAAGCGTGACAAGGCTAGATCCACAACAGTGGGAAACAAATTGGTGTAGTCAGGACTAATGAATATGTTAAATGTGTCACACTTTGGCAGAAGTTGGGGGAGCACAACTTATGTGCGTCATTTGCTCGTGCTATTGCATGAAATATGCTTATGGATGGGGAAGAGGATTCCCATGTACCCAATGTTGATATGGAGGATTATGAGACTACCATACCAAGGGTAGAACTCGACAGAAGAGTTCATTGGAAAGGATCAGGACCGTGCCATAAACGAAAGTATGAAGAAAAAGTTCGGATTGACAATTTAATTAGTGACCAAGGGGTTCACTTTGCATCACAAAGATTAGATGGGAAGATTATAAGAAAGCGTTGGGCTAATGAAGTCCTTGCCTCAGTGATTTTGTTAGTTGCACAATGTGCCAACGGGGTTCAATACAACTGGACTGATTCCCTGTGCAAGGAATTTCTGGATGATTGCTGCGAAGTCCAGGAGAAAAGTACCACATTCCATTATGCGTGGTTAATTTTGATTATTGAAATGTTAGAATGGAGAGAGCCGGAGGATTCATAGTCCCCCTTGGTAGCATCAGATTTCTGTGAAGCCACATGGTATGCCTCACTATGGTTTACCACCCAACCGCCGCGAGCAATGGAGAACATGATGTTCTTCGTATTGTATCATATGGATTTTCATATGCTAGTGAACCAACACCCTTGCCTGTTGCCAAGCCTAAACGAATTAATATAGTGCTATTGCAAAGTTTAAGGCTAATTTTCACAGAGTGTATGTACAGGCTCGCAAGGATACAAGCAAGAAATGGCATCCCCTGCCATATTTGGTTACAAAAAATGATATCTTAGAACAAGCACAATAGTGGCCTCCAGGAAACATAGAAAAAAGATAGTGCAATATAGGAGGATACAACGCAACATGCCAAAGCAAGTGGAAAATATAAAGACAAGGATGCACAAGAATTAGAGGAAGAGGAGCTACATGACGAAGGTCACCAGGATCCTCCAGAAGAGCAGAACATACAATAAAAAAAGATAGAGACAAACCTTGCCATCATAGAAAAAAAGGAAGGCAGAGGGCGAAGCTGACTCAAAGAGAAAGAAGAAGCAGAAGACCAATAAGACAAAGGGTGTCATGAAAATGGTCCTTACCGAAGGGGATTTAAATAAAATTGGGGACATGATACATAAAGAAAAAATAGAATCTTGGAGAAGGTTATAAGATTGCTACGATGCACTTCTGACTGATATCTAAGAGCAGATCAAATAATTGAAGATACTGGCACGAACGGTTAGACAACCAACATAGATAGAGGAAAGGGTTGGAGTAGAAAGGCAGATAGAGCCTACACTTGTAGTGAAGTTAGCACAAATACCTGCAGGAGCCCTACAATTATGATCCATTGAAATACAACAATAGGCTAAGGAATGAAAGCATGTCAATATGAACATCGTAGCAGTTTCGTTGCAAAGATTACACAAGCTGCACTTGGAAATTATAAAAGAGATGAGGCTTGGGAACAACACACCTCATAGATAAAAATTCAAGTATAAAAAGAGCGAGTTGTGCTTTCGTAGAAGCTTACGAAGGTGATCCAAGAAAGGGATCAAGTAGCATAGCAACACCGGAATATCAAGGAGGAAGTGGAAGCAACGTGAAAATAAATTCCGTAACTTGATGTCTGAGAAGAAGAGCCGTGGAGGACAAGGTCACAAAGATCGGCCTTGCAGTGAAAGGTTATAAGGATAAAATTACCGCAGTGCAATTCAAATATGAAATGCATATCAGTGAGCTACAAATGAAGCTGCAAGTAACCATGCCACAAGATGTAAGAGATCAAAGGGAGACCAACCTAAAGGCTACAATGTTCGGCATTTGCGCAGTAGTGGAAGACTGTGGAAAACTTTTAGATGAGAGTTTACAAATTTTGACTTCGCTTCAGGAAGATCCAAATGTACAGAAACTACAGGAAGACATTTAGCAGAGGCAACAAAGTTGGAAGAGATTCAAGCAACTACGAAGACCTTACCAATATCGTAGAAGCTTGACAAGATCAATGAGGAAAATTCCCTACAGAAAAAGATAGAAGAAATGAAGAAGGAAGAGCAGGTTTTTGTGGAGAGAATTCAACCATGGTAGGATGAGGCTCTTTAGCTATCCTAGATAGTAGATGAGAAGATTCAAGAGCTTCGTTAGAGGAGCTAATGATGGTGTAGAAAGCTACAAAACATGTCACAAAAGAACTATTAGAGGAGGTATGCAACGAATAAAATAAGGTCACAAAGTTTTTTGCAATTGTTCAACAACACATACAACAACATCGCAACAAAAATCAGAGGCAAAGAAACCGAGTGACTCGGGACGAGTCATATGTGAGTGTTTGGGGTCTATTGGGCACAACCCAACGTGGCCTAGTTTTTGGCAAGAACTCTGCATTTTGTGGAGCGGAGCAAGCAACAGAGTGCAAAGTGGACCACACATCAGAGAAATTTTGGATATACTGTGTGATATAAGGGCTTTCGGATAGGACGAAGCCCCTTACTTTTGTAATTTTATAAAAGATCAATGGTTTTCAGACCATAGTTGCTTGTATTAGGGATTCCATGGTATATGGACTATGCTATTGTAATGATGTACCCTCGATGTAATATTATATATAAGGTAAATAATAAAGAAGAAAATGGTCTGATAATCTTGGAATGAATTGAATGGTTCTATTCTTGTGATATGTGGTTTAGAAGAGAAGGCGAGGCTCTGCAGTTGAGAGCATAGAGGCCTGATTTTACAGGTGAGTGTGTAGACAACTTGTAGCTTAGTGTATAGGTCAAGAAATATTTGTTGTACAAGAATTATTATTATAAACAATATTCTTGTGGACGTAGTCCCACATTAGGATGAACCACGGTAAAATTGGTGTCTTCATGTGTATATTTTCTTATTATCTATTCTAGAGTAGTAGTTTATTATAGTGTAGTGATGATTATGGGTTTATATGATATGTTTATATGATTAAATGAATTTCATGAAGTGATTTATGAATATTAAGTGTAATAAAATAGAATAATACCACATCTCCACATCCCTTAAGGCTGCAAAAATCTAGTTCTGCATCCTCCCATAGTCACTTTGGGTGAGACTGTGATCTGCTTGTAGGTCATTGCCGAAAGGAATAGTGATTCAAGGTTTTGTTGGTGCACAATATAGATCTAGCATGTGTCAGCCCAAATCATAACCAACATCCCTATAGGGAGTGGTTCTGCGAGTACAAGAAATATAATGGTGGTGATTTCTTCCTAGGGGATGGGAGGAAGTCTAGATCATAGGATGCAGAAAATTCAAGATAATGTTGTAAGGTGGAAGGATTAGAACACTTCTTGGTGTTCTGCATATTCTTGCATTAGCCATTAATCTAATCTTTGTAAGAAATATGGATGAAGTTGTAAAAATAATGTTCGAGAAAGATACCTGTAAGATGGTTCAAAGAGCATTGGTATTGATGTCGGGAGTTCATATTGTAACTCTTTACAATATTCTGGGTATCACTGTTATTAATGGGTGCAACAGTTCTATGGTTCTTGAAAGTGGAGTATAAATCTAGTGGTCTTTAGAGAAAATATTATGTTGTGGCGTCAAGGACTTGAACATATTGGAGAGAAGGGCCTTCGAATACTACATGGTAATGGTATGGTAGAAGGTATGTCTATTTTCTATTTAGATTTCATTTTCTGTAAACATTATGTACATGGGAAGAAAAATTTGGTGAGCTTCCCCTCTAGTGCTAAGAGAGTGAAAGGGATATTAGAGCTTGCACACAGTGATGTGTTTGGACCAATGTTAGTTCCATCACCGGGTAAGTTTGTGTACTATGTCTCATTTATAGATGACTTCTCGAGGAATACATGGATATATTTCCTCAGGAATAAATATGAAGTCTTTGATAGGTTTAAATAATTTAAGGTTCTGGTGCAAAATCAGGAAGAGAAGAAGATTAAGGTGCTGAGGAAAGATAATGGTGGAGAGTTCTGTAAGAAGGAAATTGAAGAGTTATGTAAGAAGTGTGGTATAGCACAACATAAGACTACTATATACACACCTAATCACAATGGAGTTACAGAAAAATGAACAAGATGTTGATGGAGAAGGCAAGAAGCATGCTTAGTGGTTCTAGGTTAGGACAAGAATTCTGAGTAGAGGCAGTGGATACTGCATGTTACTTGTTTAACATATCACCTTCATCAACGTTGGAGGATAAGACTCCACATGAGGTATGGACTAGTAAGAAACCATCTCTCTCACATCTCATGGTATATGGCTGTGATGCATATGTACACGTTCCAAAGGATAAAAGAACTAAGTTTGATAAGAAATATGAAAGGTGCATATTTATTGGGTATAAGGATGGTTTAAAAAGTTATAAGCTTTAGAACCTAGAAATAAGGAAGGTTGTGTACAACTGAGATGTGATGTTTAGAGAGGTGAAATATGTTATTAAACATGAATTCCTATTAATGAAACCTAAGAAGATAGAGTTTGAACTGAAGGAGGAAGAATCATACTCTACAACAAACATGAATCAAAAGAGGAAGAACGACACACTCTAGTTTTGAGGAGATCAGTTCGAGAGAGAAGTAAGCCATAGAGGTATAGTCCATTTTCTTCATGTTCAAATTTTTCTTTATTTATTACTGATGATGATCTTAGAACTGTCAAAGAGGTAGTGGATTCAGAGGATGGAAAACTATGGAAGGAGGCCATGGTTGAAAAAATGCCATCTATAGACAAAAATGAGGCTTGGGATCTGGTGGAGTTGTCGGGTGGAAGGAAACCCATTAGTAGAAAATGGGTGTTTACGAAGAATATGAATGTAGAAGGTAAGGTGAAGAAATATAATTCTTATTTGGTAGCAAAAGGTTATTCCCAGGTGCTAGGAATTGATTTTGGTGATATTTTTTCACCTATTGCCAAGTTAGATTCTATTAGATTACTTTTATCTGTGGCTTCTACTTTTGATTTTTAGGTGGAATAGATGGACGTGAAGACAATATTTCTTCATGGGGATCTTGAACAAGAGATCTGTATGAAGTAACTAGAAGGCTTTGCAGCAAAGGGTAAGAAAGAATTGATATGTAGGTTTAAAGTCTTTGTATGGGTTAAAGCAGTCACCAATGATGTAGTATCAAAAAATTTATACATATATACGAGGAATTGGCTTGACTAGGAGAAAAGTGGATCACTATGTGTATTTTAAATTAATTGGTGACCCTGCTATTTATTTGGTCTTGTATGTGGATGATATGTTGCTGATTGGAAGTGAGAAAGAAATTATCCAGGATTTGAAGAGCCAATTGTCCTCTAAATTTTACATGAAAGATCTTGGTGCTAAAACTATATTTTGGGCATGGAAATTAAACGAGATTGGGCAAAGAGGAAGATTTGGTTAAACTAGAGGAAGCATGTCAAGAAAATATTTTAGAGGTTTAATATGTAGGATAGTAAACTGGTGAAGGTTCCTATTCATGTAGGTGTAAAGTTATCTACTGAATAGTGTCCCAAGACACAAGAAGAAGAAGACGACATGTCCTCTGTTCTATAAGCGAGTGAAGTTAATAGCATGATGTATGAAATGGTCTATAATAGACTAGAAATTGCACATGTAGTGGGAGTATTCATCAGGTTCATGTCAAAACTAGGAAAGGAGCATTGGACAATTATGAAGCAAGTTTTCGGGTTTTGAATGGGACTAGTGATTATGGTTTGTGCCACCAAGGAAGACTAGGATTGGACATAGTTTTGGACATAAATGACTTTGTTAATGCATACTAGATTTTAGATCTAGATCGAAGAAGATCTACAAGTGGGTATGTGTTTAACCTATTTGGAGGAGCGATCAGTTGGATGAGCAAGAGATAACTTGTGGTGTCACTTTCAACTATAGAGGCTGAATACATCAGAACCACTCATGCAAGCAAGGAATAAATTCAATTGTAGAGATTGTGTTCAAGTATGGAGTTGGTACAATGAGTTATAAGGATATCTTGTGACAACCAAAGTGTAATTTTCTTGGCAAAGAACCCTGCTTTTCATCAAAGAAAAATCACATTGAAGTTCAGTATCACTTTGTGAGGTAATGGTTGAAGACAAAAATGTGTTGCTGGTAAAGGTGGACACTTTGAAGAATGTTGCATATGCATTGACAAAGTCTATGAGAACTGAGAAGTTTTCTTGGTGTAGAGAAACAATGGGCATTGCATCCCTGGACCAATGACCATGCACTCTTGCGACCCCCCGTGTGTAAAGAAAACGACAAGTGGGAGAATCTTGGGTGTGTTATATTATTTCCATGACTAGATTTAGGTGTTGTTATGTTGCACTGGGCATAATAGGGGGGTGTCGGGGGGCAGTAGTCCCCCTGCATCGGTTCAAGGCAACGACCCAATATTTTTTTTTTATGCGAACCCAATAATAGTTGGGTGGAATTTGTGAAATATCATAAAAATAAAGTATGAATAACATTGTTTTGTCAAACTTGAAATGAAAGCCATACAATAGAGAAGAAGTTCATTAGTGAGGAGAATCAAACCTCCCTATCACAATCTTGGAAAATGTTGTATTTTCAATTGTTGCAACTAGACTTTCTACATCCCTTTCACTTGCATCCTCTACTTGATCTTTCTTGCAATGCCCTAATTTCTATGTATCTATAAGTACATTGAACTATTCATATCTAAAACAATTTAAAAGATGGTCATTTTTCATCCCTACTACCTGTAAGAATGAATACATGATTGTACACCCTATAAAATGGAAACCTCTTTGCACTAGATCCTTGTTGACTACCTCTACCTTTGGAATTTTCACTAGAAATTTTCTGGCAATTCTATAAAAGTTGACAATGGACTTGTGATTAACAAAACCCCATCAATATTATCAAATTTTTTTAAATCCTCTATAATCTCAAGTATTTTCTAGCACTATCCATGATTCCATAAAGTTTTCCCTCATAAAGCATCATGTTGTTGTTTGACTTCATAGATTTTATTTTCTTCTCTTCAATTTTTTTCCATAATGACAAGATCAAATCCGTAGATACCTCTTTTTACTGTTCTCTCCAGTGCTCTCATGTGCTGACGGATAAGAGAATATGATGGTGTCAGTTTCTTAGTTGTTTTGATAGATCCATCAAGAGTTGTCGGCACTTTTGGTAACAAAGGTATCTCAGGAATAACCAATGATTACTGCACCATGTACAAGTGAGAAACAATTTGATGTAATTCAGTAGCAGAGGAGTATGATCTAATATCAGTGGCAACTCTACCAACATATAGGTTAGCACATTATGTTAAGGCCCTTAACTTAAGGGTTTGAAATTTTATAGTACATGTGTGCATTTATCTTTAGCAAGGTGTGCATATTCTTCCTTAACATGTAAAAAAATAATTCCATGCATTCAACGTGCATTTTTACTTGAGGGCATGCATGTTTTTCCTAAATAGGAGTGCATTTTCCTCAATGATCTACTTTCATGAAATTTCATAAGAATATTGTGCATAATTCATCTAAAGATATGAAAATTTAACTAAGATTATGATTTTAGGAAGTTATCATGAAAATCATAACACAAGGGTTGCATTGTTCACTCTAGGGCATGTATTTTACAACATGCTTTGTTTTTATGCAAAAAACACATAATCCATTTTGAGCATGCATTTTCTTCTTAAGGAATACATTACTCAATAGCCTTTATATTCACCATATAATCATACAAAATTGACCATTAGGAGTGCATTTCCCTTAAGTTGACATGCATTTTAATAAAAAAAAATTAAACAATTTGCTCTCTTTTCTCCATAACACAATTTTTGGTGTTTTTGAACAACAAGGGGTTTTAAATTTCTAATTGTAAAAACAAAGGTATAGGCAAATGATCTAAAATGATCATATGTTAAACTAAAGTAGAATTGATTAATTCCAATAGTGGACTGAATGTTAACTTAAAGTTCTTTAATTGTGAGAATTGTTTAAAAGGAAAGACTTTACGACATATGAGAAACATAAGCAATATGTAAACTGAAGTGAAAAGCAACAAAACACAGTGATACCAAACAATGAGATTGATTACGGAGTTCATCCCTGATGGGCTACGTCTTTGGTTCTACTTTCAAGATGGGTGACCGCTTTATTAGGATTGAATTCGAGGAGGTTGATTGCATAGAAAAATAACTAGGCTGATTATGCATTCAGGAACTTCTAGTCACTGTCACAAGAAAGCTCTCTGAAATATCTTTCCAATGGATATCACGGTTCCCAATTCTGACTCTGGATGCTCCTGTTACACTGAAAACAAAAACTGCCTATGACCTCTAGAATCTGCACACAAAACTTCAAAACCACTAATGCCTTCTTCAAAGAAAAAAAATACCTTTATAACCCTGCAAATGCATTCAAACTCGTTCATGCCAAGTTTAGGAATGAACTAGCTACTCTTTAGGGTTAAATTATGGTTTATGGTTAAGATTTAGTGTCACATAGTGACATTCACCACTTGTTTTAATTAATTTAACAAAAACTGTAACAATAAACCCACTTTAGAACTTTAGTTTAGCCCGAATCCATTAGTGGCTAGCTAACTGGGCAGAGGAAGTGCAGACATCGCATGTGATTAGGTGATAGACTATTTGTGGTAGGCTCCAAGCCGGTGGTTCTGATGACTCACCCTGACTGTTCTCATGTGCAGTGATGGTTGGCGGATAGACTGGCGGTTCAGACGCGGTCTCCCCACCGTGGTTTTGCAGATTTTTTCACATGTCAGAGCTAAACCTGGCCACAACTATCAACACAAATGATAGAGACTACCTTCTATTTGCACGGTCTGCCACCTTATGTTCACACACCTGCAGTTCCGATGCGGTCTAAACCTTGCGGTTGGGGACCTGTTTTATATATATTTTTCATTGTTTTGTGTTTTATATGGTTTGTAATATAACATGGCCCAAATGGGTTTTGTAGGTTAGGGTTAATGCTTTATTTTTAATGTATGGTTTAGGTATAGTTTAGGGTTTAGGGTTTGTATTTGTTTTGTACCATAGCTTTTTAGGGCTAGGAGTTAGGTTTAGGTTTTAGTCTTTACATCATTTTGTTCTAAAAACCCATTTACAACAAATTGTCACAAAGTGACATTCAAGCCCACGTGACAATAACCATGGACCAAAATTGACAAGAAAACCCTGGCAGAGCTAATGATGAACATGAGTCGAGAATCAAACCCTGGCGGAACTGATGACAATCACATGTCGACAACCAGTTTACAAAAACCTATCCTTTGAACACCATGAAAACCATTGACATCACCAAACAACCTACATCACTGTCGAAGCTGAAGACACCAGACACTGAATGCTAACTACGACTACTGGCAAAGCTGATAAAGTTCAAGACCTCATCAACCAATGATCATTTGATGATCACTTCGATGTTGAACCACTCAAGAATCTTCTTATGCTGGACTGACAAGATCCTCCTGGATCAATCCTCTCCACTTGAAATATTTTGGACCACAAAAGTTTGACTAGATAGATAGCAGATGAGGGTAGAGCTCCCTCACTTTCCTCCTTGCCCTGATGATGTAGCAATACATTTGATCAACCACCTGAAAGTGATGACCCTAATGATGCTGATCATGGCACATTTTGAATCTGTGAACTATTCCATCCATCTGCAGTATGCACAACTTGCGAAGATGGTCAAACAACCTGTTATGAACATGGCAATTGACTTCTTTCCATGAAGTACCATGAATTAGTGATTCATACACATCTTTGAAAACAATCTCTACATGATATTGTTCAATACTATTGACATGTATTAACAATCTATATTGCGGAATGACAAAGACAATCAAAGACATTTTTGACATCAAACCAACTCCTTGGCTTGATATACTTTCCTGATTCCTCATTACTAAGTGAACTTGATGCAATAAATCCATCAAATTGTAATGTGAAAACTGCTACAACTAGTTTGATTTTGAAAGTATTGAAGTGGCTATTGATTTGTTTGAATCACTATTTCTTCATTTATTAAATGATGTTTCCATTGATTAGCACTTTCCCCTGATGCATAAGTTTCCCTTAGGTGTATTGAACATTTTGACACTGCTTTAGAAAAGGCTTTGATATGAAAACAAATAGGCTTCCTCTCCACTTTAAAAGAGGCTTAAAACTGTTTGAAACATGAAATGATGACACAATACAAGAGAAAATTAACACTCACTTTCCCCAATACTGACTTGCATCCCTGTAACTGATAACTTCCAAACTTGGACTGAATTGATTCATTCTGACATTAGGAAGAGGAGCTTTAGGCATCAACTGTAACTCATGTTGTATTCCCTTCTTATGAGTATGATGTTTGGTTTCTATAAATAGAACTGAAAACATTTCTACCTCTTCGATCAAACTATCTTTAAACTGGGACTCATAACTTGAACAAACATCATGTTGATTCTTATGTTGTTCCTTTACACACATGATTACAAATCTCTTATTTGAACTTATTAATCGCTTCATCTGATTAGCAACAACTAAATTCAAGTGATTTTTACTTTGATGTACCCTGACAATAAATTCAACCCCATATTTCTTAAGGTGATATTTATGCTCTTTCCTATAAAACACTACATCACGATCATAAATATATGGACTTCCTAAGACAACTCCACATATGTCTACTGGAACCACATATAATTCCACTTCATCAATGTAATTAGCTGTAATGGAAAATCTTAATCGACACTGTTTTATGACTTTTATCTGAGTTGATTTATTTAGCCATCTTAATGGGTAAGGTCTTGGATGATTCCATGTCTTCAAACCCAAGTTCTTAACTAAATATTTAGATATCAAATTTGCCTGTGATCCACTGTCAAACATTGTATCTATTTTTGTGTTCTTAGAAGTTATCATTATGTTAAATAATTCAACTCTTTTATCCTCATTTGAAGGATTTATGTTTGAAGAATATGCAATAGTATTCGAACTTGAACTAGTGTCAAAAGTTTTACCTGTCGAAACTATGGCAGTTATCCTCCTTTCATCACTTGAGTCGGAACCTAGGTCTTGCTGGATTGCTGCAATTGATTTCTTTTCATCCTTCTCTTTAAGGAACTTTTTGGGCTTAAGTTTGGGATGAAGTTTCCAACACTTAGATTCATCATGACCGATTCTTTGGCAATGAGAACAAGTAGTTATTTCCTTCTGAGCTATCGTTGATTTCTTTCTCTTCGAATTGTTCTTCCCCTTACTATCATTGGAATCCTTGATTTCCAACTCTTTAGATGATTGTGGTGAAAACTTGAATGGTTTGCCACCTGATTCAATATGTATGGCTTGAACACACACTTCATCAAAATCATTAGGATTAAACATCAATAATGTATGTTGCAAATATGAATCTAAACTACCGATGTATTTTAATAAAGTTTCACGTGTATCCAATGAAATACCAAGCACCAATGCTTTCTTTCTGAACTCCCGAGTAAACTTCTGAACACTCTACCCTTTACCTTGCCTCAAGTGCTGCCAATCAATAACAACTTTCTGCATGTATCCTAAAGGATAGAATTGTTTTCTAAGAGATTTTAAAAACTTAGACCATGAAGAGATGACTTTACCTTTTCAATTTACATCTATTTGAGTTTTACTTTCCCACCAGATTAAAGTTGTCCCCCCCATTCTAAGTGTAGCTAACTAAATTTTCCTTTTATCGTCAGAAATGTTCTGAATATGAAAATCCACTTCTAACTGCTTAATCTAGTTATCTAACTTTTCAGGATTCATTTTTCCATCATAAATAGGTAACTCAAATTTTACATCAAGTTTCAAAAGAGATGTTTTCTTAGGTTTATTTTCTATTTTAGATTCTAAACTGGAAGAAGAAGAAGAAGATGATGATGATGGAGATGATGGAGGTGAAGGTGGTTTATCAGCCTTGCCTTTACCTTTGTCCTTCTTTGATGTATTTGAATAAGAAACTGCATCTCTTGCCTTCTTATATTCATAAAGTTCTCCCAAAATCTACTACATACTCAAGAATGCTTGCTGAAATTGTTCCTCGCTTATCTTAGTTTCTGGGGTTTCACCTACATCAGATCTTTTCATGGTCGACTCTTCGCTTTCCAATCTCTGGATCAATCTCCTCGAGGATTCCTTCTCCATGTTGTGACTTTGACCTGGTTAACATTCACTGACAAATTCTACAAATGCAACCTACTCTGATACCAAATTATATGATCTAAAATGATCATATGTTAAACTGAAGTAGAATTGATTAATGCCAACAATGAACTGAATGTTAACTTAAAGTGCTTTAATCATGAGAACTATTTAAAAGGAAATAATTTACGACAGATGAGAAACATAAGAAATATGTAAACTGAAGTGAAAAGCTGCAAAACACAGTGATAGCAAACAATGAGATTGATTACGGATTTCGTCCTTGATGGACTACGTCTCTGGGTCCGCTTTCAAGATGGGCAACTGATTTATTAGGATTGAATCCGAGGAGATTGATTACAAAAAAAAATAAAAACCAGGTTGATTGTGCATGTAGGAACTTTTTGGTCATTGTTACAAGAAATATCTCTGAAATAGCTTTCCAATGCCTATCACGGTTCCCAATTTCGACTCTGAATGCTCCTATTACATTGAAAACAAAAATTGCCTATAACCTCCAGAATCTGCATGCAAAACTTCAAAACCACTAATGCCTTCTTCAAAGAACAAAACTGCCTTTATAACCCTACAAATGCATTCAAACTCCTTCATGCCAAGTTTAGGAATGAACTAGCTTCTCTTTAGGGTTAAATTAGGGTTTATGGTTAAGCTTTAATGTCACATAGTGACATTCACCACTTGTTTTAATTAAGTTAACAAAAACTGTAACAATAAACCCACTTTAGAACTTTAGTTTAGCCCGAATCTGTTAGCGGCTAGCTAACCATGTGGAGGAAGCGCGGACAACGCATGTTATCAGGTGATAGACCATTTGTGGTAACCTCCAGGCTGATGGTTCTGATGACTGACCTTGACTATTCTCATGCACGGTGACGGTTGGCAGATAGTCCGGTGGTTCTGATGTGGTCTCCCCACCATGGTTTTGCAGAGTTTTTCACATGTCAGAGCTAACCCTGACTGCAACTATCAACCCTAACGACGAACTACATTCTGTCTGTGCGGTCTACCACCTTGTGTTCACACGCCCGCGGTTCTGACGCGGTTTAAACCTTGCATTTAGGGACATGTTTTATATATATTTTGCAATGTTTTGTGTTTTATATGGTTTGTAATATAACATGGTCCGAATGGGTTAGGGTTAATGCTTTATTTTTAATGTATGGTTTAGGTATAGGTTAGGGTTTAGGGTTTGTATTTGTTTTGTACCATAGATTTTTAGGGCTAGGAGTTAGGTTTAGGTTTTAGTCTTTACATCATTTTTTTCTAAAAACCCATTTACAACAAATTGTCACAAATTGACATTCAAGCCCACATGACAATAACCTTGGACCAAAATTGACAAGCAAACCCTAGCGAAGTTGGCAATGAACATGAGTTGACAACCAAACACTGGAGGAACTGATGACAATCACATGTCGACAACCAGTCTACAAAACCCTATCCTTCGAACACCATGAAAACCATTGACATCACCAAACAACCTGAACCATAAACATCACTATTGAAGCTGAAGACACCAGACAATGAATGTTGATGACGACTACTGAAGAAGCTGATAAAGTTCAAGACCTCATTGACAAATGATCATTTGATTATCACTTCGATGTTGAACCACTAAAGACTCCGCTTATTCTGGACTGACAAGATCCTCTTGGATCAACAAATGTACAATTTTTTCACAACTCTACAACTTTTATTATTTCTTGTAGGTCTACAAAATGAAATATCAATAAGCCTTGTAAATTCACAACAAAGTTTCTTTTTTATTCAAACATTCTACCTCAACTTTCTATGTGTTTGTATATGCAAGCAATATATGTGAAATTCACCAAGTTTCCCAAATACACCAATTATGAATAACATCACAACATGATATTTCACAATTAAACAAATGGGTGTTTTATGTGTGTGTGTGTGTTTTTGTAATAGTTAACAAATATAGTAGACATTGAATGGTTTTTTCATTGATGCTAATCCAGAAAATTTTCGTGAGTGCTTTCAAACAAAAATCCCCATCATACAAGACCTTTTACTGACACTTACATTTTCTTGTGAAATCATGAGTAATGTGAATGATTAAACAACTTCAACAAAATATCAATATGAAAGAAGGAAAAAATAATCATGAAGCAGACATAAACACACAATATGATAATGGAGTTCACCCAATGTAGATTATGTCTCCAGGCCCAGTGTCAAGAATGGGGAGGCCTCTTCATTAGTTGCTGTGAAAATATGAAGAGTACATGATGCAATCTCTATTAATACAAGGATGAACCCCCTTATCTAGAGTGGCATGTCTCTCCACGAAACGTTCTACTATAATAACTCACTCATGAAAATCTCTCCTCCAACATGACAAAGGAACAATCTCTCACATAAAGTGGCATACAATGATCCTCTCACAAAGTGACATACATGGGTCTCAAATGAAAATCATGATGTCAACAAAAATCAAATGAACACATGGAAATAATTCACCTTATACCTCCATGTTTGGGTATGACCTGAAAATTGGCTACTCGGATGAAGAAACAACATGCACTAGCATGTTCCCTACGAAAACCATGAAATCTAAGTTAAAATCGATCCCTTTTTTTCTCGGTCAAATATGGGCTTCTCGAGAATCTCAAAGATTCCTCAAAGATTCTTCTCTATGGGTTGACTGAAATTTAGTTGCTCAAATGAAGAAACTTATCACGCCATCACATTCTTAGTGAAAATTTGAGTTAGATGAGTATAAAGTTAGCTTGGTTTTGAAATTGTCAATTTTGGGCCTCTGTGGGAATCTTTCAGATTCCATGAAAATTACTATGTCAAAGTTCCATCTTCATGGTTCTACCCTCAACATTTTGTCTCTGGAAAATCCACTACTCAGATTAGAAAACTAATCACTCCATCACACTCTTGGTGAAATTATGATCAATCTGAGTATAAACTTGGCATATTTATGATACCTTCAAGATTTCCCCCTAGGGAATCTAAAGATTCCTCACAAGCATAAGAAAAATTATTTATAAATATTCCCCTCTCAGGATTCATGAAACATGATTCCACCATCATGGTTCTATCTCGACTCTGGGTTACGACACGTGTTCTCAGGTCTGCATCTCTCCATTCACTTGTGGGAAAATGGAACTAAGTTATATACAATTCCTGGGTGATGAAACCCAAGCCAACCCCATTGGAAACTCGGTTGACAGAGTTAAAATGAGGAATGTGGGTTGGTAGGGACCCATGGTCAAACCCCGTCCATGACCACATTACATAACAAAAATTTGGTTTGCGTTAAAAATTGGTGTCGTTCGTTTTGTTTTTGGAGGTTGTGTTGAATGGGCACCATTTGGTTTAATAAGGCCACCGCATTAGGCGAGCGGACTACCCAACGAATGTAGGTTCAAATCTCACCAATCTCCATTTATATGGTGTGCTGTTACAAATGGTTGGGTGGCGCATCCGCCATGGCATCCCACCCTTGTTTATACACACACACACACACACACACACACACACACACACACACACACACACACACACACACACACACACACACACACACACACACATATATAGGGATGGGGGATGGTAGGGTTTGACTGCATGCCATTCCAAATTTTTTATAATATTTATTTTATTTTTAAAAGAAACCATTCAAAAAACACCCGCCGGATATTTAGGGTCATCAACAAAATTAAGTAGGTGACAATTTTGCTAGTTCTATCCATCATGCAGTGTCAAATTATCACTCTGTTAGTGGCCTCCAAATTTAGTCAGACCTCTAGATTTGGTGAGCCTCCATATTTAGTTAGTGATTTGCTAAATTTAGATAGTGAGGCCAAGTTGACCAAAAATTTGACTGTGAATATCTTGAGAATACTAATTTGGATTTGAGTTCCATTTGCATTGTTGGAATCAGGATGAAGTTCTCTACATTATGGTCATGGTTTCGATGAAATCCAAAGACTCCGATTTTTGAACCTTTTCGGAGCCACTTGGATCATTCCTCCCCACTGGGAGCTTTTGGTCCTCCAAAAGCATGAACACAATCTCCAATTTGTTGTTATCCCTTATCTACAACACAAGTTCCCTAACAGGCCACACTTCCTTCTCCTTCACATTTTTCCTTTGGAGCCATAAGTTATGAATCGACACCTACATTCTATGCAAACCTGTAGTACATCTTACAAAATACATATTCTTATTACAAGACAAATCATGGCCCAAGAAAACCCCATAATTTCCAAGAATAACACACTCTTTTGTCAAGTTTACATCATAATCATAACAAAAACCAATACCCAATCTATTAACAAAAAGGAAAAAAATATCACTATGTTGCATTCATAAGTGATGGAAAACAGTTCATCACTTCTACAAACATCTCACAACATGTGATTTACAAAATGTGGCCAAACTCAACTATTATCCAACTAGGTTGAAGGGCTCTCTTCCTGTAACTAGATTTCTCATTGATCAACTTCATTGAATCATTCTTTTACAAGTTCTTTCTGGTCCTCCTTCAGTCGTTGCTCTAGATGGAGCTCCCAACATGCGGCTCTCTGATGTACATGCTTGTTACAATGGTTGCAAAAATTCTTCTTCCTCAATAATTTTTTTACCTTCTTCCTGCCCTAATGTGGAGAAGGTTTTTCATGTCTTGTCTTCTTTCTTGCTCCCATTCTCTTCCAACACTTGGCAACAACATGGTTATATAAGCCACAAAAAGTACATGGTATTCTATGCCATTAATTTTTTTCATCATTGTCAATCTACTTGTAGTTAAAAGGAACATTAGAATAACAAGGCATTGTATACCTTGCATGGCTGTCTTTGGTGCAAATATGGTGAGAAGAACTTGCCTTAGCCATTCTTCTACAATGCTCACTATCATAGGAATATTGTGACATGCTTTCAACACCCTCTTTTCTTGATGGTTTCGACAATGGCTTGGATTCTTTGTGTGAAGAACCTCTTTCTTATGATTCCTTCGAGCACTCTCCTTCAATGTACCCCAATCTTGGAAATTGATTCCTTTCCACAACCTCCAATGGATGAGTCATTCCTTGGCCATTAACACCAAGTGCTCCTCCTTTATACCCCATGTTGGTAAGGAGTCTCATGCTGGTTCTTGAAATGGGTACCTCAATGCTTCCAACAAAAATAAAATCATGTGAAAATGAAACTGAATAACTATCAACATTGTTTACCTTGGTTGTTGATTCTGAAGTAGGCGACGATGGCTTTGCTAAGTCTTCATTACAATTCAACTTTTCCAACACCTCTTCAGTGGCTTGTAATTGAAGCTACAATCTCCGCTTCTCCTCTTCTTATTCTTATAGAAGCCTCCTTAATTCAACATTCTCCACTTGAAGGCTATCATTGATCTCTTCATTTGAATGATGAGAAGAAGATGAAGAAGAAGAATATTCACATGAAGATGGATATGGAGCATCATCCTCTACTCTCTCTTTTTCCTTTTACTCTTTTGCCACATTCTCCTCATAATATGAAGACAATATATCTACCATGTTTTCCATCTTGTAGAAGTCCTCATAGAGATATTTGTTCTTCTCAATTTTCCTTCTTGTTGCATGTTCAATTTATGGTTATCATTCACACTTGCAATTCACATCAGCAAGAAGACCGTTATGATACCAAACTTGATCAGGAAAATTTTCGTGAGTGGTTTCAAACAAAAAGCTCCATCATAGAGGACCTTTTATTGATACTTACATTTGTTTGTGAAATCATGAGCAATGTGAATGCTTAAAAAACTTCAGCAAAACATCAACATGAAATAAGGAATATATAATCATGAAGCACACATAAACACATGATATGATAACGAATTTCACCCAGTGTGGGCTACGTGTTCAGTCCCAGTGTCAAGAGTGGGGAGGGTGCTTCATTAATTGCTGCAAGAAGATGATGCGTACATTATGTAATCTCTGGCAATACAAGGATGAATCCCCTTATCTAGAGTGACATGTCTCCCCATGAGACGTTCTCTTATAAGAACTCTCACTCATAAAATATCTCTCCCAACACGATAAACGAACAAACTCTCACATAAAATAGCATAAAATGATCCTATCACAAAGTGACATACATGGATCTTAAATTTAAATCATCATCTCAACAAAAATCAAATGAACTCATGGAAATAATGCACCTTTTCCTCCAAGTTTGGGGATGGCCTTAAAATTGACTACTTGGATGAACAAACAACATGTGCCATCATGTTCCATATGAAAAACCGTGAAATTTGAGTATAAACTTGACCCTTTCTATTTCGGTCAAATATGGGCTCTTTGGGAATCTCAAAGATTCCTGCAATATTCTTCTCTGTGGTTTGAATGAAATTTGGATGCTCAGATGAAGAAACTAAACATGCTATCATGTTCCTCGTGAAAAATTGAGTCACATGAGTATAAAGTTGGCCTAGTTATGAAACTATCAATTTTGGGCTTCTTTGGGAATATTTTAGATTCTATGCAGATTCTTGTATCAAGGTTCCAACTTCATGGTTCCACCCTCAACATTCTGTTTCTAGGAAATCGCTACTCAGATTAGAAAACTAATCACACCATTAGACTCTTGGCGAAATTATGATAAACTTGAGTATAAACTTGGCATATTTTTGATACCTTCAAGATTTGCCCCCTAGGGAATCTAAAGATTCCTCACAAGCATCAAAAAGATTCTTTGCAAAATATTCCCATATCTTGGGACTCATGCAACAAGATTCTGCCATCATGTTTCCATCTCGGCTCTAGGTTCTGGCACATGTACTTGGTTTCGTAGCTCTCCTTCTGCTTGTGGGCGAATGAAACTGGGTTATATAAAATTCCTATGCGATAAAAACCAAGGCAACCCCGTTGGAAAACTAGTTGGCAGAGTTAAAATGAGGAATGTGGGTTGGCAAAGACCCAGGGTCAAACCCCTCTTGCAACCACATTACATAACAAAATTTTGACTTGTATTAAAAATTGGCATCACTCGTTTTGTTTTTGGAGGGTGTGTTGAATGAGCACCATTTGGTTTAATGAGGATGCCGCATTGGGTGGGATGACCACCTGACCAACGTAGGTTCAACTCCTGTGGACCTCCATTTATATGGTGTGACAATACAAATGGTTAGGTGGAAGGTCTACCAATGGCAGTCCACCCTTTTATTAGATATATATAAAATAAATCATTCAAAAACTGTCGAACATATTTTTAGGGCCACCATAAAAATTAAGTAGGTGACAATTTCGCCAGTTCCATCCACCGTGTAGTGCCAAATTGTTGCTCCATTAGTGGCTGCCAATTTTAGATAGGCTCCAGATTTGACGAGCCTCCAAATTTAATTATCACTTTGCTAAATTTAGCGAGTGAGGCCAAGTTGACCAAAACTTTGACTACAAATATCTTGAGCATACAAAGTCAGATTTGAGTGTCTTTTACACAGTTGGAATCTGGACAATGAACTCTACGTTCTGGTCTTGGTTCCGATAAAATATGAAAACCATGATTTTTTAGCCTTTCCAGAGCCACCTAGATCAGATGCCAACATCAATTTCTAAAAAATCATAATATTTGTATGGATTGCATCAGTTGGAAGTGCTAAAGGACAATAAGCCATGGAATGATAAGATACCCCAAGTTTGATAAATAGTTTGGATAGTAATATCTCTATATTTTCACTCAAGACCATAATAGGAATATTCTCCTCGTCATTCCAATTCCAATGGTATACGGCATGCCTCATGGCTCATCTCGATTGTGGATATATGATTGATTAAATATTGAAACCCCTTCTTGTGGTCAAAATCCACAAGAGCGATGATGAGGCAACTCATCATTGGTTAAGAATATTTCTCAAATATTGAGGACAAGAAGTACTTTTAATGAATAATTTAATTAAATATTTGAGGTAAAATTTCATTTCTAAGCCATGGTTAAGGGCTTAAAATTAATTAAGTTTTGGGAACAAGTCAACCTCCTAAAAATATTTCACTTTGGTTCTAAAATTTGAATTCAAAATCAAGTTAGATTCCCCTTCTTTTGCTTCAACTCTACTCCAGATGGGATCCATCCTTTCTCCTCTATAAAGGGCACTCATTTCCTCCACAAATGTATGGATTAGGCATTGATAAAAAGTAAGATATCTCTGTAATATTCTGCGGCCAAGAGGAGCCTTGAAAACCTGATTTGGAGGTTGAATATCTGAAGAGTCATGAGCTTATTTTCTTGTCTTTTGGGCTATGGTAATTTGTTGGATTATGAGCAATCTCTGAGCTTATTTGAAGTATCTCTTGAGGCCAGGTCTGAAGTAAGATGAAATTACTAAAATTTGAACATTTGCAATGGAGGGCTACTTGTATCATCTTAAATTCTAAGGTTTCGGACTACTTATTTTCTACTTTGAACGAGTTATTTTGAAGTCATGCTTGCAATGGTTGAGAGTTATAAAAGGTTTGTAACATAACGTCTCAATTTATGAACCCATTCTTGTAGAGTATACACAAGAATCCACTTCAACCCATACATGTATTATTGAAACCTAAATTTCATATTTCTCTTGTGGCTAATCCAAAGTTTCTGAGGCTCCCCAAATCGACCTTAAATAGTTACTATGGATGGTCATCTAAGGTTTTTGTGGGTAGAATATTCAAAGAGATTTGGGAGCGTATGGTTTCAAGCCTATTTTGATGATAAATTACGTAAGGATTGTGGCATTCTGATCCTCCAAAAGAACTCTTATCAATACACACATAGTTCAACCCTTCTTCAATAAGGTCCGTGACTTATTTCGATTTTTGTTGAAGTCACACTTATCCTAAGTTTGTAACATAAAAATATACATAGTTTGTTCAAATGATTAATGCAAGTTCCTCTAAAGAGCGCTCTCATCATAATTTTAGGATGAAGATCAGTCCAAGGCCTAATTTGACTCTTTCTATAGTAGTCATGTGATTGAGGTAAGGATAATGATCTTAAGCATACTGAACCTACTCAAGCCATCTCTTAATTATAAGAGGCAATTTGAGGTGGCATATTTAGATATCTTATGAAGTTGTGAAGCCTTATTCCAATATGTGTTGAAGCTTTGTGACCTAATTAATATTTTTAGTTTTGAAGTGTATTTGAATTTTTTTGAAGTTTATTCTCATAGGACTGAAGTTACTGACACATGAATATTCCATTGGAGCATATTTTTTTACTGTTGTTTTTCAAAGAATATCCTTGGCACATCACTTTGTTAATTTTCTGTCTCAAGGATTGCCTAAAGTTCTATAGAAGGTGCGATATTTTTCTGAAGTGGCATCTATGGTTCACAGTTCTGAAGGTGAAGTTTGTAGGAGATAAGGACAATGAAGGTCATATCAGTATTGTAGACAACCTGCATCAATATACATCTCCATGCTTTACATTGTTGCAAATCAAAAGAGAAAAGTGTGTCAATTTAAAGAGAAAGTTATGAGGTTTTGAAGAGTTGAGGAAGGTTGACTCACCATTCCATTTCTGAAGATTACATCAATATTCTAGAGGGTCTACTATGATTGATTGAGAATATGTAGTGAATTTGTATTACTGACTATTTCCACCATCATATGACATTGTCAAAATTAGTTGTATCAGTGTTGATTATATGACTATCAAGAAGCATCTAGGGTTTGATATGATACTGCTACCTAAATGAGAAAAAATATCTTTGAATATGTGCATTGTAGAGAAATTTGATATTGATGCATGTTTGACGAGTAAAGAGTATTGTTGACACAAAACAAAGAGAAGACAAAGTTGTTGATTTCTTGCTATATTGTCCATCTAGGGTTTGGTGCATAAGCATATTTGATTAAAGATAGAGTTTGATATACAAATTATGGAAAATAGATTTGATTGAAGTTAGGGTTTGATATACATATTATGTAGAAGTAGATTTAGTTGAAGCTAGGGATTTATGTACGAATTGAGCAAAAGTCGATTGTGATTGAATAGAGATTGAATCACTGTTTATTTTGTATTGATTTTGAGCATGAGTGAATCCAATCTAAAAATTATGAAACATGGTTCACTTGCTGAACAAGATGGTTGGGCAGTGTAAGGAAGGAGAGTGGAATCTCCTTCATTTCGGAGCTTAAGAACACTTCAAGGTGGCAGGGTGGTGCTAGGGTAGGTTGGAGCCTATGTAGGGCATTGGAGCATCCTTTTAGTAGGAGATGATAGAGGTGGGGCATTGAAGAATCCTTCTAGTTGGACCTAGTAAATAGGGATGTTGGAGCCTGTAAAATAGGGGATTAGAGCCTCCTTTAGTTGATGCAGTAAATCTTGGAAGTTGGAGCTTCCTAATTGATGTAAATTTTGAAGATCTATATTAAAAGGTGTTTAGTGCTTTTTCTCTTAGAAATGTTTCCACCTAAAATCCTTGTGTCTACTATCTCTAACATTGTGAATTGTTGAATGGTGTTGTTGATTTATGTTTTTGATCTAATGCTAATTTTAACTAATTCTCATTGAAGTTAAAAATTAACTAATTGAAAGGAAATACTAATTCACCACCCACTCAGTATTTCCAACAATCGGAATCAGAGCAGATTCCATTAGTAGCAATTTAACCACTAGAAGGGAGATCATGTGATGCACAAAGATCAAAGTTCTAGTATTTAATGGAAAAAACAATTCGCTTTGGAGTGGAAGGATGAAATCATACCTGAAAGCACAAGGATATGTTGTTTGGCACTCTGTAATGACTGGATATACACTACTCCTCCAACGAATGATGTAGGTAGGAAGATTTATGACAGTAATGCTAAAGCTATGTGTGCTATTTTGAATGGTATAACATAGTTAGTATATGTCAAAGTAATTAATTGAAAATAAGTTAAGGATGTTTGGGACACACTCCAAAATATATATGAAGGGGACAAGAAGGTCAAGGATGCCAAGCTTTAGACATTCAAAGGAAAATTTGAGCAGCTAAAAATGAATGAAGATGGAAATATTGCAACTTATTTCTCTGGGTTGATGTAATAAATGCCATACAAGGATTGGGAGAACCAATGGAAAATAAGGTAATTTTCAAAACAATACTGAGATCACTTCCAATGAGATTTGATGCTAAAGTATCAAAGATAGAAGAAAGACCAGACATAGAAAATGTCAGCATGGATGAGTCACATGGAATACTTATAGCCTAGAAAATGAGAACAGAGCAGGAGAACCCATCCAAAAGAGAAGAAATTTTTACAACATCCAAGAAGGTAGGGAGAAATAAGAAACAATCTAATCCATGCCCTAGTTGCAGTTGTAGTGAATTTTCAGATAAAGAGATTGCAAATTTTGTGAGGAAATTGAAAAGAAGAATCATCAAATACAAAGCTAAGCTTCCCTTGAAGTGTTTCACTTGTGATGAAGTTTTTCATTTTGCTTCAAAATTCCCTTATACAAAAAGTTTAGATAATGAAGAAGAAAAAAGTGTTAGGAAAGAGAAGAAGAATCAAAGAAGATACAAGAAGCAAGGTAAGAAGAAAAGCTTCAAGAAAAATTTCGACTCAAAGGAAGATAGCTCTTCATGCAAAGAAGAGAGTGATAATGATAGTGAAAATGAAACAAGAAGAGTATTATTAATGGAAAAGGATAACTGAAAAGAATCTCCTAAAGCACAATAAGAATATGAAGAAGAAGAAGGTCAGGTTGATCTAGAAGGAGAACTTATCAGTACCCTAAACTACCTTAAGGTGGAAAGAAGAAATGTCAAGACATTGGAAGCTGAATTAAGTAAAATAAAGACGCATGCTAAAGGTCTCATGAAAAATATAAAAGAGTTAAAAAATATTATCATCAGTCTCAAATTGCAGTTGGAGGAGGAAAATAAAATCAAATAATTTCTCAATAAGGAGTTGGAAGATAACATCAAGCCAAAGGAGGGTCTAGAAGCAAAGATAATCTCTCCGTGAAAGGAAGTGTAGAAAAGGAATGTCCAATAGAAATTTACTAACACCTCCAAAGTATTAGATGAGATCATTAGCATTCAAAGACCATTTTACGATAAATATGGACTAGGATACAAACCCTCTCATGTTGAAAAGGGCTCAAGCTCCATGACATCAAGAAAAGAAGTAGAGCATAAAAGGTGTGCAAGTGTCATCAATGGTTCCATAAAAAAGGAAGATCGCACACCCTCAAAAGAGATAAAAGAAAATAGAATCAACAACTTTCAGTACATAGGACTCAATGTGAAGCTTACAAAAGAGATGCACCACCAAGAATATTGTCCCCATCTAGGTATTCTAGCATATTTCTTAGTTATGTTTATTCATGTACTAACTCTGGGCACATGTCTTGCAGAGTTTACGATAGAAATGACTATCAAAGTCATTATCAAAACCATAGAAGCAAGCTTGTAATAAAACAAGGCACATACCTAATTCCACCATCATTTAGGTATCACTTAGAATTCTTAAAATGGCACAACTATGGACATATGGACCGTGACTACAAAATCATGATGAAGTCCTCCATGAGAGAAAAGACCAATTTCAGGAACAAGACTGTTTGGAGAAGAAAATAAGAACAAGGAGAATAGGTAAACAAAGAAATCCCATAGAACATGATTTCAAGAAATGAAAATACACAAGACCATGTTGAATTTACTGGTGGAGAATAAATTGATATTCAATATGATGATCTTGAAGAAACACATGTTCATGTATCATTCTTAACAATTGAGCTTGATGACTCCATGTCCTGTGAGTTTTGAAGAGGGGGGGGGGGGTATATATAGAAATATGTGCACATTTGAAGATTTATCCTTTGACAAGTTGGAATATGGAAGAATTCGTCAATGTAGGATTCAAAATTAAGGGATATTTCAGTGGAGTCGTCGTCATGGACAAAATTGCAAGAGGACTCGTTATCGTTGATGCATATTGACAAGAAAAATTAACTGTGGTAAGCCATGAGAAGCATATCATGATAGGGGAAGAAAAGTAGTAAAAGCGAGACATGAAATTTTATAGGAAGATAGAGGAAGATATTTCATTAGGGGGAGTAACCCTTTGCCATTTATGTTAAAGGTGTAGAGAAATCAGGAAAAGAAGATTAGAGTTAGGGGGAGCAGTGATCGTAGGGGAGTATGTGTTGCAATCAATGAAAGGAGGGGGGGATTGTTGAATGGTGTTTTTATTGATGCCAACATCAATTATTGAACACTCTTAATACTTGTTTAGATTGCATTAATTGTAATCTCCAAAATATAAGAAGCCTTGGAAGGATAATATACCTTGTTTTTGATAAATATTTTGGATAAAAATATCTCTATATATTCACTCAATACCATCATAGGAATATTCTTCTCATCATGCCGATTCCAATGGTATATGGTATGGCTCATGGATCATCTCAAATTTATAGATATGATTGATTAAATATTGAAATCCCTTCTTGTGGTCAAAATCCCCAAGATGAGATGATGTGGCATCTCATCATTAGTTAAGAAATTTGCTTAAATAATGAGGCCAAGAAGGAATTTTAATAAGGATTTTAATTAAATATTTGAGGTCAAAATTCCTTTGATAATCCATGGTTAAGGGCATAAAGTTAATTAACTTTTGGGAACAAGTCGTCCTCCTAAAAATATTTCACTTTGGCTCCAAATTTTTAATTCAAAATCAAGTTAGTTTCCCTCCTTTTTCTTCAAGTCATTTACATATGAGATCCGTCATTTCTCCTCTATAAAAGGGCACTCATTTCTTACATAAATGTATATATTAAACACTGATCAAAAGTAAGATATCTCTATAATCTTTCACGACCAAGTGTAGTCTTGAAAATTTTATTTGGAGGTCAAATTTCTGAAGGGTCTTGGGCTTAATTTTCTTGTCTTTTGGGCTATGGTCATTCGATGGATTTTTGACAAATATATGAGATTGTATAAAGTATCTCTTGAGGCCAGGTTGAAGGTATTTGCATAAGGATATTTCAGCCTCCTTCTTGAAGCAACTCCACTATGATTAAGGGCAAATTATGGCATGTTTATGAGCTAAGATTTTCACTAGTTTTTATGTTTCTTTTTTGGTAAATCAACCCTCTGTAATAGGTCACGTATGAACTAAAAAGGGAAAATATTTGAATTATTTAAGGTGATTTACCTATGTTCTAATTTTGGCCTTGTGTATTTGAAGTATGATCAAATTCATAAATTTGAACATATTCAATAGAGGGCTACTTGTATCGTCTTAAAGTCTGAGGTTTTAGCATCCTTATTTTCTACACTAACCAAGTTATTTTGAAGCCACATTTGAATTATTTGAGACTCATTTAAGGTCTCGAACAATGAGTCTCAATTTTGTGCCCATTCTTGCAGATTATACACAAGAAGCCACTTCAACACAAACCTAGATTAGTGAAAACTAAAATGAATCATTCTCTTACGGCTAATCCAATGTTTTTGAGGCTCCCCAACTCAACCTTAAAAAATTACAATGCATGGTTTTATAATGTTTTCATGCTAGAATAACATTCACACAACTTCATAATGCGTATGGTTTCAAGCTTATTAGGACTATATCATTTTGATCCTCCAAAAGAACTCTTATCAATAACCATATAGTTTGACCCTTCTTCATTAAGGACCATGACTCATTCCAAGTTCTGTTGAAATGACACTTTTCCTAAGTTTGGAATAGAAAAATAGACCTGGATTGTTCGAAGGATTAGTACGAGTTCCTCTAAAGAGTGCTCTCATCATAACTTCAGGGTGAAGATTAGTCCAAGGCCTAATTTGAATATTTCTGGATCATTCATGTGATTGAGGTAAGCATAATGATTTGAATCATATTGAACCTACTTGAAACCATCTCTTAATTATAAAAGGCAATTTAAGGTGGAATATTTAGGTATCTTATGGAGTTTTGAAGCCTTATTATAATATGTGTTGAAGCTCTGTGACCTAATTAAGATTTGGAGTTCTAAAGTGTATTTGAATTTCATCAAATTTTATTCTCGTAGCACTAAAGTTATTGGCACATCAAGCTTCCATTGGAGCATATTTATTATGTTGGTATTTTTCATTGTTTTTCAAAGAATATCCTTGTTAGGCCCCTATACTACTAGTGTAACCCCTTATTGTTATTAGTACAACCCCATTATTATGTTGATGTACCCATGTAGTGCCCATATTGTTACTGTTGTGCCCCATAGAAGCCCACTATTGTTATTATTGTGCCCTTACATTATTATCGTTATGTCGGCTTTGATTATATTATGACCTCTTAGACTCTTATATATAGAAAGGAGGTCTTTTCATTTGTATCATCCAAGAATTGTTCATTTGTGTAATGTAAAGGAGGTTGCCCCCTCGAAGAGGCTGAATTCTAAGGCATTGTTCTATCTTTTCTAACTTTTTGTGAGCTGGTTTCATAACATTTGGTATCAGAGCTTTGAATTCTAGGGTTTCGCTGCTCCAGATAGGTCATCGTGGCATTTTCGCTATAACTATTTTTTTGTGATGTTTCATAAGAAAACAAAAAAAACCCATTTGAGAAGAAATCGCGTAGAACCTCAGGTCCAAATTTCAAAGATTTTTGCGCTATATTTGCGGAGATATGATCTAAGGAAGTTGGTTGCTCTGTAGACTCCTGAATTACATTCCAAACAGGTTACCCGGGGAAAATCGTCATAACTTTCTCTCTGAGCATCGGATTGAAATTTCGTAAGAAGTTACAGAAAGAGGACAGACTGTAGTTTCTTGTATATATTTTTCAGAGCCAAAGGTTGAAACAGTGACACATGGCACGTAGTACAAGTTCGCTCTACTGAACTAGTCTAATCAGGTCACTGTGAGAGATTTGGCATAACTCTTCCTTGGAGAATCCAATTTGGATAAGACTGGTGGCATTGGAAAGAGGACGCAAAGGGCTACTGTAGATCATGATTTTAGAACTAGAAGATATGAAATTACAAAGTTACAGTTGTTTCAAGATCGAGCTCCTAATATCAAGAAAAAGCGAGATGAGGAAGTTTGATGGCAAGGATCCGTAAATTGGATACTACAGATGGAGAAATATTTTGATCTACATGGTGTACCACTGTTACAAAAGGTATGTATTGCATCTTCATATTTAGAACCGGATCAATTTTTATGGTATAAAGGGCTTTGTTCTTGTAAACAACTTGTTACGTGGTCAATTTCACGGAGGAAATGATAACACATTATCAGGATACAAAGAGCAACACCTTCTTTAGAGCAACAACACAACAATTGGAAAGAGTAAAAGAGATTTGTTACATAGTGGAAAGTAAAATTATGGCAACAAGGAAGTCTACCCCTCACAACTATAATAATGGAAGTGTTGTTTCTCCTAGCATTCCACAACCTACAAGGTTTACACCACAACAATTGGAAGAGAAAAGAGAAAAAGGGATTTGTTACAATTGTGATAGCAAATGCACTAAAGGTCATAAGTGTGCTGAGAAGAAATTATTTTACATAGAGTATGAAGAGGAGGAAGAAAAGGATCAATAAACATCAAAAGAAGAGGATATATGCCAGGACCCAACCCCAAAGAAAGAGGAAATGAATCAGACCTTATCTTGTAAAGCATTGGCAAGAATTACCACTCCTCAAACTCTCAAGATAGAAGGACATATCAAGAAGAAAAATGTGCAAGAAGTGAAATATCACATCGAGAAAGAAGAAATGAATCCAACCATATCTTGTAATTCATTGGTTTGAATTACCACTCTTCAAACTATCAAGATAGAAGGGCATATCAAGAAGAAAAATGTTTAAGAAGTGAAAGATCACATCGAGCATCAAGAAATGAATCTGACCATATCTTGTAAAGGATTGGAAGAAATTACCACTCCTCAAACTCTAAAGATAGAAGGACATATCAAGAAGAAAAAGGTTCAAGCAGTGAAAGATCACATAGAGCATCAACAACAAGTTCTCCAATTTTTAAAGGATAACTCCACTTTGGTGCAAAATCAAATGAAACAATAGGTATATCAACATCGTAGTGAAAAATGTTTTGATGTAGGTTATTTGGTATTTTTACTACTACATCTCAAGCAAGCTATTTATGAGAAGGAAATGTTGGCAATACTACGTGCACTTAAGAAATGGCAACCTTACCGAATGGGAAGACACTTCAAGGTAAAAATGGATCATGATAGTCTTAAATACTTTTTAGAACAACTATTATCTTTATAAGAACAGAAAAAATGTGTCACAAATATGATGGGTTATGAATTTGACATCATCTATAGAAAATGGAAGAAAAATTTTGTTGCAGATGCACTCTCAAGAAAGGATGAGGATGTGGAAGCATTGTTTTGTGCTATTTCTATTATCCAACCAGATTGGATAAACGAAGCAAGGGATAAATGGAAGAACGACGAAGAAGTATGGCCACTTATTCAAAAGTTGCAAAAGATCCCAATTCAAACAATATTTCCAGAAATTGAAGAGGAAGGAAAAATCATATTGGACCCTGGAGCAGTCACAGAAACAAGAATCCAACAGCTATGAAATCGATCAATTTCAGAGTATCTCATCAAGTGGAAGAACTTACCTGCTAAATATTCCACATGGGAGGACAAGAATTTTATACAGAAGCATCAAGAAGTACTCAAGCATTGAGGACAACACTTTTTGAAGGAGAGGGGCATGTTAGGCCCCTATACTACTAGGGTAAATCTTTATTGTTATTAGTACAACCCCCTTATTATATTGATGTACCCATGTAGTGCCCATATTGTTACTATTGTGCCCCATAGAAACTCACTATTGTTATTATTGTGCCCCATAGAAACTCACTATTGTTATTATTGTGCCCTTACATTATTATTGTCATGTCACTCTGATTATATTATGACCCCTTAGACTCCTATATATAGAAAGGAGGTTTTTTCATTTGTATCATCCAAGAATTGTTCATTTGTGTAATGTAAAGGAGGTTGCCCCCTTGAAGAGGCTGAATTCTAAGGCATTGTTCTATCTTTTCTATATTTTTGTGAGCTGGTTTCATAACAATCCTTGGCACATCACTGTGTTAAATTTCACTCTCAAGGAATTTCTAAAGTTCTACAGAAGGTGTGATATTTTTCTGAAGCAACATCTATGGTTAACAATTTGAAGGTGAATTTTGCAGGAGATAAGGATGATGAAGGTCAGATATGTATTTCAAACATCTTTGGGATTTAAATGGTTGCAAATAAAAAGAGAAAAGGGTGTCAATTTAAACAAAAAATTTCGAGGTTTTGAAGAGCCAAGGAAGGTTGACTCACCATTCCATTTCTAAAGCCTACAACAGTTTTCCATAGGGTCTACTCTGATTGATTGAACACGTGTATTGAAGTTTTCTTGTAGACTATTGCCATCATCATATGACATTATCATAATTTTTTGTATCGGTGTTGGTTAGATGACTGTCACAAAGCAGCTAGGGTTTAACATTATAATACCACCTAGATGATTAGAATTGTTGTTGATAGTGTGCATTGTAGAGAAATTTTGTAGTGTTGCATGTTTGATGAGTTAGGATTTGACAACTTGACAAGTAAACAATATTATTGACAAAGAGAAGAGAGAAGATAGAGTTTTTGGGTGTTGCTACATTGTCTAGCAAGGTTTTGGTGCAAAAATATATTTGATTGAAGATATGATTTGATATATATATATATATATATATATATATATATATATAGTGGAGAAGTAGATTTAATTAAAGCTAAGGTTTGATATATAGATTTTTTAGAAGCATATTTGATTGAATCTAGGGATTGATGTACATTTTGAGACTAAGTAGATTTTGATTGAGAAAATATTTTATTGAAGTTTGTTTTGTATTAATTTTGATCACAGGTGGATCCAGTTTGAAAATTATGAAACATGGCCTTCTTGTTGAATAGGGTGGTGTTGATGCCTCGAAAATCGCTGAAACAACATTGGGGGATAACCACCCGGTCCGGACCTTAAAGCAGTTCCTTTTCCGTTTGGTGTGGTGGCTCCGATTGGTTTAACTAGGTCCAGTTACCTTCTCCCTATTGCTATTGGTTTATAATGTATCTTTACCTACCAATAGACAGGGATATCAGATCACTTCTTCTTGCTGATCAGGCAAGAGAATGACCCTTAAGCTGATTCGGGTTCAGCCAAACCACAACTAAAGTTTTGCCTCTTTGAGGAGAGGACTTAAAAGAATGTAGAATTTACTCTAAATGCAAGCTTATTCTATGATGCAAGCAAAAGAAACTAATCTAAATCCTATCTTAATTAGGCAGATATAGATCTAACCCAACTAAGAGCAAGATAATTAAAGTATTGGGATTTAGATATGTCTTGTTTATAATGAATATCAAATTAATGAAGTAGTTCAATTAACTGACATTATGGATACCAAAACACATCCTATTGAGACCTCTTAACTGAAATAATAAACCAACAACATTCAGGAAGTAGTTCACAAAAATGATATTGATTATCAAATCAATAAATCCAATAATTGAATAATGATATGTGGAAATAGTTCACAACACATTACCATTCAATAAATCAGTTTCATAAGACAGATTTCTGAGTAAGTAGTTACTCAAAAATCAGATTTTAATTCATAAGAACAGAGATACCTAATAACAATATTGAGACAAATTACCCATGTTGACAATAATGCACAAACATGAATAAAATGAGACATTCATGTTACCATAAAAATGAAACCGATATTTGAAACAGTAGTATTAAAAATACCAATTTATTGCATGCATTTCTCTGATCTTGGTCTTCAACAGTCCTTTACATTGCTTGAACTTTTGTCTTCAAAACTAGAGCCACAATAGTGCAAACTCTGTCCCTCATACATAATTCAAGATACAAAGAAAAAATCCTCAATAATCCCCAGATCTGAGATTTTCTCTCCTCTCTCCTACAACTCTAAATTCCTATTACAGTAGTGCTTTTAGAAGTCTAGAATTGCAGAGGAGAACAGCCTTTTATTACATTCTGCAATCTATTACTTATACTATCTGTGAAGGAATTCTTGAGAGGAAAGTTTGGTGAAGAGAAATCTGCTAAATCCAATTGCTGGAGCATTTTCATTGATTGAGATCCTTTTTCTCCATATTTCTTCCACTGTTTTCCTGCAAAAAGAAATCAAAATAAATTAAAATGCAACAATAAAATCAACATGGCATTGCTGGCATTTAAATCAAATCCAATCAAATTCTATAAAATATAAATTCTCTATTGATGCCTGGGATGATTTAATTGGCCAAGAATATCATTGACGAGTGAATATGCAATTAGAAGAGGCCTGGACCAATGAAAATAAAACTCAGAAAAATGATTTTGTTTTCAAAATTCGGAGCTTGATCTTCTGCCTGATTTTTGACCCAATAAATGACCAAATCTGTCAATGAAATCTCCTCAGAAATATTCTCCTTGATTTTATCTTTCCAATGAGCCGTCCTGAGCCTCATTTGGCCAAGTATAACTCATTCTATGAGCTTCCAAAGTTGATGAGTCAAATCTGGCATGAATTTGGAAATTCTGTTGCTGGGCTAAAAAAATGTAATTAAAAACTAATCCTAAATTAGTCTCTAATTAATTCTAATTTAATTGCTAATTATAAACTAAACTAATTATTAGTAAACTATTTATTAATTAATATATAACTAACTATTATAATTAACTAATTACAAACTATATAATATTAATCTAAATAATAATTACAATTTTATTTATTTAAATTAATTATATTACATATATTAATTAATTTAAAATTAATTATTTAAATTAATGTATAAAAATAAATAAATAAATATAAACTACCCCCACTTATTCTCACCATTAAATATTTAAACCTTTTAAACTAAAGCTATTATCACCCTACGTTATTACATAAGCCTCTTTAAAACCATGAATGGAGTTATGGTAAGTACCTTATGCCTTTCGCATCGGCAAATCGGAGGATGGAGGGGCTCATTAAAATGTGTCAAGTGAACTTCCCCGATCCGATATCACATCGGGGGTTATGGTGTGTATCGGGGGTTTGTAAAATGCATTGCGAACAAAACTTCCGACCCGATATCGCATCGGGGGTTATGGTGTGATATATATATATATATATATATATATATATATTTTTTTTTTTTTATATATTAAATTTTAGTTTAATTAAATTAATTATATTCTAAATAATAATTAATTTAATTAATCTGAAATTTAATATTAACACTCAATTTTGATTTTGATTTTATTTTAGGAGGGTTATTTTATAAACTACAACGACTTTTAATAAAAGTAAAAATAAAAATAACTACAGCCACTTCGAAAATTTTTGGTTTTCGAGATTAATAATTGATTTAGAAATTGGAGTAAATTTCTTAAATCTCGATACTTAATGATTTGGCCGCATAACTAAAAATGAAAAATGTTAGTAAAAACTCGCTACAGGTTAATATTTAAAATGAATGCCTTATTGAACTAATTTATTTACAAAATGCAATATTGTACATTTTATGCATTTTTAACCCAGGCTAGATAAATGATGAGACTTCAAAGGAGTGCCATTTTCAAACCAGTTGACCAAATGAGGCGAAACAAACGTCAATGGGAAGCTTATAAAAAATCGATTCTAACAAAGCAATCAAAACAAGAATCCAAGGAAAACAAAAAATTAACAAAAGCGTAGGGCAATCAACTAAATAAAAATCCAAAAAGGTGTTTAGCCAAATTTTTTATAGAAAGGGTCCCCATTATTTGAGTTGAGCAAGTCAAGAATGGGGGGGTTGTGTTTTTACCACAACAATGGCGACACACGGGAGAAGAACCAGTTATCTCTCTTTGATATGAATTAGATTTAAAGTAAAAATAATTAAAGAAGAGAGAATTATTTTTTTGGAATGCTTGACTAGGTTCATTAATCTTAATAAAAACAAGAATCATATAACTATAATTTTCCTCAAAATTTCTCATAAATTAAAATATTTCAAAACTCTATATCAGTCCTTAATTAGTTGTAGAGATAAAGCAGGGGTCACTTTACAACTTAGCTTTTAAAATATACTCCTTTGTCATAGGTAGAGCCACTGCTGCCAGCAAACATCTATAGTTTCGACAGGGTTACCTTTTATTCATAAATGATTCAGAATCCCATCTTTTTAAGAATTATTGATCCAGAGATAAATCCATTTATATATGTTTATTTATTTATTTTTTTGAATTTTATTTGTTTATAAATCTGAAAAGCCATTGTCCCGGTTTGGTGGCCAGATAGTTGACAATGCCATTCACTAGCTATAATCGGACTGAACAAGCTGGCTCGTGATGAGACCCCTTGTCTTATAATTGTTTGAAATCATAAGCCATTACCCTGGTTTGTTTAGCAGTGTTGGTAATGTCAGCCTATTTTTTCCCTATGATCATGGTAAGCAGGCTCATGATGAGACCTCTTATCTTTTAAGTTTAAATATATTTCTGGATTATACTCTAGAAAAATAAGACTCTTGGGGACAGGGAGAATCATTGACTCCTTAAGAGTTAAGAATGACAATTTCAAAGTTGAAGGTGCTTTGCTGTAAAGTGTCTTTACTTGGTTAAAAATAACTTTTCTTGATTGATAATAGAACTCTGAAAGATCCTAATGAAATTTTGAAATCTCAAAATGATTACAATTTGATGAAAAAGAAAATTTTCAGATTTTATGATACTTTGCCAACTTCTCTTGATTGGTAATCTCTTCCTTAAGTATGTCTACCTTTATAATAAGAAAATCAAACTTCACTAAGAGATTCAAGCTAATAGGTGACTATTAACAATTTTTCTCCATGTATCCTGACCATTGTTAGGTAACAAAAAGAACTTCCACATAAATCACGGCAAAGTCACCAAAATCAAAACTGAAAACCAAAAGAAAAGAAGTCTTATGCTAAAATGAGAAAAGAAATCAGCGAACAAAAATTAAAACAAAGAAATCTCTAAAAATGGAAAGGAAAATCCAAGTTTCGCAAGATAAACTCAAACAAGAATGTTTATACCAATGTCTCCACAATATGAAGAAAAGAAAATAATCATGTAATCATTCCTTCTTATGTTGAGATTTAGAAAAATCATACCTCGCAGGGTTGTGAGTGTTTTAGGCTTTTTTTGGATAGCAGCGACGATAAAATTCAACCACAATGAAAACTTTATGTTTGATAGTAATCTTCTTGTTTCAAAGCATCATCTTAATCATTTTCTAATAAAAGGAATGCTTAAAGAAACAAACTAAAGGTTCAGAAACTTCCTGGTATCGCTGTTTTGATGAAGATTATCACTGCTTCTTGAAATAAAGCCAAGAGAAGAGTATAAGACTTTGAAAATATGATCTTCAGATGGAGGATTGGAAACTTCAAATGGAGAGCTGCAAAACAGAGTTTTATATCAGCATAATTTAAAAACAAAAATGAAACTAGAGTGATGAAATGGAAATTAATGAAAGTGGGCACATGAATCTTACCATTGGATAATTGCTTTTGATCTTACTTGAAAGGTATCAATTTCTCCAAACTAGCTGACTCCTTATTTTAATTAACATTAAAAACATGAAGAAGTCACACTAACCAAAATCCTATAACCCAAAATCATTATTTATTTTATTTAAACTAAAGCAAGCAGTAAAATGTCAAAATAGAATGCTTAGTGTTCAGGGGAATTGAAATTAAAACAAATGCATCAGAAATGAGAATGAGAATTTGCAGTAATGACTATTCCTCAGAATATTATACATTTCATATAAACTCCATGATTTGATAAATTGTCCAGAATCAAGACCAAATCCAAGATAATAAAATTTAAATATGAAGATAAAGGTCTTGAATTCCATTTTTTAATTATGGAATTATATATTTAAAACTAAAATTTATGAAAAATTGAAATGATTTTTGTATGTTGCAAATTTGTCATCAATTGTCTTTTTCCCATAGTGGTTACCCAAGCTCGTTTTAACACATCGCCTCATCGGATGATCCACACAACATGTTTCTTCACCATGCTTGAATTTTAATTTGCAAGACTTCAATTTTATTGCTATGCCATATATTGATTAAATGTTAACGGCTTAGAGACATGCATTGGAAGTTCTCGCATCAAATGTTGCAATGGCGAATCGCCGATATGAAAATATGCGATGAGAAGTTGTGCTATGAGATGGAGTGATCGCATCTTTAAAGAAATATTATATCGGGGATTGGGGAATATTGACACTGTGCTTCCCACATCGCGCATCGCACATCGCAGAATCAGAGATTTGATGTAAGCATAAATAACAATGCGACGAAGCGATTGCGATATCGGCGATTGGCAAACTTTTGGTACCCGATATAACACGATATGATTCTTGCGATGCCGATATGCGATAAATGACGTGGCTAGTCGGCGATCGGCAATTTTAAGCACATGGTGTAACAATATTTGATATGCCGATATGCGATGAAGAGTGGACCCGATAACTTTATGATGAAAATTTGATAACATATCGGATCCGAGACATCGACCCTTTAAAATTATGTTCCTACCATTATTGTGATTAAACGGACGCGATATTTTTTAAACTTGATTTGAATTTCATATCGGGTCCAGAATTATGTGTTTATCGCAATATCGGTAAAGTTGATTATCAGAGATCGGCGATTCATGATAATGGAAGTATATGTCAACTGCAAAGCTCCGATATGCGAAATGCGATATGGCATATGAGTAAGATAAAACATCGGAGGTATTTTATGAACAATTTGTTATCAAAAGAAATGCTAAGAACTACTTCCGATGGAATCTTATGATGCGAATGCTCTTATGATATTCCTTGAAATTTCAATTGTGTTTTCTAAGTGAATAAAAGCAAAATTAAAAATGCTTAAATTCTAATGCATCACAAATAAAATTTCCCTCAGCCTATTGCAAATTTGAATTGGGTTTGCTGCTTACTTCAAGTTTTGAAAACAAATGAAAACCTGCAAATAAAACAAAACACAAATCAAAAATAAACTAAGGAAAATATGAACTAATAATGGATGAGAATAAACTTGTAAATGCGTACCTGAAAGGAATTTGTCTGTAAATTTTACCTTATGAATCTTCAAATTCTTCCTTCGATTTATCCAAATTTTGACTTTGTTCAAAATCATCTCATCATTTATTCTAAATCTAAGTGTGCAATCAGCCTAAATAAAGTCTGTTTATTCATGTCCAGGGAATATAAAATTTATCAGAAATAAATATTAAGCTATGCTTCCCTTTCGAAGTGAAACAACAATTTATTACCTCTGCTCATTCTGAATTATTCTTGAGAAAAATCTGTATTGTTATAGTGACTGTTCAATAATGCCTTCAGTAAATAAAGATGATGCATTTTACAGCATCAGATAATAAACTAAAGATTAGAATGAGATTAAGCCACTAATTGTAGAAAAATATCAAAACAGATTTGAATGTGTGCACTTGGCAAAATGGACATCCTTAAAATCAGCTTTTAGCAAACTCCGAGGAAGATAATATGAACTTCATATGATTACCGTGAAAGGTTAGACTGATTAATAATGATTGAATTAAAATTAAGCTTATGATAGACAGTGACACATTTCATGGGATAATGGGGTCATGAAGCTTTTTTTTTTTCCACTGGAAAAATCATAATCTTTTCATTATATGGAAAAAATTACATGTTGTAGATGCGTTTAGCATATGCTGTATGTTCATTCCGCCATATAAGCGTGAGGTTGTTTTTACTTGCTGTACTAACAAAAAGAGCAAAAAAAGCATCTCATAGGATGTTCTGTTATCATCATATATATAAGTTGCCACTCAGGGCTATCAATAGTTTCATTTTCAGCTATGTACAATATTGTTCAAAAATAAATATCAGATCATATCATATTCATGGGCTGGCTGCCCGGGGATACTGTGCATCTATATACGGCCGGTGGTAGTATTGGTATGCATTGTCACCGCGCTGCTCCTGTATCATCCACTCGCCTCTGGGAAGTGCCGTAGCCTCCTTGGATAGTTGATCGGCACTGCTGTTGTGTTCCCTATAGATATGATATCAAGAGATATCAATAAACTGTGCCTTCAATAAATATATTTCGTCCAATATGCTGCTGAGTGTGTGAGTATGACATGCAGTGTTATTGTTGAACCAATCTATGATAATCTTTGAGTCTCCATATATGTTCAAATGCAAGCAATTGTGGCTCAATGCAAAATGTAGAAGATGGCAGAGAGTGATGAGCTCAGCGAAATTATTTGAACCAGCACCCAAACCCAGCTTAGCTTTGTAGTAGTGTTGTTCTGCTTTGTAGAGTATAAAGCCCCCTCCAAGGTCATGAAGCTTTTTATCCTCAAATCCTTACCATATAAATTTCAAAAGAAAATTTTAGAAGGAAATCCCGAAATGAAGAAAAGTGGCTTTGAGGCAATCGATACCAAGTGCAACTTTAATTGAATTTAATCAAGACATTATTCGAAATAGGCAGAGTAGAGGTATTGCTGTAAGAAATTTAAAAGAAAGCAAGAATTAAAATTTTCTGATAGGGAAAAATGTTTTCACTGAACATGTATGAGAATGGCTGATTGCTTTGTTTTATTTTTAATCTACAAAATTGTTAAAAATAAATTATCTATACAAAACAAACTAACTAAATTAATTCTACTCCTATTCTAACCATATACATGAAAATGACTAGGTATAGTCATATTTCCAGTGTAGCCATTTTCTCATTTTTATTCCCGCGTTTATGTACAGTTCAAATGTTAGTAATAAAAATACAGATTTGACTAAACTAAGGAAAATAAATATGAAATCAGAATGTACAGTTATTGTTAGGAACTTAATTAAAATCTCTCTCTCTTGAAATTTCCTTTCCAATTGACTACCAATTGGATCATAAAAATCTGGATGGATTTCTATTAAGGATTGAGAAATGTTCAAAGGAAGAGATAACAGGCCAGATTGTGAAGATGAGCTTTTAGATTCTTTGACCTGAAAAAATTTGTTAGTGTTATGTACAAATGTTAAATCATTGACAATTTTCCTTGAAGGAAAAATTTCCAAACAATTTTCAAATGAGTCAATGAAAAATGGATGGAAGCCTTTCAAATAAAATGACAATTTATTAATTGAATTGAATTGCTGGCCAGATTGCAAAAATACATTCTCTTGTTGACATTGCCTTTGAAAAGATAGAAGCTTTTGATGAAACATTAGCATTGATATAAATTGGAATATTAATATCTTTCGATGCTGATGATTATAATATGAAACTTGAATTTCCAAATTGGGCAATACATCAATTGAGTGTTTGATAGTAAGGTATTCAATATGCCAGCGAAAAGTGTGGAAAATTTGAAAAATTAAATTTGATTTTATACAAAATAAGTGGGAAAATAAAAATAAAATGAAATTACTATTTTTACAACTAATGTTACAGCACATTTGGGATCGTTTTGAAATGATTTCAATTTCACAAGGAATGGCCAGAATTATGGAATTTGGGTAATTTCGAATTCCAACTTGTGAAATAGAAAATGAATTATGATTATGAATAGGAATGGGAGTTTGATCCTCATATGAATCATAAATTGGAATGATTTTTTGAATGGTGAAATCATGAAGATAATTTGCTGCTCTAAAATGAGGATTAGTTGGGATAATTCCTAAATTGAAGCGTTCCTCATCCTCAGATGTTATTTGAATTTTATCATGAGGATTCTCTTGAGAATAATAGATATCAACATCCTCAATGTCAGAGTAATCATCATAAATGACCTCACAAGATTGTCTGGAATTCCCTTCGATTTCATCCAATATACCAAAAGGAGGAACAAAAATCTCATGTTCATTAGTGGCAAAAGAATGATCAATTATTGTTTCTTTATCTTGATAAAAATTTAATGGTAATTCATTTAAATCATCCTCTTTAATTTCTAAAATATCATTGATACTAAGAGGAGAAAAATTACTATCATTAAAAATATTAGGATAAAGGGAAAAATGTGAACCTGAAACAATGCATTTAAAACTATCTCTGTTTGAGAGCTCTTGTGCATTATGCTCATTGTAAATTTCAGATTGCAGATCATTCCTTTGCATACTCATGCTTTCTTGAAGAAGGCTTCTTTGCTGCTCTGATTTTGGCATTTGCTCATCATGGAGAAATTCAGAAATTTGTACAACAGTTTGCATTTTATTTACTTTGATTGCTGCTTGTACTTGCTGATTTGCGATTTGATTCTCCGAATTTACTTCAAAGTAGCTTTCATATTTCAAGGCGGCTTTTTCCCTAAAATTGCTATTGTTGTCTTCTTGCATTTGAATGGAAATATTTTCCAAGCTTTGTGAAACCACTTCATCACCATTTATTTGCACATCCATATTGGAATTCTCATTTATATTAGAAGGGGATGGAACAAAGCTCGAATTAATTTCATATGGATTGGGAATGGTTGGAAGAGAACAAATATATTCAAACCAATCTAATGATTCTTCTTCCATAGGTTTATCTTCGTCTTTAAATCTTAAGCAATTCAAATGAAATCAAATATTAAAATCATTAACAGACTCATTTTCAAACCTACGTGGATATTCAATTTCTTCACATACATGTTCATAATCATAGCTGTCGAATTTACAAATGAAAATTGTAACAAATTGATCCCAGCTGTGGATTGAAGCAACTGGAAGAGTTCTACACCAGCTTCTGGCTTTTGCCGCAAATGTAAGAGTAAAAATTCTGCATAAGATGCCTTCATCAATTCCTTGAAAATCATAATTTGAAACATTTTGAATAAATTGAAAGACATGGTTAAAAGCAGAAGAATTTATCTTACCATTGAATTTTATGTGAGACAAGAGTCTTACCACTTCGGGTGGAGTATTGGAGGATGCACGTCCATGGATACAACTCTAAATTGGAAGTTTAAGAGGAGTCATCACAATAAATAAAATATTAAATTTGAAAAGACTCCAATAGACAAAAAATCTCAGGCCCTCCTTTTAGCGCCAAAAATGTTGATGCCTTGAAAATCGCTGCAACAACATTGGGGGATAACCACCCGGTCTGAACCTTAAAGCAGCTCCTTTTGCGTTTGGTGTGGTGGCTCCGACTGGTTTAACTAGGTCCAGTTACCTTCTCCCTATTGCTATTGGTTTATAATGTATCTTTACCTACCAATAGACAGGGATATCAGATCACTTCTTCTTGCTGATCAGGCAAGAGAATGACCTTTAAGCTGATATGGGTTCAGCCAAACCACAACTAAAGTTTTGCCTCTTTGAGGAGAGGACTTAAAAGAATGTAGAATTTACTCTAAATGCAAGCTTATTCTATGATGCAAGCAAAAGAAACTAATCTAAATCCTATTTTAATTAGGCAGATATAGATCTAACCCAACTAAGAGCAATATAATTAAAGTATTGGGATTTAGATATGTCTTGTTTATAATGAATATCAAACTAATGAAGTAGTTCAATTAACTGACATTATGGATACCAAAACACATCCTATTGAGACCTCTTAACTGAAATAATAAACCAACAACATTCACGAAGTAGTTCACAAAAATGATATTGATTATCAAATCAATAAATCCAATAATTGAATAATGATACGTGAAAATAGTTCACAACACATTGCCATTCAATAAATCAGTTTCATAAGACAGATTTCTGAGTAAGTAGTTACTCAAAAATCAGATTTTAATTCATAAGAACAGAGATACCTAATAACAATATTGAGACAAATTACCCATGTTGACAATAATGCACAAACATGAATAAAATGAGACATTCATGTTACCATAAAAATGAGACTGATATTTGAAACTGTAGTATTAAAAATACCAATTTATTGCATCCATTTCTCTGATCTTGGTCTTCAACAGTCCTTTACATTGCTTGAACTTTTGTCTTCAAAACTAGAGCCACAATAGTGCAAAATCTGTTCCTCATACATAATTCAAGATACAAAGAAAAAATCCTCAATAATCCCGAGATCTGAGATTTTCTCTCCTCTCTCCTACAACTCTAAATTCCTATTACAGTAGTGCTTTTAGAAGTCTAGAATTACAGAGGAGAGCAGCCTTTTATTACATTCTGCAATCTATTACTTATACTATCTGTGAAGGAATTCTTGAGAGGAAAGTTTGGTGAAGAGAAATCTGCTAAATCCAATTGCTGGAGCATTTTCATTGATTGAGATCCTTTTTCTCCATATTTCTTCCACTGTTTTCCTGCAAAAAGAAATCAAAATAAATTAAAATGCAACAATAAAATCAACATGGCATTGCTGGCATTTAAATCAAATCCAATCAAATTCTATAAAATATAAATTCTCTATTGATGCCTGGGATGATTTCATTGGCCAAGAATATCATTGACGAGTGAATCTGCAATTAGAAGAGGCATGGACCAATGAAAATAAAACTCAGAAAAATGATTTTATTTTCAAAATTCGGAGCTTGATCTTCTGCCTGATTTTTGACCCAATAAATGACCAAATCTGTCAATGAGATCTCCTCAGAAATATTCTCCTTGATTTTATCTTTCCAATGAGCCGTCCTGAGCCTCATTTGGCCAAGTATAACTCATTCTATGAGCTTCCAAAGTTGATGAGTCAAATCTGGCATGAATCTGGAAATTCTGTTGCTGGGCTAAAAAAATGTAATTAAAAACTAATCCTAAATTAGTCCCTAATTAATTCTAATTTAATCGCTAATTATAAACTAAACTAATTATTAGTAAACTATTTATTAATTAATATATAACTAACTATTATAATTAACTAATTACAAACTATATAATATTAATCTAAATAATAATTACAATTTTATTTATTTAAATTAATTATATTACATATATTAATTAATTTAAAATTAATTATTTAAATTAATATATAAAAAAATAAAATAAATATAAACTACCCCCACTTATTCTCACCATTAAATATTTAAACCTTTTAAACTAAAGCTATTATCACCCTACGTTATTACATAAGCCTCTTTAAAACCATGAATGGAGTTATGGTAAGTACCTTATGCCTTTCGCATCGGCAAATCGGAGGATGGAGGGGCTCATTAAAATGTGTCAAGTGAACTTCCCCGATCCGATATCGCATCGGGGGTTATGGTGTGTATCGGGGGTTTGTAAAATGCATTGCGAACAAAACTTCCGACCCGATATCGCATCGGGGGTTATGGTGTGATATATATATATATATATATATATATATATATATATATAGATATATTTTATATATTAAATTAATTATATTTTAAATAATAATTAATTTAATTAATCTGAAATTTAATATTAACAATCAATTTTGATTTTGATTTTATTTTAGGAGGGTTATTTTATAAACTACATCCACTCTTAATAAAAGTAAAAATAAAAATAACTACAGCCACTTCGAAAATTTTGGGTTTTCGAGAATAATAATGGATTTAGAAATTGGAGTAAATTTCTTAAATCTCGATACTTAATGATTTGGCCGCATAACTAAAAATGAAAAATGTTAGTAAAAACTCGCTACAGGTTAATATTTAAAATGAATGCCTTATTGAACTAATTTATTTACAAAATGCAATATTGTACATTTTATGTATTTTTAACCCAGGCTAGATAAATGATGAGACTTCAAAGGAGTGCCATTTTCAAACCAGTTGACCAAATGAGGTGAAACAAGCGTCAATGGGAAGCTTATAAAAAATCGATTCTAACAAAGCAATCAAAACAAAAATCCAAGGAAAACGAAAAATTAACAAAAGCGTAGGGCAATCAACTAAATAAAAATCCAAAAAGGTGTTTAGCCAAAATTTTTATAGAAAGGGTCCCCATTATTTGAGTTGAGCAAGTAAAAAATGGGGGTGGGGTTGTGTTTTTACCACAACAGGTGGTTGGGTGGTTCTAAGATTGAGAGTGATGTCTCCTTCAGGTCGGAGCATGAGAACACTTAAGGGGGTGGTTCTAGGTAAGGTTAGAGCCTGTGTAGGGTATTGGAGCATCATTTTAGTAGGAACTGATAAGGCTGGGGTGTTGGAGCACCCTTCTAGTTGGATCTAGTAAATTAGGGTGTTGGAGTCTCCTTTAGGTTGAATCTTGTAAATTAGGGGGTTGGAGCCTCCTTCAGTTGATGCAAAAAATATGTGAAGTTGGATCTTGCTAACTGATGTAAATTTTCTAGACCTATATTAAGAAGCGTTTGGTGGTTTTTCTCCCAGAAGGGTTTTCACCTAAAAATATTATGTCTATTGTCTCTAATATTATCCATTGTTGAATAGTGTTGTTGATTTATATTTTTGATCTAATGCTAATGTTAATTATTTCTCCGTGAAGTTAAAAATTAACTAGTTGAAGGGAAATATTGATTCTCCTCCCTCTCAGTATTTCCAACAATTGGAATCTGAGCAGGTTCTAGAAGCTAGTAGTCTAACCACTAGAAGGGAGATCACAGAGTGCACAAAGATCAAAGTTCCAATATTTAATGGAAAAATTTATGTGCTTTGGAGTGGAAGGATGAAAGAATATGTACAAGCATAGGGATATAATGTTTGGCATGCTATAATGATTGGATATACAAGACCCTCTACTCCTCCAACATATGATGTAGGTAAGAATATTCATGATAGTAATGCTAAATATATGAGTGATATTTTGAATGGTATAATAGAGTCAGTATATGCCAAAGTAATGCATTGAAAATCAGTGAATGACATTTGGGACAAGCTCCAAAATATATATGAAGGGGATAAGAAGGTCAAGGAGGCCAAGTTTCAAACATTCAGAGGAAAATTTGAGTAGTTGAAAATGAATGAAGATGAAAATATTGCAGCTTATTTTCTTGAGGTTGATGAAGTAGTAAACGCCATACAAGGATTGAGAGAACCAATGGAAAGAAAGGTAATTATCTGAGTAATCCTGAGATCACTTCTAATGAGATTTAATGCTAAAGTATCAACGTTAGAAGAAAAATCAAACATATAATATGTTAGCATAGATGAGTTTCATGGAATACTTACAACCTACGAAATAAGAACATAGTAGGATAACCTGTCCAAAAGAGAAGAAACTTTTACGACATCCAAGAAGGTAGGGAAAAATAAGCAAAAGTCTGAGTCGAGCCCTAGTTGTAGCTGTATTAAATTTTTAGATGAAGAGATTTCAAATTTTGTGAGGAAATTGAATAGAAGAATCATTAAATACAAAGGTAAGCTTCCCTTGAAGTGTTTAAATTGTGATGAAGTTGGTAATTTTTCTAAAAATGCCCTTATACAAAAAATCAGATAATGAAGAGGAAGAAACTCCTAGGGAAGTGAAGAAGAATCAAATAAGATACAAGAAGCAAGGTAAAAAGAAAAGATTTAAGAAAAGTTTCTACTCAAAGGAAGATATCTATTCATCCAAAGAAGAGAGTGACAACGACAATGAAAAAAAGAGAGTATTATTCATGGAAAATGATAACTGAAAAGAATCTCCCTAAACACAAGAAGAAGATGATGAAGAAGAAGTCAAGGTTGATCTAGAAAGAGAACTTCTCAACACCCTAAAAGACCTTAAGGTGTAAAGAAGAAATATCGAGAAATTGGAAACAAAATTAAGTAAACTAAAGAAGCACACTAAAGGTCTCAAGAAAAACATGGAAGAGTCAGAAAATATTATCATTCATCTCAAAGTGCAGTTGGAAGAGGCAAATAAAATTGAATATTTTCTCAAGAAGGAGTTGGAAGACAATTCAAAAGAGGGTTTAGAAGTAGAGATAGTCTCTATGTGAAAGGAAGCGTTGAAAAGGAATGTCCAACAAAACTTTGCGAACAATTCCAAAGTATGGGATGAGATCATTAGCAGTGAAAGACCATATGATGATAAATATGGACTAGGCTAAAAACCCTCTCATGTTGAGAAGGGATGAAGTTCCATGAAAACGGGAAAAGAAGCAAAGCAGAAAAGTTGTGCAAGTGTCATCAAGGGTTCCATCGAAAAGGAAGATCACATGCCCTCAAAAGAGATAAAATAAAACAAAAAAAAAACCTGCAGTAGATAGGACTTAGGATGAAGCTTACAAAAGAGATGCACCACCAAGAAGATTCCCCCTATCTAGGTACTCTAACATATTTCTTCATGTACTAACTTTGGGCACATGGATATGGATTGTAGAGTTTACAACATAAATGTCTATAAAAATCATTATCAAAACCATAGAAGCAATTTTGAAAGAACACAAGGAAGATACCCAATTTCACCATCATTTAGGTTTCATGTAGAGTGCTTCAAATGCCACAAATATGGAGATATGTCTCATGACTGTAGAAGAGTGATGAAGTATCGCATGAGAGAAAACACCAATTTTAGAAACAAGAGTGTTTGAAGAAGAAAACAAGAGAAAGAAGAACCGCTGAATAAAGAAATCCCAGAGACCATGTTTTCAGGATTTGAAAAGACACAAGACCATGATGAATCTACAGGTGGAAAAGAAATATAGATTCAAGATGATGATAATGAAGAAACACGTGTTCATGTATCATTCTAAAAAATCGAGCTTGGCGATTCCATGTCTTGTGAATTTTGAAAAGGGGGGGTCTATGTAGAAAAAGGTGCACATTTGAATATTTACCCTTTGATAGGTTGGTATATAGAAGAAGTTGTCAGAGAAACATTCAACATTAAGGGAAGTTTTAGTGGAGCAACAATCATAGAAAAAATTCCAAAAGGACTTATTGTCATTGATGCACAAAGGCAAGTAGAATCAGTTGTGGTAAGCCACGAGAAGCATAACATGTCAGGGGAGAAAATTAGTAAAAGTAAGACATGAAATTTTATAGGAAGACAAAGGAATATATTCATCAGGGGGAATATCCATTTGCCATTGATGTTAAAGGGGGAGAGAATAAGGAAAAGAATATTATAGTTGGGGGGAGTATGTGTTTCCATTAATCAAAAAGTTGAATATTTTTGAATGATGTTGTCATTCATGCCAACATCAATTCTTCAATGCTCTTAATATTTGTTTGGATTGCATCAGTTGGAACCTCCAAAAGACAAGAATCCATGGAAGGATAAGATACCCCATGTTCGATTAAGATTTTTGATAGGAAGATATCTATACTTTCCCTCAAGATAATCATAGGAATATTCTCCTCGTCATGTTGATTCCAATGGTATTTGGCATGCCTCATGGCTTATCTCGATTGCGTAGATATGATTGGTTAATATTGAAAATCCTTCTTGTGGTCAAAATCCCTAAGATAAGATGATGTGACAACTCATCATTGGTTAAGAATTTTTCTCAAATAATGAGGATAAAAGGGATTTTTAATGAAGAATTTAATTAAATATTTCAGGTCAAATTTCATTTTCTAAGCCATGGGTAGGGGAATAGATTTAATTAAATTTTGGGAACAAGTCAACCTCCTAAAAATATTTCACTCGCTCCAAAATTTGAATTCAAAATCAAGTCAACTTCCTTAATTTTTCTTCAATTTGGATCCATATGAGATCCACCCTTTATTCCCCATAAAATGGAACTAATTTCCTCCAAACACGTTGGATTAAATGCTGATCAAAAGTAAGATATATTTGTAATATTCTGTGTCCAAGAGTAGTCTTGAATATCTAATTTGGAGGTCACATTTCTGAAGGTCCTTGGGCTTAATTTTCTTGTCTTTTTGGCAATGTTCATTTACTACATTTTTGAGCAATCTCTAAGATTATCTGAAGTATCTCTTTAGGCCATGTTGAAGGTATTTAAAGAAGGATATTTCAGCGTCCTTTTTGAAGCACATCTGCTCTGATTGAGGGCTAATTATGGCGTGTTTTTGAGTTAATATTTTTGTTTGTTTTTATTCTTCTCCTATGGTAATTAGACCTTATGAAATAGGGCATGTATAAACTAAACAATGATAATATTTGAAGGAGTTCAAGTGATTTACCTTTGTTCTGTTTGCGGCCTTGTGTATCTAAAGTAAGATCAAATTCCTGAATTTGAACATATTCAATGGAGGGCTACTTGTATCATATTAAAGTCTGAGGTTTCAGCCTCCTTATTTTCTACATTGATCGAGTTATTTTGAAGTCATGTTTGCACTATTTGAGACTTATTCAAGGTTTGGAACATAGTGTCTCAAATTTTGAGCCCATTATTGCAGACTGTACATAAGGAGCCACTTAAATGAAAACATAAATTTTGAAACCTAAATTGCATCATTATGCTTGTGGCTAATCCAAATTTTTCGAGGCTCCCCAACTCAAACTTTACTAGTTACAATGCATGGTTGTCTAAGTTTTTCTTTGGAAAGTCATCTACATCGCTCCATGGAGTGTATGGCTTCAAGCCTATCTTGATGACAAATTAGATCAGATCTGTGGCATTCTGATCCTCCAAAAGAAATGTTATCAATAAAGACATAGTTCGATCCTTCTTCAATAAGGTTTGTGACTTATTCTAAGTTATGTTGAAATCACACTTGTCCTCAGTTTGGAACAAAACAATAGACTTAGATTGTTTGAAGGATTAGTGCGAGTTCCTCTAAAGCGTGCTCTCATCAAAATTTTAGGGTGAAGATCAGTCCAAGGTCTAATTTGACTCTTTCTATAGTAATCATGTGATTGAGGTAAGTATAATGATTTGAAGCATATTGAACCTACTTGAAACCCTATCTTAATTACAAAGGAAATTTAAGGTGGAATATTTAGATATCTTATGGATTTCTAAAGCCTTATTCTAATATGTGTTGAAGCTCTATGACCTAGAATTAGAATTTGGAGTTCTAAAGTGTGTATGAATTTCAATGAAGTTTATTCTTGTAGCACTGAAGTTATTGGAACATCAGTGTTCCATTGGAGCATCTCTATTCTGCTTGTGTTTTTCATTATTTTTCAAAGAATATCCTTGGCACATCACTTTGTTAATTTACAGTCTCAAGGATTGTCTAAAGTTCTATAGAAGGTGCGATATTTTTTTGAAGTAACATATATGGTTCAAAGTTATTAAGGTGAAGTTTCCAGGAGATAAGGACAATGCATGTCATATCATTGTTGTAGACATCTTGCATTAACAAACATCTCCATGCTTTACATTGTTGCAAATCAAAAGAGCAAAGTGTGTCAATTTTAAGAGAAAGCTATGAGGATTTGGAGAGTCATAGAAGGTTGACTCACCATTCCATTTCTAAAGGCTACATCAATATTTCAGAGGGTCTACTCTGATTGATTGAAATGTGTAGTGAATTTTTCTTGTCGACTATTTCCATCATCATATGACAATGTCAGAATTTGTTGTATCAGTGTTGGTTAGATGACTTTTAAGAAGTCTCTAGGGTTTGATATGATACTGCTGCCTAGATAAACAAAATTGTTGTTGAATATGCGCATTGCAGAGAAATTTCGATTTAATGCATGTTTTACGAGTTAGGATTTGACAACTTGATGAATAAAGAGTATTGTTAACAAAGAGAAGAGAGAAGACAAAGTTGTTGGGCTTTGCTACATTGTTTAGCTAGGGTTTGGTGTAGAAGGATATTTGATTGAAGCTAGGGTTTGATATATATAATGTGGAAAATAAGATTTGATTGAAGATAGAGTTTGATATACAAATTATGCAGAGGAAGATTTGATTGAAGCTAGGTTTTGATGTAAAAATTGAGCAGAAGCAGAATTTGATTGAGCATAGATTGTATTGGAATTTGTTTTGTATTTATTTTGAGCACAGGTGGATCCAATCTAAAAGTTGTGAAATTTGGTTGGCTTGCTGAATAAGGTGGTTGGGTGGTGCAAGATAAAAGAGTGCAATGTCCTTTTGTTCGGAGGATGAGAACTATGATAACCCTAAGCTTAATGATTTCATTGTAATTAAATATGAATAATTTTAATTTTGATTTAGTATGCTACATCAAAAGACGAATAAACATTTAGTCATCAGTAATATTTCTGATGATAACTATTTGTAAAGTTTTAATTATGTTTTTTTTTAATAAATAAAGACAAAATTTGGGAAATTAGTGGCTAAGTATAGATGGATGAAAGAGGAAAAATGATGAAATTTAATTATGAAAAGTTATTTTATCCATCAACAAGTCCTAGGCATCTAATATGTGTGATTAGATTTAATTTATAAATTATGGTATTGGCTAATTAAATGTTTCATAGAAGACATGGAGTTGTCCTCAGAAGTGGGAAAAAAGAGCTCATTATTGAGAAATTAACTACCTGCCACCTATTGGTGAGGTGAAGGCAGTTAATAACTACTAAAAGAGTGGTATATGGATATTATCTAATAAATCTCTTGCTTTTGTCTCAATTATTCTAAGAGTGAAATTAGAGAGACTAAAGAGAATCAAGGAGGAATAAACATAGAGATGAATTGAAGGCCTAGTTTGCTTAGGGGGACAAGCAATTTTTTATGTCAAGGTTGGGAGGAGCCAAGTACTTGACTCTTAGTTTCCCAGAGAGATTTATCAAGTCGGTTTTTCTAACTTTATTTCTTTCCTAACGTATTTGGAGTGAAAATTGTTAATATGTTCTTGACTGGTTCAATGTTTTCTAGTTAGAATGATAAATGAAAAGAATAATTTATTGTGCTAAGCATGGATTATTTTTATCTTTTACTTATGTACACAGATGTTATTAGATAAAAAAATCTATAGGACAAAGAGATAACATTTATTTTACACAAAAGTGCAGACTCGATATCAGTAACATAGTATTAATAATAATGATAATAGAGTAATTTGTATAAGGAATCACATATGTAAGTTATATGAAAATAAATATATAACAATCATGAGCCGAAGTCACAATAATATTATACAAATAGAATTGTGAATAATGGTGAATACATCAAGATGAATATTTGAGAGTGTATAAATATAGTGCAACCGAAAGAAAAAGGTAACCTTTCTTGACTTAAATAAATCCAAATATAGATGATTTATTTTATCTTTTACTTATGTATGCATATGTTATCAGAGAAATAAAACTTTAGGACAAAGAAATAATATTTCTTTTATACAAAAGCGCATATTCGATTTCTATAACAGAGTATTAATCATAGTAATAATAGAGTAAACTGTATAAGGAATTGTAGATGTAAGTTATATGAAAATAAATAGATAAAAGTCATGAGTTGAAGTCACAATAATATTATACAAAAATAATTGTGAACAATGGAAAATACATCCAAAAGAATATTTGAGAGTGTATAAATATACTCCAACCCAAAGAAAAAAGAAATCTTTCTTGACTTAAATAAATCCAGATATATCAATTTCCTTATATCTATATATATATATATATATATATATATATAATTGTTCCTGTAGGGGTACAATATAAGAATGTATAGTGATAGTGAATATATTAGAGAAAACAGAAAAACGTTAGCGCCAGAGATGTGTAATAGAAAAAAAATTATAAACAATAAGTAAATAGCCCTTGATATAGAGCTATATATAAAAAAATGTAGTAAACAAATAGTAGTCATAGTATATATACATACTTTGAGAGTTTACAGAATATTGTTCTTTGTAAGAAACCACTCTCGAAAACAGTAAGCACATTTTGTCAAAATACATGGTGGAATTTTCCAGTTATAAATAGTGATATACACAATATATTAAAGAGATAATTAGAACAAACATTGTTCTTCTTAGGGACTAAAAAAATATCGTTGAATGGTACATAGATTTGAATGGAAAAGTAGCTCGTTATTAAACATAAACTTCTTCAGTTCTAGAAAAAATGTATTTCCTTGTCAAGTAGCATGACAAAATAATAAAAGATAACAAAAGCACAAATAGTCTTCATATATATATAAATTTCCCCTTTTTCCAATGAGAAGCCAAGAAGTTTGAAGGGTTTTCCACCCTGGAGAATGCATAAATTGAAAGTTAAAGTTTAAACCTAGGTAAAGAAGTTCATCTGCCAACAACAATGTTGTATTAATGTGTTTTGGATCAATTTGAATCGTAGATCCCTGTTACAAATAGAGAAAAAAACACAATATATATCACGACTTGGGTAATAACCTGTCAAAATTAATGAATTTACGAACTAAGGTTTTATTCAGAAGTGGAAAAATAACACTACCTGGTATGGCTGCCATGTCTTTTGCAGGAGACTCCTTTGCATAAGAAAGAGGGGAAGATGGTTAAATGAATACCACGAAGGAGAAAATATTTATATAAGGAAATGATTAAAGTTATAACCAGAAAATGGAGCAATTAAAATTGTTTAGGACAAAACATTGCAACATGGCACATAGGTACAAAGGCCAAAAATTCCACAACTATTTGTGAGGAAAAATTGAAAAGGGAAAAGTAATAAAAAAATAAAGAATTTCAATATAATAGGCTCAACATGACTAGCCAAAAGTATAAGCACACATTAGTAAATAAAACCACGAACCACCATATGTGAGTCTTGATGTGAAAAAAATAAATGAAAAGAACCCTTCTTGCAGTTAGAAAGCCTAGAGTTTAAAGTGAGAGAAAAACCCTTTTCTTTTAAATCTAGTATCTACATGAATGCTTTGAAATCTGGGTGATAACTGAATGAGGGAAATAATGATTTCACTTTCAAATGATTTGAAACCAAAAAAGGGTATTTCTTTATTTACCTGGTTTTGAGTCCAGAGACACACTGGGAGAATGTCTCATAGTTCCTTCCAGGGAGCTACATGAATACAAAGATTCACCACCTTAAGACTCAAAAAGTATCTCTTCTAACCTACAAACAACATAAGTATTAGCGTTAGTGATGCATATATAATAGTTCAACTATGAAATTCTTTTAAAAACTGGAGCATACAACTGTTACAAGAGTTAATTCCTACCTCTGGAACGATTAACACATCACAAGTGGAGAACAACTGTCGCTCGACATAACGTAGAGTCAACTGCTTCTGCATGAAATATGGAGGCAACATGCTTAAGGAATGTAGTTAGAATAAATATGTAGGAAGTATTCCGATAAAAATGGTGGAACTACTATCGAAAAACTAGGAAATAAACTTAGCCATAGAGTGGCATGACCAAAGAATGCAATGAGAAATGAGTCGACATAAAAAAAACCTAGCAAGGTGTTAGGCCACTATACTACTAGTGTAACCCCTTATTTTTATTAGTATAACCCACTTATTATATTGATGTACCCATGTAGTGCCCATATTGTTACTATTGTGCCCCATAGAAACCCACTATTGTTATTATTGTGCCCTTACATTATTATTGTTATGTCAGCTCTGATTATGTTATGACCCCTTAGACTCCTATATATAGAAAGGAGGTCTTTTCATTTGTATCATCCAAGAATTGTTCATTTATGTAATGTAAAGGAGGTTTCCCCTCGAAGAGGCTAAATTCTAAGGCGTTGATCTATCTTTTCTATCTTTTCTTGAGCTGGTTTCATAACATTTGGTATCAGAGCTTTGGATTCTAGGGTTTCGCTGCGCCAAACAGGTCATCGTGGAATTTTCGCTATAACTTTTTTTTCTGTGACGTTTCAGAAGTCGCAAAAAAAACCAATTTGAGAAGAAATCACGCTGAACCTTGGATCCAAATTTCAAAGCTTTTCGCGTGATATTTGCGGAGATATGATTTGAGGAAGTTGGTCTTTTTCCAAACTCCTGAATTACATTCAAAACAGGTGACCTGGGGAAAATCATCATAACTTTCTCTCTGGGGATCGGATTGAAATTTCGTAAGAAGGTATAGAAAGAGGATGGACTGTAGTTTCTTGTATGCAGTTTTTAGATCCAAAGGTTGAAATAGTGACTCGTGGCACGTCATACAAGTTCGCTCTACTGAACTAGTCTATAAGCAGGTCATCTTGGGAGATTGTGCATAACTCTTTCTTAGAGAATCCAATTTGGATCAGACTGGTGGCATTGGAAAGAGGACATAGAGGGCTACTACAGGTCACAATTTCAGAACTTAAAGATCCAAAAGTACAGAGTTACAGTCATTTCAAGGTAGAGCTCCTAAAATCAAGAAAAAGCAAGATGAGGAAGTTTGATGGCAAGGATCCGGTAAATTGGATACTTTAGATGGAGCAAGATTTTGATATACATGGTGTACAACTATTACAAAAGGTATGTATTGCATCTTCATATTTAGAACCAGATCAATTTTTATGGTACAAAGGGCTTTGTTCTCATAAACAACTTGTTGCGTGGTCAATTTTCACGGAGGAAATGATAGCACAATATGAGGATACAAAGAGCAACACCTTCTTTAGAGCAACACCACAACAATTGGAAAGAGTAAAAGGGCTTTGTGACATAGTGGAAAGAAAAACTATGGAAACCAGGAAGTGTACCCCTCACAACTATAAAGATGGAAGTGTTGTTTCTCCTAGCCTTCCACAACCTACAAGGGTTACACCACAACAATTGGAAGAAAAAAGAGAAAAAGGGCTTTGTTACAATTGTGATAGAAAATGCACTAAAGGTCATAAGTGTGTTGAGAAGAAATTATTTTACATAGAATATGAAGAGGAGGAAGAAAAGGATCAAGAAACAACAAAAGAAGAAGATATACGCCAGGACCCCACCCCAGAGAAAGAAGAAATGAATCAGACCATAGCTTGTAAAGCATTGGCAAGAATTACCACTCCTCAAACTTTCAAGATAGAAGGACATATCAAGAAGAAAAAGGTGCAAGAAGTGAAAGATCACATCGAGAAAGAAGAAATGAATCCAACCATATCTTGTAATTCATTGTTCGAAATTACCACTCCTCAAACTATCAAGATAGAAGGACATATAAAGAAGAAAAATGTTCAAGAAGTGAAAGATCACATCGAGCATCAAGAAATAAATCCGACCATATCTTGTAAAGGATTGGAAGAAATTACCACTCCTCAAACTCTAGAGATAGAAGGACATATCAAGAAGAAAAAGGTTCAAGTAGTGAAAAATCACATCAAGCATCAACAACAAGTTCTCCAACTTTTAAAGGATAATGCCACTTCGGTGCAAAATCAAACGAAACAGCAGGCACTTAAAAAATGGTGATCTTACCGAATGGGAAGACTCTTCAAGGATGAGGATGTGGAAGCATTGTTTTGTGCTATTTATATTATCCAACCAGATTGGATAAACGAAGCAAGGGATGAATGGAAGAAGGACGAAGAAGTATGGCCACTTATTCAAAAGTTGCAAAAGATCTCAATTCAAACAATATTGCCAGAAATTAAAGAGGAAGGAAAAATCATATTGGAACCTGGAGCAGTCACAGAAGCAAGAACCCGACAGCTACGAAATCGATCAATTTCAGAGTATCTCATCAAGTGGAAGAACTTACCGGCTGAATATTCCACATGGGAGGACAAGAATTTTATACTGAAGCATCAAGAACTACTGAAGTGTTGAGGACAACGTTTTTTGAAGGAGAGGGGCATGTTAGGCCACTATACTACTAGTGTAACCCCTTATTGTTATTAGTATAACCCACTTATTATATTGATGTACCCATGTAGTGCCCATATTGCTACTATTGTGCCCCATAGAAACCCACTATTGTTATTATTGTGCCCTTACATTATTATTGTTATGTCGGCTCTGATTATGTTATGACCCCTTAGACTCCTATATATAGAAAGGAGGTCTTTTCATTTGTATCATCCAAGAATTGTTCATTTATGTAATGTAAAAGAGGTTGCCCCCTCGAAGAGGCTAAATTCTAAGGCGTTGATCTATCTTTTCTATCTTTTCTTGAGCTGGTTTCATAACACAAGGTCATTAACCGGAGAATAAAACCCTAAATTTGTTTTGAACATTTATTTTACAACTAATAATCCAAGCCACTAGATGGTTCAATTTAGTGGATTATGTGTGGTGATAGAGATGAATCTCCTACCTTTATATAGAACCTTACCAAAGTATTTCAATAACATATACAACTTAGGTTAACAATCCACTAATACTACAGGGAAAACATAATAATAAGACCATACCACATACATTAACCAGTTATCATGCATCAATACATCCAAATAAAGAATATGTTTAAATTAAATGAGTCGTATATAATGGTAAACCACCAAGTATTATGAATGTTTGGTCGAGCTAAATAAATTGGAAAAAATCATGATTAGACATCAAGGCAGTGTGACATAAAAACCTAATAATGTGAATAGACTAATATTCATCTTTTTATAAGGTTCCAAGATTAAAATACCACATGAATCAACCAAACGATAAGGAAAACACATAAATAGTTAAAGGTTAGGTTATTTGTGAAAGGAAATAATTCAATATTAATATGAAGTGGTAGTTTAAATGTGGTATTGTTGTGTTATGGCTTGAATTTATATATGTTGAAGTTGAATTGAGAACCATTGTATTGATTGTTGGCATTATGTTTCTGGTATGGCTATATGTTACAAATGTTGTACTTGATGGCAACTCCTGTGGCAAGGCTCTCAATTTGTTGAAAATTAAGAAGTACGCAGGAAAGCAGTTTAGAAGGTGCGTACCCGCAGGTACACCATGCAGGGACCGCGTCCAGATACGCAGGCCAGCTGTTCAGGAGGTGCGTACCCCCAGTGCACACATTTCAAGGCAGAGAAAAGCACACGTGGGGGTTTCTTATGTTTTACTCTTGGTATCTAGCCGACGGTATTGTGTTATTATGGTGTCGGCTCGTGGTATTGTTTCATGATTTGAGGAGGAGCTTGCCTATATAAAGCAAAGGAGATCACTTGGCTAAGCATCTTTTGCAATTGAATATCTTTAGATCTGAAATATTAGGTTATGGTCTTAAAAGCTTGATCTATATGAAAAGGAAGTTGAAGGCGAATCTGTGAAGGGTGATCTCTCAAGCGCATGATCAGATCTGAGCAACTGTGCCACTCTGGTGGACTGCCTATTCGACCCTAATCAGAAGGCCGCAGGTGTTTAACAGAAGAGTTGCGTGGGGACGCAGTGCAGTAACAGGAGATCTACGTGGGGACGCAGTGCAGTAACAGGAGATCTGCGTGGGGACGCAGTGCAGTAATAGGAGATCTGCGTGGGTACGCAGAGCAGAAACAGGAGACCTGCGTGGGTACGCAGAGCAGACTAAGGTTCAGGTGCGTCCGCATAGTAAAAGTACGCGGCGCGATAGTACTTTTGGGTGCGTCCCTGCAGTAACAGTACGCGGCGCGATAATGTCTCTGGGTGCGTCCCTGCAGTAATAATACGCAGCGCGGTTCAAGGAACAGTGCGTGGGCACGCAGTTCGGCAGAAGGATCCCTGCGGGTATACGCAGGAAAGCAGAAGGTGAACTGCGTAGCGACGCAGGCCACAGAAGGGAAAACTGCGTATCTGTATTAAAATGTTCTGTTGATAAGGTGTTCTGGGTTAGTTCTGTTATTGCTGATCTGATAACTGTAGTGGACTGTAACTTTTATGTACTTGATGATCATTTGATGCTTTATGAAAAGAAGTAGGGGGTTGTAGCTCCCTTCCAGGAGAGACTGGAAAACGAGAGAGAGAGAGTTGTAGCTCTCTGCAGGTTGCAGCCTGCGTACTGGTAAAGGACTGCACCAGTACAAAACCATTGTAAAAGAAGTTTCTAATTTGAAAGAAGATAGAGACATATTGCAGCAGGTGGTTTTCACCCACATTGGGTTTCCACCTTACATCTTGTGTTCTTTGGTGTGACTATCTGTTTTCTTTGTTCATTATTTTATGGTACTGACATGCAAAAATAATTCAAAGAACAAGTAAGGAAGATTTATTAAAAGAATTAGATAATACTGATTCACCCCCCCCTCTCAGTATTATTTTCAACAATTGGTATCAGAGCAGGTCCTTCAGAGAAGCTTGATCGCTTGAAGGTAGATCGTTCATCATGAGCAACTACGAGAGAGAAGCATCAATCAGGCCACCGGTTTTTGATGGGACAAACTTCAACTATTGGAAGGTAAGAGTTACTGCCTATCTTCAATCTCTTGGTACAGAAGTTTGGGACATTGTAGAGACAGGCTATGCTTTTCCTTCAGCTACTCCTACAGATGCAGCCGAGAAAAAGAAGTATGAAACAAATGCGAAAGCAGTCAGTACTCTATTAGGATGTATATCTCAATCAGAATTCATGAAGGTAATGCACTATAAATCCGCAAAAGAGATATGGGACAAAATTGTCACGAGCTATGAAGGAGACGAACAGGTAAAGCGTGCTAAACTTCAAACTATCAGAATTCAGTATGAGACTCTCAAAATGTATAATGATGAAAGTGTGGCTAACTATTTTATTCGGGTAGATGAGGTTGTTAATTGTATGAAAAATTTGGGTGAAGAAATAAAAGAGGCTATTGTGGTTGAAAAGGTCCTAAGATCATTGTCCCCCAAGTTTGAATCTAAAGTATCTGCAATAGAAGAAAAGGAAAATCTACGAATTCTTACTATGTCTCAGCTACATGGAATTCTAACTGCTTATGAAATGAGAAAGGGAGGTCCATCAGATATAAGTGAAGCTGCTTTCAAGGCATCAGGAAAAGGAGATTATTATGAAGCAAGCCACATCCCAGAAGAAGAGGAAGAAGAATCAAATTTTGTCAGAAATCTTCAAAGGGGTTCTGGAAGGTTCAGAGGTAAGTTACCTTTTAAATGCTTTGCTTGTGGAAGAGTAGGTCATTATGCTGCAAAATGTCCTTATAAGGATAAAGGAAAGGAACCTGCTAGATGGAACAAGAAACAGAACGCAAATAAGAAAAGCTACTACACTCATGAAGATAGTGATGGTCTATCAAACAGTGATGAAGATGAACAAGGTAATGAATATAAATTATTAATGGCATTTGAAGATGATGATTATATGGATGCTGTAGATGTGGATAACCTTTATGATGAAATTACTAGACTCAAGAGATGTATAGAAGAAAAGAACATGATCATTGATACTCTACAATTTCAAATTGATGAAAAGGAAAAACATCTTGAAAAACTAGAAGGTGAAATTGTTGGTCTTAGAAAAGAGATTGAGAAAACAAAAGCTATTAATCTCAAGTTTGTCAAAGGATCTGAAACTTTGGATGAGATTATCAATGTGCAGCGGTCTCCACTAAACAAGACAGGTCTGGGCTATAATGGAGAAACTTCTCAAGCATCCACCTCAAAAAGTTATCTTGATGCAGCAAGAAGAAATGAGCAAAAGAACAATGAAGATCAACAGGTAAAGCAGGGATGAATTACAAACAGAAACTATCAAGGGCAATCCATCTTAAGGGTGAACAAAAGCTACAACCAGCCACAGGTAAAATCTTCTCAATTTGGTTCAAGAATAGATGAAAATAGAAATTACAATCAGTTGGCTGGTAGATTCAATAACCGCAGAAGTTTTTTCAATGAACAATGCTTTTCTTGCCATAACTTTGGTCACAAAGCAGCTCAATGTGTTGCATATAAAACGATCATGACTAGGGAAGCTCAAAAACAAAGAAGTATGACAGGGATTACAAAAAGGACCTATAACAACTTTTCGGTTCTTGAAAATGAAGTTGAATGTTCTATTTGCAATAACTTTGGTCATGAAGACTCTAAATGCAGGAGCAGGTTTCAGCAGAAAAGGGAACAAGCCTCAAGCACCAAAACATGGAGAATAAAGGAACCTCAAACAGAAAGATGTGGGATAGCATTTTATGCAGAGGGACAGGAAAATCTATGGTACATTGACAGTGGATGTTCGAAGCATATGACAGGTGATAAAGAAAAACTTGAGTCTTATTCTGCTCTAGAAAAGGGAAAGAAAGTCTCTTTTGGAAATGATACTCCTGCAACTATAAAAGGAAAAGGCATTGCTCAGTTAAAAGAAAAGGTCAAGGCTGGAAATGTTTTGTATGTTGATGGATTGAAGCATAATCTTCTAAGTGTCAGCCAGATGTGTGATCAAAGAACCGAGGTTATATTCAGATCAAATGGATGTCTTGTTCGTGATCTTGATACAGGTAAAACAGTGATCAAAGGCAAAAGAACTCCAAATAATCTGTACATATTTGAAGAAGGAAAACAACAATGCTATCTGAGCAAGGATGATGAGCACTGGTTATGGCATCGGAGGTTGGGGCATCTAAGCTTTTCACAAATAAGGAAAGCATGCAAATATCAGGCAGTTCGCGATCTTCCAGATATCAAAATTCCTGACAACACCATATGCAAATCATGTCAGTTTGGAAAACAAACCAGAACTAACTTTCCAGAGAAGGAAGGATCAGCTAGCATGCCTCTTGAGCTAGTACATACAGATACATGCGGTCCATTCAGGAAAAGAACACCTAGAGGAGAAGAATACTTGATATTATTCATTGACGATTTCTCCAGGTTTGTCTGGCTAGGACTTATGAAGCACAAAGATGAAGCATTCGAAAAATTCAAATCCTTCAAAGCCTTGGTTGAAAATGAATCAGGTCACAAAATTAAGTGCCTCAGATCCGACAGAGGTGGGGAGTTTACCTCAAATGAATTTTTCGATTTCTGTGAAGAACATGGGATAAGAAGAGAATTCTCTACAGCTAGAACTCCTCAGCAAAATGGAGTTGTGGAAAGAATGAACAGAACAGTCCAACAAATGGCTCGTGCTATGCTTGATGAATCAGGAACTCCCACAACTTTCTGGGGTGAAGCTGCACATGCTGCGGTTGTTATTCTCAACAAAACAAATGTCCGGGTGAACAACACTCAAACTCCTCATGAGCTCTGGAGTGGTAAGACTCCTTCGGTAAAGCACTTCAAAATCTTTGGGAGCAAATGCTATATCAAGAATACTGATGAGCAGCTTGGCAAACTTGAACCTAGAGCAGATGAAGGCATTCTTCTTGGTTACTCTCCACATAGCAAAGCATACAAATGCTACAATAAAAGACTTGGCAGAATTGTTGACAGCATTGATGTAGTGGTTGATGAGAAGGGATACATTCCTAGGCAAGTACATCATGAAGACATCAAAGAAGATGAAGGCTACCCTCAAAGACAGAATGATGAAGAAGAAGAACCTCAAGAAGAACCAGAGGAGCAGACAAGAATAGAAGAAAAGACTCCATCCAGATATGTTCAGAAGAATCATCCAGAATCTCAGATTATGGGGCAGAAAGAAGCAGGTGTACAAACAAGAAGAACAATTGCAGAAGCTTCAAGCTATTTGGCATTACTCTCCTCTACTGAACCACAAAGTGTGAAAGAGGCATGCAAAGATGAATGTTGGGTGAAAGCAATGGATGAAGAACTTGAGCAAATCGAAAAGAACAACACTTGGGCGCTGGTTCCTAGACCAAAGGATAAGAATGTTATCGGAACAAAATGGGTCTTCAAAAACAAATTGAATGAAAATGGAGAAGTAATTAGAAACAAAGCCAGACTTGTTTGTAAAGGGTATGCGCAGCAAGAAGGAATAGACTTTGAAGAAACCTTTGCTCCTGTTGCAAGACTTGAGGCCATCCGAATGTTCCTTGCTCTCTCAAGTTTTCAAAACTTCAAAGTATTTCAAATGGACGTGAAATCAGCCTTTCTGAATGGAGACTGGAAGAAGAAGTATACATTGAACAGCCAGATGGGTTCATTCTTGGAAATGATCCAAATCTTGTATGCAGATTGAAAAAGGCCCTCTATGGTCTCAAACAAGCTCCAAGGGCTTGGTACTACCGGTTGGACAAATATCTTCATCAACAAGGTTTTTCAAAAGGATCAGCAGATAGCAATCTTTATATAAAAGTTGAAAATGACAAATTGCTAATACTTGTTGTGTATGTAGATGACATTATTTTTGGGAGCAATGAAGAAGCTATGAGTCAAAGCTTTGCCTCGGTCATGCAGAAAGAATTTGAAATGTCTTTGCTAGGAGAACTGACATATTTCCTTGGTTTGCAAATCCAACAAAAAGAAGGAGGAATCTTTTTATCTCAAACCAAGTATCTCAAACAGATTTTGAAGAAATATGGTATGGAAGATGCAAAACCAGTATGTACACCCATGGTCACAGGATGTAGCCTCAGTGCAAATGATGAATCTGCAGCAGTACATCAACCAACCTACAGATCTATGATTGGAAGTTTACTTTATTTGACAGGTACCCGACCGGACATCATGCATGCAGTTGGAATAGTTGGAAGATTTCAGGCAAATCTGAAGGAGACTCATCTTCAGGCAGTGAAGAGAATTTTCAAATATCTTCAAGGGACTCAAAATTATGGCTTATGGTATCCTAGAGATACAGATCTTACACTTCATGCTTATACAGATGCAGATTGGGCCGGAAGCGTGGATGACAGGAAAAGCACAAGTGGTGGTGCGTTCTTTATGGGTTCCAGACTGGTATCTTGGTTCAGCAAGAAACAGAGTTCGATTGCCTTGTCTACAACTGAAGCGGAATATGTTGCTGCTGCATCTTGTTGCACTCAACTCCTTTGGATGATGCAGACTTTGCAGGATTTTCAAATCACTTGTACACCACCTATCCCCATCTTATGTGATAACAAAAGTGCAATCAACATCTCAAAGAATCCGGTTATGCATTCAAAAACCAAGCACATACCAATCAAGTACCATTTTCTCCGGGAACAAGTACTTGAACAGAAGGTCAAGTTGGAGTATGTTCCTTCTAAGGAACAAGTTGCAGATATTCTCACCAAACCATTGCCCAGGGACACTTTTGAATACCTCAGGCAAAAGCTGGGGGTTGTTGATGCATCATCTTATTGTTGAACCTTTTCTGACTGATGGTACAGGTTCAGGGGGAGCATATAATGCATTTTTGGCATTATGGAGGATGGTCAGAAGGAGATCTTGGAAATAGCTGCAATATGTCTCTATCTCTTTCATGGTGGATTATGGTTCTTTGTTGCAGATCTGGTTCATTTTCAGGGGGAGCATGATCTTAGGGGGAGCATACCCCTTTGCCCTTGATGTCAAAGGGGGAGAATGAAGCTGAAGTTTGTGAGGTTGCCATCAAGTCCAAAGGGGGAGATTGTTGGCATTATGTTTCTGGTATGGCTATATGTTACAGATGTTGTACTTGATGGCAACTCCCATGGCAAGGCTCTCAATTTGTTGAAAATTAAGAAGTACGCAGGAAAGCAGTTCAGAAGGTGCGTACCCGCAGGTACACCATGCAGGGACCGCGTCCAGATACGCAGGCCAGCCGGTCAGGAGGTGCGTACCCCCAGTGCACACATTTCAAGGCAGAGAAAAGCACACGTGGGGGTTTCTTATGTTTTACTCTTGGTATCTAGCCGACGGTATTGTGTTATTATGGTGTTGGCTCGTGGTATTGTTCCATGATTTGAGGAGGAGCTTGCCTATATAAAGCAAAGGAGATCACTTGGCTAAGCATCTTTTGCAATTGAATATCTTTAGATCTGAAATATTGGGTTATGGTCTTAAAAGCTTGATCTATATGAAAAGGAAGTTGAAGGCGAATCTGTGAAGGGTGATCTCTCAAGCGCATGATCAGATCTGAGCAACTGTGCCACTCTGGTGGACTGCCTATTCAACCCTAATCAGAAGGCCGCAGGTGTTTAACAGAAGAGTTGCGTGGGGACGCAGTGCAGTAACAGGAGATCTGCGTGGGGACGCAGTGCAGTAACAGGAGATCTGCATGGGGACGCAGTGCAGTAACAGGAGATCTGCATGGGTACGCAGAGCAGAAATAGGAGACCTGCGTGGGTACGCAGAGCGGACTAAGGTTCAGGTGCGTCCACATAGTAAAAGTACGCGGCACGATAGTACTTTTGGGTGCGTCCCTGCAGTAACAGTACGCGGCGCGATAATGTCTCTGGGTGCGTCCCTGCAGTAATAATACGCAGCGCAGTTCAAGGAACAGTGCGTGGGCACGCAGTTCGGCAGAAGGATCCCTGCGGGTATACGCAGGAAAGCAGAAGGTGAACTGCGTAGCGACGCAGGCCACAGAAGGGAAAACTGCGTATCTGTATTAAAATGTTCTGTTGACTGAATTTTTCTGTTGATAAGGTGTTCTGGGTTAGTTCTGTTATTGCTGATCTGATAACTGTAGTGGACTGTAACTTTTATGTACTTGATGATCATTTGATGCTTTATGAAAAGAAGTAGGGGGTTGTAGCTCCCTTCCAGGAGAGACTGGAAAACAAGAGAGAGAGAGTTGTAGCTCTCTGCAGGTTGCATCCTGCGTACTGGTAAAGGACTGCACCAGTACAAAACCATTGTAAAAGAAGTTTCTAATTTGAAAGAAGATAGAGACATATTGCAGCAGGTGGTTTTCACCCACATTGGGTTTCCACCTTACATCTTGTGTTCTTTGGTGTGACTATCTGTTTTCTTTGTTCATTATTTTATGGTACTGACATGCAAAAATAATTCAAAGAACAAGTAAGGAAGATTTATTAAAAGAATTAGATAATACTGATTCACCCCCCCCTCTCAGTATTATTTTCAACATTGATAATCCTTCGGGAGTAAGATTTTATAATGGATGGTATAGTTGGTATATGAATAAAGGAGTTTCCTAATAGAAACTCTAAAATTGGTTCTCAATACAACCTTTCAAATATAAATATCAGTGTAAGAGATGATAAGAATACAACCTTTAAAATATCAGTGTAAGAGATGATTTTATAAAAGGACAATGGGCGGTATAGTTGGTATATGAATAAAGGATTTCCCTAATAGAAACTCTAGAATTGGTTCTCAATACAACCTTTCAAATATAAATATCAGTGTAAGAGATGATAAGAATACAACCTTTAAAATATTAGTGTAAGAGATGATTTTATAAAAGGACAATGGAAGGTATAGTTGGTATATGAATAAAGGAGTTCCATAATAGAAACTCTAGAATTGGTTCTCAATACAACCTTTCAAATATTAGTGTAAGAGATGATAAGAATACAACCTTTAAAATATCAGTGTTTTCAAATATCAGTGTAAGAGATGACAAGAAAACAACATGTAATATAGTTGTATTCTTTTAACAATGAATTGTGGAATACCACGTCCTTTTAGGTATTACAAATACTAGCAAAGAAAATAACATGTGGAATACCACGTCCTTATAGGTATTACTAATACTAGCAAAGAAAACAACATGTAATATAGTTGTATTCATTTAACAATGAATTGTGGAATACCACATCCTTATAGGTATTACTAATACTAGCAAACTGTCCATAAATTGATAACTATATTAGTGTAAGAGATGATAAGAAAACAACATGTAATATAGTTGTATTCATTTAACAATGAATTGTGGAATACCACGTCCTTATAGGTATTACTAATACTAGCAAACTGTCTATAAACTGATAACTATATCAGTGTAAGAGATGATAAGAAAACAACATGTAATATAGTTGTATTCATTTAACAAGTAATTGTGGAATACCACGTCCTTATAGGTATTACTAATACTAGCAAACTGTCAATAAACTGATAACTATAAAAATGTGGAGATTTAGTAAATAGTTGATATTTGTTATTAAACAAAAACAATTAGTTGGTATATTGAGGGTCTTTACAAGAACACTTCAGGGTGGTAGGGTGGTGCTAAGGTAGGTTGGATCCTATGCAGGGCATTGGAGTGTCTTTTTTGTAGGAGCTGGTAAAGTAGGGGCGTTGTAGCGTCCTTCAGTTGGAGTTTGTAAATTAGAGCATCAGGGCGTTCTTTAGTTTGGAGCCTCCTTCAATTGATACTATAAATCTTGGAAGTTGGAGCTTCCTAAATGATGTAAATTTTGAAGACATCTATTAAGAAGCATTCGTCAGTTTTTCTCCCAGAAAGGTTTCCACCAAAAAATCTCATGTCTATTATCTATAATATTGTGCATTGTTGAATGGTGTTGTTGATTTATGTTTTTGTTCATATGTTAATGCTAATTAATTCTCTATGAAGTTAAAAATTAATTAATATAAAGGAAATACTGATTCATCCCCCTCTTAGTATTTCCAACTATTGGAATCATAGCAGGTTCCTTCACTAACAATCTAACCTCTGGAAGGGAGATCATGGAGTGCATAAAGATTGGATTTCTAGTATTTAATGTACAAAACTATGCGCTTTGGAGTGGAAGGATGAAAACATACATGTAAGCACAACGATATGATGTTTTGTTCCATGTAATGACTAGATATACTAATGATCCGGATTTAAACAGGAACGCAATAGATTACAGAGATAACCATAAATACAGAGATGCAGCAGAAATAATACTTCATTTCATTAATGGAAAAATACCGAAATATGCTTACAACCAGAAATGGAAATAAACCAGCTAGGGCAATGGTAGCTTATCTCTGAGAAGAGATGTGTCGGCTACATGCCTTTGAACTGTTCTGAACTGTGTTACAATGAGGCTCGAAGGCCTATTTATTGTTGAGAAACAATGGAAAACCCTTCACATCTCGAAACCTAACACTAGAAGATGAAACGCCAAATTGTGGGCCCCGTTTGGGTAAATTGGTACATCAATTTCCCGGGGTTGTAACTTTTGGCATACGATCTCCGTTTGATGCGTACGATAGCTCGTTAGAAAGATCTATCCAAGTACTACCACTTTGGGAGGCAACATCGGTACATGGACCCATGTTGCCCCAGATTCCCAAAAAAATGTCGTTTAGGGCCTCAAAACGGCTCCGGAAGTTCAGGACCCGAAAAACTGCTAAAACTAGTAAACTGTGCTGCAATTTAGGAAACTGAAAAGACTGAAAGAGACAGTTGTGGGGGTCCAATTGGGATAGGTGGGTGGCCACCAACATCCACTTGGATCATTCCTCCCCCCTTAGGAAGCAATGGTCCCCATTGTGTTGAGTTCCTCCCTGAGATGAGGAAGCTTCTGCTGAGCTGGGTCTCCGGTGAGCTGTTCTGCAATCTCTGATGTGTCTAGAAATGGTGGAAAGCATGGTCGACAATGGTCCACACTGAACACTCGGTGCAAGCGAAGGAATGGAGGAATGCTGTGCTTCAAAGCATTGTTGCCTGTAGCCTTGGTACTGGTGTACGGACCATGTCAGAGTGGTCTGAGTTTCTGATGGGTTCTGGTAAGGCGCTCCCTCTACAGATGTAACCAAACTTTGTCGCCCACCTGAAACTTGTGTGGTACCCCTGTGGGTGAGGAGAAGTTGTTCCTGTGTCTTGTCATGACTGTATCCCTTTGCTGCTGCTGCTGCATGGAGGAACCCTTCACGGGGGTCATGGATGTGATGGCAATCTTCCCCTTACTTTGGGAGTGAACCAGACAGATGAATTTCCTGGTCTATGAGATGAGCTTGCTGCCTTTCTTAGTGGTGATCAAAGTTGTGGCGGTAGGTGGGGTTACCTCCGGTATCTTGTATAATGAATTATTCAAAGAAATAATGACAGCACGAGGCCTTGACTCATACACAACATGTCACCTCCACAAGTATGGTTGGCCTAATAATACATCACAAACATCCAGAGGTGTAACATCACACAATACCTCATCTGTGAAGGGCTTGATGCTGTAGGGAAGGTGGCACTGCTGGTGAACTTTGAGATCTCGTCCTTCATGAAGCCACCCGATACTATACGGCTGTGGGTGTGGTGTAGTCGGTAGGCCCAACCGCTTCACGACCTCTGTTGAAACGAGGTTCTTTTGGCTACCACTGTCGACAATGAATTGTAGCGGCGAACCCTTCACCCACATCTGTGAGTGGAAAAGACGCTCCCCTTCCTATGGATTTTCGGGCTCATCTTTCTGGATCTTGGCGGTGGCAATAGTGGCGTTGGGATCCGCATCAATGATATGCTTCCCTTTGCCATTCCTCTTGTCGGGTTTTGGCTCAGGGTTGGAACATGCATCTGATTCGGAAGCCTTCAACTCAGCCACCGGCGACTGCTTGGTCCGACACTCACTTGTGTTATGAGTGGGACTCTTGTGGAACTCACACCAATTCCCTGTGTCCTTCTTCGGCTTCATGGTGTTGTTCTTTTCTTGCGGCTTTGACGGGTTGTCTTAGGTCACCTCGCCTTGGCTTTGTCCTTTGGGCTTCGGATTTGCAGATCCAAAGTCTCGCTTCTTCTGTTTGAACTTTTGCTTGATTTTGACAGCATATCGGTACGCCGTGCCGAGCGAGGAGATGTTCAAGAACACCATCTCTTCCTGGATGTATCTGTGTAGGCAGCCATGGTATTTGAGTACCAGATGCAGCTAAGAATCTTTGATACCCAACTATGTGCGAAGGGTATGAAAAATGTTTGTGAACTCCGGCACATCTTGGTCTCGTCCCTGCCGCAGTGTGGTCCATTTGATGTATTTGTCCTCATAGCTTCCGACAAGGTAGTACTGCTCCTTGATGGCATCCCGGAAGTCATTCCAAGTGGGTGCGGCTGAAAATAGTGAGCCTGTACTTTCATCCTTCTGCTCGCAGTAGGTTTCCCACCAGTCCTTGACATGGGGGGCTGCTTTGAGAAGAGCAAAAACAATATTTTCCCAACATGAAAATTCGTGAACAGAAAAATACCCATCTAGCAGATTTAACCATTTATCTACGACATCTACGTCTATTTGACCCTCGAAGATGGGGATTTCAAAATTAACTTGTACCTTGAAGGGTGTGGCATTTCTAGAGTCGCTGTTGGAAGCTGATGCGTCACCTTTGGGTAGCCGCTGAAGGATCCGCGCAAAGCTATCCATCATCGCATTCCTTTGCCACTCGAGCGCTTCTTCGAGCAAGATTTTGATAGGATCTCCTGCCCCCTCGTCTTTCTTCTCATCCGCCATGGGAGGCCGTCGGGATTTGCGAGGCTGGTCTTGCAAAGGTTCGATCGGTTCAAGCCCTAACTCCTTATATCCCGACCTCGTTGGGCCATGCAAAGAAAGACAGAGAAAAAACAGACCCCTCTGATACCACTGATCCGGATTTAAACAGGAACGCAATAGATTATAGAGATAACCATAAATACAGAGATGCGATAACCCTAAATACAAAGATGCAGCAGAAATAATACTTCATTTCATTAATGGAAAAATACCGAAATATGCTTACAGCCAGAAATGGAAATAAACCAGCTAGGGCGATGGTAGCTTATCTCTGAGAAGAGATGTGTTGGCTACATGCCTCTGAACTGTTCTGAACTGTGTTACAATGAGGCTCGAAGGCCTATTTATTGTTGAGAAACAATGGAAAACCCTTCACATCCCGAAACCTAACACTAGAAGATGAAACGCCAAATTGTGGGCCCCGTTTGGGTAAATTGGTACATCAATTTCCGGGGTCGTAACTTTTGGCATACGATCTCCATTTGACACGTACGATAGCTCGTTAGAAAGATCTATCCGAGTACTACCACTTTGGGAGGCAACATCGGTCCATGGACCCATGTTGCCCCAGATTCCCAAAAAAACGTCGTTTAGGGCCTCAAAACGGCTCCAGAAGTTCAGGACCCGAAAAACTGCTAAAAATAGTAAACTGTGCTGCAATTTAGGAAACTGAAAAGACTGAAAGAGACAGTTGTGGGGGTCCAAATGGGATAGGTGGGTGGCCACCAACATCCACTTGGATCATTCCTCCCCCCTTAGGAAGCAATGGTCCCCATTGCGTTGAGTTCCTCCCTGAGATGAGGAAGCTTCTGCTGAGCTGGGTCTCTGGTGAGCTGTTCTGCAATCTCTGATGTGTCCAGAAATGGTGGAAAGCATGGTCGACAATGGTCCACATTGAACACTCGGTGCAAGCGAAGGAATGGAGGAATGTTGTGGTTCAAAGCATTGTTGCCCGTAGCCTTGGTACTGGTGTACGGACCATGTCGGAGTGGTCTGAGTTTCTGATGGGTTCTGGTAAGGCGCTCCCTCTGCAGATGTAACCAAACTTTGTCGCCCACCTGAAACTTGTGTGGTACCCCTGTGGGTGAGGAGAAGTCGTTCTTGTGTCTTGTCATGACTGTATCCATTTGCTGCTGCTGTTGCATGGAGGAACCCTTTGCGGGGGTCATGGATGTGATGGCAATCTTCCCCTTACTTTGGGAGTGAACCAGACAGATGAATTTCCTGGTCTGTGAGATGAGCTTACTGCCTTTCTTAGCGATGATCAAAGTTGTGGCGGTAGGTGGGGCTACCTCCGGTATCCTGTATAATGAATTATTCAAAGAAATAATGACAGCATGAGGCCTTGACTCATACACAAAATGTCGCCTCCACAAGTATGGTTGGCCTAATAATACATCACAAACATCCAGAGGTGTAACATCACACAATACCTCGTCTGTGAAGGGCTTGATGCTGTAGAGAAGGCGGCACTGCTAGCGAACTTTGAGATCTCATCCTTCATGAAGCCACCCGATACTGTACGGCTGTGGGTGTGGTGTAGTTGGTAGGCCCAACCGCTTCACGACCTCTGTTGAAACGAGGTTATTTTGGCTGCCACTGTCGACAATGAATTGTAGCGGCGAACCCTTCACCCACATCTATGAGTGGAAAAGACGCTCCCCTTCCTCTAGATTTTCGGGCTCATCTTTTTGGATCTTGGCGGTGGCAACAGTGGCGCTGGGATCCGCATCAATTATCTGCTTACCTTTGCCATTCCCCTTGCCGGGTTCTGGCTTAGGGTCGGAACATGCATCTGATTCGGAAGCCTTCAACTCAGCCACCAGCGACTGCTTGGTCTGACACTCACTTGTGTTATGAGTGGGACTCTTGTGGAACTCACACCACTTCCCTGTGTCCTTCTTCGGCTTCATGGTGTTGTTCTTTTCTTGCGGCTTTGACGGGTTGTCTTGGGTCACCTCGCCTTGGCTTTGTCCTTTGGGCTTCGGATTTGTATATCCAAAGTCTCACTTCTTCTGTTTGAACTTTTGCTCGATTTTGACAGCATATCGGTACACCGTGCCGAGCGAGGAGATGTTCAAGAACACCATCTCTTCCTGGATGTATCTGTGCAGGCAGCCACGGTATTTGAGTACCAGATGCAGCTCCGAATCTTTGATACCCAACTGTGTGTGAAGGGTATGAAAAATGTTTGTGAACTCTGGCACATCTTGGTCTCGTCCCTGCCGCAGTGTGGTCCATTTGATGTATTTGTCCTCATAGCTTCCGACAGGGTAGTATTGCTCCTTGATGGCATCCTGGAAGTCATTCCAAGTGGGTGTGGCTGAAAATAGTGAGCCTGTACTTTCATCCTTCTGCTCGCAGTAGGTTTCCCACCAGTCCTTGACATGGGGGGCTGCTTTGAGAAGAGCAAAAACAATCTTTTCCTGACTTGAAAATTCGTGAACAAAAAAATACCCATCTAGCAGATTTAACCATCTATCTACGGCATCTGCGTCTATTTGACCCTTGAATGTGGGGATTTCAAAATTAACTTGTACCTTGAAGGGTGTGGCATTTCTAGAGTCGCTGTCGGAAGCCGATGCGTCGCCTCTGGGTAGCCGCTGAAGGATCTGCGCAAAGCTATCCATCATCGCGTTCCTTTGCCGCTCGAGCACTTCTTCGAGCAAGATTTTGATAGGATCTCCTACCCCCTTGTCTTTCTTCTCATCCGCCATGGGAGTCCGTCGGGATTTGCGAGGCTGGTCTTGCAAAGGTTCGACCAGTTCAAGCCCTAACTCCTTATATCCCGACCTCGTTGGGGACATGCAAAGAAAAACAGAGAAAAAGCAGACCACTCTGATACCACTGATCCAGATTTAAACAGGAACACAATAGATTACAGAGATAACCATAAATACAGAGATGCGATAACCATAAATACAGATATGCAACAGAAATAATACTTCATTTCATTAATGGAAAAATACCGAAATATGCTTACAACCATAAATGGAAATAAACCAGCTAGGGCGATGGTAGCTTATCTCTGAGAAGAGATGTGTCGGCTACATGCCTTTGAACTGTTCTGAACTATGTTACAATGAGGCTCGAAGACCTATTTATTGTTTAGAAACAATGGAAAACCCTTCACATCCCGAAACCTAACACTAGAAGATGAAACACCAAATTGTGGGCCCCGTTTGGGTAAATTGGTACATCAATTTCCCGGGGTCGTAACTTTTGGCATACGATCTCCATTTGACGCGTACGATAGCTCGTTAGAAATATCTATTCGAGTACTACCACTTTGGGAGGTAACATATGGACCCATGTTTCCCCAGATTCCCAAAAAAAGGTCGTTTAGGGCCTCAAAATGGCTTCGGAAGTTCAGGACCCGAAAAACTACTAAAAATAGTAAACCATGCTACAATTTAGGAAACTGAAAAGACTGAAATAGACAGTTGTGGGGGTCCAAATGAGATAGGTGGGTGGCCACCAACATCCACTTGGATCAACTAAACCCTCTACTCCTCCAATAGACTATGCAGGTAATAAGCTTTATGATAATAATGTTAAAGATATGAGTGCTATTTTGAATGGTCTAACAAAGTCAATCTATTTCCAAGTAATGAACTGCAACTCAATGAAAGGCATTTGAGATAAGCTCCAAAATATATATGAAGGGGACAAGAAGGTCAAGGAGGTCATGCTTCAGACCTTTTAAGGAAAATTTGAGCAGCTAAAAATGAATGAAGATGAAAATATTGTAGCTTATTTTCTTCGAGTTGATAAAGTAGTAAACACCATACAATTATTGGGAGAACCAATGGAAAACGAGGTAATTTTCTGAAAAGCACTGAGATCATTTCTAATGAGATTTGATGCTAAAGTCCCAGTGTTTGAAGAAAGTGTTATGGTCCTATAAATATTGTAGTACATGTATGGTTATTTAGCCATCTATCCCACAGGGATATTGTAAATTATTTTTCATTTTAAATTTTTAGTCTTTAAAAAAAAATAGAAAAGAAAAGAAAAATATAAAATGGAAAAGAGAAACATAAAAAAGAAAGAAAATAAAACTGGGAATGAAACCCCGAATGACACGCTAGTTCAAATGTCACTGATTGAAATTGTTTTATTAAAGTTTGTTTTAAAAGTTTGAAATAAAGTTGATACGAATTTTTGTCGTTTTGTATAAAGAAATTTCACTTTCCGACAGTTGCAATCGTCCCCGCCCAAATCAACGATGGGGGATGACGTTCGGACCTCCCCCCTCGGGAGATTTCGGGACTTAATGGAAGGGGAGGGGGGAATGTGGTTTCCAAATAAACCACCCAAGTTATGTGTTATCTTCGCAGTGTTTTCGGGGGGTCCCCTCCTGATACCATTTGCCACTCTTGCCCCCTGAAAACCACCATCTGACACTCCCTTTTGCTCGTTCATTCCTGCACTATCCACCCACGCCATTTTTCACTCATCCATATATCCACGTCACCTACCCTCCATGTCATATGACTATTATCATTCAAATCACCTGCCAAAACTCATGTAAATGTTGGATAATAAATTTCTTCCACGAACGTATAAATTTCCCATTAATGGCACACTCCAAAAATGGTAACAATCCTGTTATAAAAATCCCACCTCAACGTGCAAATTTCCATTTCAACAATTGTTTGATTTACAGAGGTTCATCTTGAAGCATCTATAAATCCTACCAGTGCCCTCTGTAATTTGATCTCCTTTTGCGAATCTCATTTAACTACAACCCGGTAACTCTGTTTCCCCAATTTTCCCATTGAAATTAATATGTCTTCGCACAACAGAAAGGTAAATATTCCTGATGAGAATGATATGGTACCCCCTATCCCTGATTTAGATAAGACCCCTTTAATTGATACACAATACAAGATAGCATAAACTCAATGTGAGTTTGATCTGTATGAGCTGCATAATTGGGAAAAGCATAATTATTTAGACCATAGTGACGATTTAAATATCTGGGAATCACTTCTACCTTAATTTACCTTTCTCCAGACTCATGCTTTCCCATAATTCACTACTTGGTGTCATCTCAGGTACCTCGCCAACCAGAAAGCAGTAATTGCCTAAAACAATGAAGTACTGTTTTCAATTTCCCCATAAAGCATTTGTTAAGCTCTTCAAATAAATCCTCAAGCCTCTCTGCACCCATTTTCCATTGATGCACTCATGGAAATATATAAAAATCTTACTTTCCCCCAGCGAGCCCATATTTTTGAATGTTTTCTGTATGAGAATTCCGAATTTCCTAGAACAATCCCCCCATACTTTGTTTCTATTTTCCCGGAGATGTCAAGACAAGTTATTTCCATGGTTACTTTTTTATTAGGTTATCATATAGACTAGTGGGTAGACGAGGTAGTGTTAGGGTTCTTATCAATATTTTCAGTTGGTCAGAAGCCTTCAATTATTTTCAATTACAGTCAGTTCTTATCAGATGTTATACATGAGCAATTTCTCAAGTTTAAAGTTGAAGGTGTGTTCAAACACCCATCAGTTTTATTATATCTGATGATATTTTACTAGGCATATAGGTTCAAGTTCCAATTATAGAATATGGATGATCAGGGAAGTCCATTATCAGTCATTCACTAGACTTCTTTAGTTAGAAGAAATTTAGAAGATTATTCATTCACCGATTTTGTGGATAAGTTTCTACATACATCCTTGTCTCTACTCAGCAGTGATGCTACACCAAGGATTTCACCAGAGATAAAGAAGGTTTTGCATCTTTCAGAGCAGTCAAAATTTAGAGACTGGTATCTCTACCAAAACTATACAGAGATTCAGATCTATGGGTGTGAGCTTCCTCCCTATAGATTACCAATTTTTGTACCAGTAAGGATTTTTTCTTTGGAATACGCTAGATAGATGCTAAACATGGATGAATTGCATTTTCTATCAAATAAAATGACGACACAATTTAAATTGAAGGAAAATGTTGGGCCTTATGTTATAAATAATAGAGAAATAGTAGAGGAAGTGGAGGAAATATTAAAGCAAATGAAATTTAAACCAAGCTTCACTTGGTCTTATGATCCATTAGGGATAATTTCAAAGCTGAGAGTTGAGCGAAAGTATACTACATATGAACATACACCTAGGTTAGAGATAGATCAATATGCTAATCAGCAGCAGTGGATAGAAAACACATTACAAGAGGATGAAGAGCAAATACTCAGTCAATCATATATGCAAAATCCTATCCCAAAAGACAAAGAAATTGAGAGGTCAAGGGAAAGTATGTCCCCTACTGATTTAGAAGCTCAGGCTGTAGACTTCCGTGTCTTCAATAAGAGAAAGAAATATCCAAAGGCTAATACGAAGACTAATCCTTAGGTAATAAATATTCAAGAAGAATCCTCAGAAGAAAAGGATTCACAAGAGCAAAGTACAATGGTTTTGACAAGTACTCCTACCTCTTCTTTCCCATATGTAGAGGAGACAAATGAATCTCATATCTCTTCTACATCTTAGATTCCAACACAATAGAGTATTTTTGCAAGAATAGGGAGATGAAGAATGAAGCTTTGAAGGCTTCAACATATTCAGAGTTTTGGAAGAAAACTTCCACCACCCAACATAGGTTGTTATCTGCATTTGATACAGAAAAGTGGCAGTTCCAAATGGATTTTTTGGAACCTGTTCTAATTTTGAAAAAAGAAAAAAAAATTTGTTGCATTTTTGTGCTTGAGTTTTACTTTATAATATATCTGAACCATTCCATTTCCAGCATGAACAAACCATTTTCAGAATGAGTACTTCTATTTGTTGTTTTTACTTTATATTATTAAGGGAATTATTTTGGACCGTTTAAGTATTGTTCATGTATCTTTTGTTTCTTCATTTAAACACATACACTATTTATGTGTGAATTAAATTTATTATTAATACAGTAAAAAACAAAAGAACTATATCATATGTGTTGAGCTTATTATTAATTTGATTAACTGTTTAATCAAAATAATACTTTTGTCAATATTATAAAATTTTAGTTTTTGAGAATCTTTATTTTCATTAAATAGTGTTATCATTATATCACATATGTTTTGAGAGACTCGGGTAAAGCAATATATTAGATTATTTTTCACATTTATTTCAGTATTTATATTAATTTAATACAAATCCACCACCACTACCACCGTTTTCATTTTCCACATGGACTTTTTTTTTATGAGTGACTGGACCCAAAATACCAGTTGGAACCACTATCCCAAATGGATAAGAGTCTAATTTGGGGCTCTAACTGGGTGGATTCCCAAATGTTGCTGCAATCAAATTTTTCCATCAACATTTTTGGCGCTAGAAGGAGGATCTCTTGACTATGAATGGCAATAAAATCACACATTAAAACCAATAGTCATTCCAAGTGTCAATCTTCGCCCCAATCCTCACCTTCAACTTCTATATCTCATTATCATTCTCCACCTCCTAGATCTAAAGTTACCCAACCCTCATGTATATCTCCTAGTCCTATGAGAATATCCTCTAGTGAATCATCAATGAACATTACCCTTCCTATTGAGCTCCCAAAGTCTCCTGAAATCAAAACTATTATACATAAGCTTGAAGGATTTTCAATCTAAGCATAACACTCCCAGATTCTAGAAACTTCTTAAGGAAGTGTTCCATCATCTTTATCTTCTCAAGTTTTAACTAGAGCATAAAGTGAAAACTTAGGAAATAATCCTTTTTAATTTCCTTTACAATCTCATCGTAATAAAAAACCCATTTTTGGCTCTGTTTTGGCTGCTAGTGAGAATATCACATCTTCTTTGCCTCCTCTTACTCCTACTATTCCATTGGTCACATCACAACCTTTACAATATTCTTCTATCCCTCCTCCTATTTCTAATTGATCGATTACATATTCTAGTTTTGCATCCTCATCCTCATTTATCCTTCCACCCTTATATATTATTATTTCTTCCACATCTGCTACTAGATCTTCCACCATAGGTCCTATTATAATTGCCAAAATGGAAAATCGACCTTGGAATTCCCAGGAGCTATAAATATAGAACCTCCTTTGCATCATCTTCACAAACATCCATAGAGATGGCTGCCTAAGTATAATCTAGATGATGGTATTCCACCTAAAGAACACATTCACAATTTCATGTTGTCCATTAATCTCAATGGTGTCTCTGTGGACGATGTTGTTTGTAGTCTTTTCCGTTATACATTTGAAGGATCAGATGGGTCATGGTATTTTTCTTTGCCCATAGGTTTAATAAATAACTGGGATACCTTTGAAGAACAATTTCTTAAAAAAATCGGAGAATACAAAAGTCTGACCACTTTAATTAATGGTTTATCCAATCTTAAAGTCGAACCTAATGAGAAAATTAAATAATTTAATTCCAAGTTTAATAAACTCCTAAATAAAATCCTAGGTACAACAAGGCCAGGTGAAGAAGTACAAGTTGGTTGGTACATTAGTGATCTCCGTTCCTCTATAGCTATGTTCACCAATAAGGCACAAAAACAAACACGCGTAGATAACATGAACAAAGCGCTGACCATTGAAAAGAGAATATTGGCATTGGAGAAGAAAGTTGTTGCTGAAGAAAGGAAGCCTATGAAGAAATTGATGTTTAAATATGAACCAAAGAAGAAAAGCACCAAGGATTCATATGACATGGAAGGATTACAAAAGGTTCTTAAGACAATGTCAAACGAAATGGTTGAGTTAAAGAAACAAATAGCTAGAATTTCCTCCTTAATACGATCTTTTAGACCTATCAGAAGGACTCAACAAGTTGCACCCACTGCTCAGTCACCGACACATATATCAATCATTGCTGAAGATGATGAAGAGGAAGAAGAAGACATTACAAGGAAAATACCTTCTGGCAGAGGTTTTTGTGGAAGCCCCTATAAAATAGCCCAAAAATCCATTTGTAACAAAGGTCACTAACAGAGGTAGGTGGGCAGATGTTTTAGCAGATGTTTTTTTTTATGGTGTGTCTAAAATATGCAAATGCAACAATACTTTATTATCAATACAGGCACTGGTGTTGCATATAACATGGTGTATCATCATAAACTTATTGTTTTAAATAAAAAAAAACATGGTGCACTAAATAACATAACGCACTAGTGCTTGAATGATCAATAGCATCAGTGCCCTTCATATAGTAAAATGTCTCGGTGCATACTAGTAAGGAGCACAACTATAGTTTTAAATTTCAAAGAAATGTGATGTTATTTTCCAATGAATCCTTGATGTGGTAAGCTTAACAAAACACCTCGAGGCATCTTCTAAAGAGCACCACTAGGCCGTTTTTAATTTCTAAAAAATAGCAGTGCTATAGTAAAAACACAACATTGGAACGATACTTGTACAAAATTTCTCTGGGGCATCTCTCAAGAAAATCACCACCATATTTTTTAATTAAAAAATGTGGTTCTTTTGGATATATCACGCACTAGTGTGTATGGAGAAACACACCAGAGGAGGGTTAAATAGCAAAAACCCTCCCATCCATAATTTTCATTTTTACAATATACAGTGCAGGAGAGGTCTGAAGCACTGGTGCCACTGTTTCCACATGCAAGCACCCTGATGTGAGTGCTTCTCTTAGTCACCATCATTCCGTATCGTGCTCACTACTTGAGTTTCTAATTTTTTCAAATTGTTCTAATTTTTTTTTCTCCATTACGTGTCCACAACGTCTCCCCGATGATCAAATGTCTAGGTAATGTCTATGTTTCTTTGTAATTTAATGTTTTGGTGGATTAGAATTGTAAATTCGGCTAAATTTTCCACTATTTTAAAATAAAAATAAAAATCACTGCACGGTGCCTTCAATATGTTTGCCTCGCACCGGGAACAGTGTGCCCTGTAAATTTATAGGGTGCACAGTGTTTCGATGCGTGAACATAATGCACCATCGTTTTTTGCTGTGTGTTTTGTAAATAAAAACATTCCGGAAAATATTTGACAGATTGTACATCGGTGATTCACTCTTGGTGTGTTTATATTTAACAAACACACCACAAAAATTATATTTAAAAATGTTGCTATAGCTTGGTGCTTTTGATAAATTGAATGTTCTATACAAATGCGAAAAGGTGATATGTGTGCACTGGTGCACAAGTGTGTTGCACCACTATCAAAAGTTAAATTTGTGAAACAACAAAGATGTGCCATACTTATGTGTGCACTGATATTGGTGTGGTTGTAGTTGAAAAAGCATCGACATTGGTGTATAACTATGTTTTGAGTGCACCAGTATTATGTATGAGGCTTATGTATTTTATATGTCAGTCATGTAGCAGAGATGTCAGCAGAGGGAGCAACAATAGGAGTAGGAGTAGTAGGTGGACCCATACAATATGGTTTGAACATGTTAGTCCAGAGAGAGGGAGAGGGATTTATACCCTCTCCCTAATACTGGAGTGACCAGTGCGCTATTGAGGAATGTAGGCCTCCTCAAGTACTATGAGGAGGCTACATCCCTAAAGGTGGACTATGTCTTATTGGCACATCTGATCCATCGATGGAGTGCCCAGGTGTAGGATTTAGGTGTTAGTCCTGGGACATGGTATAGGCCCATTTAGGAGGACATATAATTTATCACTGCCCTATCCAGGAGGGGAGGATTTTCCCCAGTCCCTTGTTGTCCCCCACGGTGTTGTAGCTGAGAGTCAGCTTGCATACACTCAGAGATATGTTGGGCTTCATGCGATCTGTCTATCATATTTTCAGGTCTGTGGTGGAAACTACAAATTTATTCTTTGTTGAAAAGGAGGTTAGGTGCCTCTCGTTATTATTCACCACCATTGCACACTTTAGTAGTGATGTGAAATGCATTAGTTTCCCTCTTTTGTATTATGTTAATTCTTTAATTCAGGTTCCACGTTGCATCAGATGGTCTGGCATCTTTTTGAGGTAGTTTTGCATGGATTTAGATAGATGTTGTGCATTGAGACATGGGAGGGAGACCTTCCCTTTCGCTTCTAATATTTTTATTTTTATTTTTTGAGAGGTTTCCAGAGACGAGATCTACATTTTATTGTTGCCCTCCAAGAACGATCATTGATGTTCAGATGCGCATGTGGGGGAAGATTTATTCTGAGGCACTGACGCTATTGGCCAGTGAGGATGACCATGTGTTTGTCATGTTGGCATTTCCATATGTGGGGATTGATTGGAGAGTGTGTACCAACATCTTATTCACAGCGGTTGAGCCTCCACATGATATAGGTAATATTAGTGTTTTATTTAAAGTAATCTAGTTTCATTTTCTTGTTTTAATGATTTAGAATAAAATTTATTCTAACACATTCTTTAACTTTCTTTATTAAATTGTTTAATAAAGTTGTCTAATTATTTTTTAGTACTATATGTTTTGTAGATATTGATACATTTGATGGGGACATGCCTCCTCCCCAGCAGATGTCAGAGTTGATGAGGAGATGGGCAAGGCCCAAGAGGGTGAGGCACATTCTCAGGGGAGTGTGGGCATCTTGGTCCATAGGGATGGTCTACGATTTTGGACAAACGATTATGACTATTGGCCATATTTTTGTTTGATGTAGGAGTTCACCTGCGAGGGCTCAAGATATCACCATAGATCCTAGTTCTGTGGGTTTGTACAGGGATTGTCTGCGTGACATGATGTCTCTTATGCAGCATATCATCAGAGCTAATAGGTTACTTACAATAATGAGGGATGAAATCCAACATCATGCAGTAACAGATACATCAGATGAGGGCAGTGATGATGATGATCAGGGTGATGAATGTGATCATGATGATGAGGGTGGTGATCATGATGATTCTGGCAGTAACACCCCCTCGGATCATGTTCGTCAGGGTTTCGGTTATCCTTGTAGTATTACACCTCCTCATCAGTTGCCTGATGATGAGATTCCAAAGCTAAAGGATGTGCCTCATGTTTCTCTTGGAAGAGTAGACCAACCACCTCCTCCTCCACCTCAGAGTTCGCCAAACTGTGTTGACGGCATAGATGTATTTGACCATCCATTTTCTTCTGCTCATGCAAGCCAACCACCTCTTCCTCCAGCTAAGCTAAGTTCGATAGACGTTGATCATGCAGTAGTTGACTGTCCATCGTATTCTACTGTAGACTAGCCTGACACTACATCTGTTTTATCGGATATTTGATTGCACTTATTTGACTTGATGTAGTTATTTGACTTGTATATATACAAACAAGTCAAATATATATGTAAGAATTATATGTGCGTTTAACTAATATGTATTGGTTGGTGTGTGTCATGCGGAGCCACAAAATGAACAAGATCGATAAGATTATTTCTAATCTAAATGCAGAAGAGTGTAAAATCCTAACAGAAAAATTATAGAATGATGAATCAGGTGAATGAAAAAATACTATTGAATATGATTTATTTTTTTGAATTTTCATTAATAATATACTTAATAATAATATATAACATGTTTCAAACAATATATTAATTCATATATGTTTAATTTTCTACATGGAGCAACAACGAAGGAAAATATCAATGTCATTCTAAGAAAACAAAAATTATAGAACATGTAAATGATGATGAATTGGTCCTTGGCTCATACGAAATGGTGTTGGAGGTTAATGAAAGGGGGGGGGGGGGTTGTAGATCTATGAGGAATCAAGTGGAATGAATGTATAGACGTACTTTCCACATTCCACTTATAATACAAAAATCAATCTAATGATTCTAAGAACCAAATTAAATCTAAACTACATGAAGCATTTCTAAAGCAATGGTCAATGAGACATGTCAGACTTGCAATAGAAAAAACATACAACAGCAAAAAATAATCATTCAAAAGGTAATATTCATAATTGTATAAAATGATTTTCTAGAATTATATGTATATATCACTACAAACCATTCATTTATTAATATCGATTTTGTTATGATTAGTTTTCTTATATCATTATAAAAATACTTTATTACTTTTTTCAAGAAGATTATGAAAATCTCAAATGATCAACGTGCTGATATGTGAAACATGTCAATAGGAATGTCCAAAAAGTGTATAAGGAGATGGTAAAAAAATGGACATAATTGCATCACAGAAGGAGCCATCTCAACATCAACGTGCTTCAAATATATGTAATCATGATTGACTTTGTACATATAAAAAAAATTTAGTATTAAATATCAATTTTCAAGTATTTTCTTGTCGAAAAGAAAACAAGATAGAACTCATTCATCACATAAAATAGAATGAAAAGGAAGAAAATGGTTGATTTCAAAATTTGTGAGTATAAATTGTCAATATTTCCTTATAACAACTCAAGGTTTAATTTTTGTATATTTTAAGTTGTTTTAAAACAACCATACTTGAATTTATTCAAATAGGTGCTAACATATAAAGAAGAGCCATCAGAAGAATTGATTAACATTGGGTTAAATAAGGGTTGTGAGTATATGTTGGCATATCAAAAATTAATTGTGGAAATTGTAAGTATCTAATTAATAGAAAAAAAAATATCCTTTATGTTAAATCTATGATTTATAATTAAAACATGTAGGAAATAAAATATGGGACTTTGCCTTAGCCTGTTTTGGAGCCTCCCTACCAACCTTCACAACAGCTTGCCTTGCTTCGTCAAGTCCTCAAGCTTCAGTGTCTTTCTTGCTCAAAGGCAGCCTATCGATCACAGTTTGATCTTTTCCCTTCACAGGTTGCTCACCTAAACTTGGTCCAGCTGCAGGCTGAGCAGCTTCCCCTTGAAATTGCGAATTTCTGGAGGGCAAACAACCTTCCCTCTAGAAATTATGCAATCCTCTCTGACAACATGTTGGGCTCCATGATTTCACAATCCTTCCAACCAACCCTCCCAGTAGGATTTGTACAAATTTTCCCAGCAGCAGGTTTTTCAGCCCAGGATTTGCGCAAATCTGGGCAACATTCAGTTTCTTAGCCCAAAAAATTGCGCAAATCTCCTTAGCAACCATCCCAACTCTTAGCTAGAAATGTGTATTTTTCTCCAGCGGTCAAGCAGTCCCTTGCATGTGAAGTTGAGTTGACTGGTTCCCTCCAGGACTGAGCAAAAAAAACTTGCATGCATGGGTTGTTTCTCCCAAGGAAACATGCAAAGGAATCCCTTATTTCAGGGATCTATGTTTAGCAGTTGGAGGTTACATGCAAGGAACAATTCAAACACCTCCCTCCAAGTGTTGCTTGCCCTAGATTTGTGGCATGCATGTCACAACCTCGATGTTAAAGAAACTCATCAACCAAACATTGCAGAGCTCATTCCTCACATCAACCTTGTAGCTCTGACATCCCATATCACATCTACGAGCAATCGCACAATCAACTCAGTTGTTTTGGGGTAAGATCACTTCCCATGCCTTGTGCTGCATTTCTGTCGCTTTTTGTGTATTCACTTGTGTGAGTGTTGCTTGCTTGATTTCTTTGAGTGCCTACTATCGTTTACATGTATTCTAGCTTGTCCTAGCTCTATTTTAATTTTCATTGCTATTTCATTGTTGTCGCATGCATGAAATTGTTTTACACGGACGTTCGCCCAATCGACGAACGACCTCACCCACATGCATGTTGATTTATTTGCTAAATCTTCCATTCATGTTTTGTATGCATTGTTTATCACTTCTGCTATCACTTAGTGTCACCATGCATTTCATCGACTTACTTTCTTTCAGTTGCCCGTCGGCGAGTCGAGCTAACCTTAGCCTGCTCTCTGCCTTCACTAAGGCTACATTGTGTAATCTAGAGAAGGAAATCTCACCTTCCTCTCCAAATTTGTGCATTCTGGCCCAGTAATGGCCTCCTGGACTAAATTGCACATTTCTGGAGGTCAGTGGCTGCTTGGCCCAAAAATTTGTGCAAATCTGTCCCTGGGGCAACACTCTTGCTGAGCTGGAATCGCGCATTGCGTAATCCCAGTAGCCAACTGCCCAACTGGATTATGCATTGTGCAGTTCTAGTAGTCATTCAGTCTCTTAGTAGCCCATACTATGCCTTGTGCAGTCTTGGGAGTCGGTCTCCCGACCTCCCGGCCGAAATTGAGAAACCTTCATGATCATTCCCCCAGGTATGTTGCAAGTCAGTTCTCACGTTCATTTTGGTTTTCAACTGACATATTTCTTGCTTTGAGTGTTTCCATGTCTCCAGGTATCGCAAGTGTTTATCTGCCTCTTAGCAGTACAGGTACATGGTTTCCAGGAGAGCAAAGATGAAGACACTGTTCAGAGAACACTTGGGGATGCAGTTGATCAAGTTTCCATGGGCTTACCTAATCATGAAGACATCAAGTTGTTCAAGGACAATGACATCAAGCAACAACATCACAGTGAGAAGCATCATGAATAGTAGTTTAAGGAATCATACCAAATGTAGCGAATGTAACAAATGCAAGAGGAAAGTTGTTGACAACATAGAGGTGGAGCAAAGTTGCAAGATCAAGCAGATCCATTGATAATGAAAGCAACTTTGGAGACTCAGGATATGAAGTGACAGTGCAACATGAAGATCGTGTGAAGGTAGAAGATGGGACAAAGAAGGAGTTGCATTTGTTGAATCAACAACTCAGGAAGAACATGAAGCACACAAATAGTCCAATGAGTTGCAGCAAGAACAGATACAACAGTGGGTGAAACATGCACTCGTGGATGAAACTGTGCCAGTACGAGTTAAGGATCTATCCCAACACCTGACATAGAGAAAACATGGGGAGAAATGTTGTTGATTGCATGCAAGGGATCCAATAGCATGCATGTTGTTGGGTGCACGTATGCAATCCAACCCATTCATCACAGTCACTAAGGCAAATACAAGAAGCAAGTCCAACTGGGGCTGAACATGTACTTCAACAAGTTGATGTGCATGGCCAACAACACACATTTTAAGATCAGCACAGACACTATGCATCGGCGTTTTTCCAGTTCAACCATACCCAAGAAGACCATGCGCATGTTAGTAGACAAGTTGGATAAAAGGTTCGAACTAATGCACCAGTTGCAACAGAGGCAAGAGTTCGCTTCAGCAAGATGTCACCATGAGGTGCATACAAACCATCATGGACGACCAAGCTTGGCATCAGCTCACCAGCTTCACCATCACAAGCATGTCAAAGAGTTGGTCTCACCACAGTGACTGAGTGTCAGTGATGTGTTGCAAGGCTTGCTCAAGCCATGTTGTCTCACATGAGTAAATGTGCATTGTAATGTTGAGTCATGTCAAGTGTCAATCGTTGGATGTAACAGTCATAGAGTAGGTGAAGAGTCATTAGGGTAGTTGAACTATCACAAAGGGGAATGTCAAGGATCACCCCACCCTTTTCTATAAATAGTCCCTCATAACTCATTGTACAGGCTTTTGGTCATCCAAGCTTCTACTAAGACTATCTTGAAGAAGGCTTGGACAATATTGTAACGTGCCTTGGATTCTCCACTGCATGGAGCTAGTACATCTCTTTGGAGGAGCAAGTGGATGTGGTTGTAATGTTTCACTGTTGGGGCTAGCATGTTTACATGGTGTGTTTTATGATTGTGACTTACACTTCTTTAATAATAAGAGTCAACACACTTTCATGCATATGTTGTTATTGTAGTTGGACTATTCCGGTTGCCTTAATGATATATGTTGTTTAACTTACGTACTTGTATATGAAATTGTTTATATGAAATTATATGAATCTTGTTGTTAATGTGTTGCATATGTTGTTAATGCTATCACCATCCGTGTTAACTGCTTTGCCGGACATCAGACAAACCTTTCTATATCAACCGTCACACTCGTCTTGGACTTATTTGTGAGTGTTGTTCATGTTATCTTACCTTGTATGTTGTGACTGCTACATTCGAGTGGATTGCTCCATCGAAAGCTATGTGTTAGAAAATTATATATTACGGAGCAATGGAACACATATAATATTGTAGAAATATAAACACAGAAAATGCACAAAACAAGAGAGACACAGATATATGTGGTTCACCCAGTTTGGGCTACATCCACCCCGAACAGCTAGTCCTTCCTTTCTATTATCTAGCAAAATGAAGAGACACAACCTATAGCAAACCCGCTGTATATCCTCTGTTTTCTCTCACAGTCTCACCTCTCTATTTCTCGCTCACAGAATACACATCTATCACACAGCCTCAAATACAATACCCTCATACAAAAAGAGGGGTTGCCTTCTAGGGCAAAAAACCCTAAACTAAACATAAGTTCTACCGTCAGATCATCCGCCTAATGAACGGCACAGATTGACTAGAAATTACTATACTTTTACAAGGCAATTTTACAGCTGTTTTTAGCTTCGGGGGTGCTGCCCCCGAAACCCCCCGCCAGGGGGGGACTCCCAAAGGTCACAGCCACCCCCCCTGGACCCCCCTTGCAGCGAATATTTTACGGACGGCGTTGCCGCCCCCATTTCGAACTGGGGTCCTATGTGGCGATACCTTTGAATATAGAAGATAATCAGGCTCCACACCCAACACTATGCATGTCCTTTGTGTGGTGTGTTCCAAGTCGAGTTGGGACTGATCCCTTTCAACCTAGAACTCACCTTCACCTCCCTCTCCCTTCGAAGTGTTGGAACCTCTCATACACATTCCCTAACTCTCTACATCATTCACACCCTTTCTACTGACCGTGTTATCTTACTTTCCTCTGTACGACATCACAGACAAGGCATTACCTTACGACCCACTGCTGGGACTCCTACACCAAATGACCTGAGGTCTAATTGGGACTTCTTACCGGGGAGATCCCCTTGACATGTTGGCGGGTCTAGCACCATCAACAGGACTACATCAGCAGAAGACTTGTTGCAACAAGGCATGAGACTTGGTTTTGAAACCATGTGCACAGTTTATGAATCACTTCTTGCTATGGCACATTGTTATTCGATTTACATTAATGTATATTATTTATTTCGATTTTCATTATATTGATACACTCATTACATTTTATTTTTATGTTTGCAGATGGAACTATAAGATCAACAAGACAGAAACAATTTATGCAATCAACAAAACATTCCTCCAAATAACAAAATTCATGGAAGTAGCTCAAGCACTGATAACAGTTCCATTGAAGAATGATGATCGATTTGGATATCAATGCAAACTATTGTTTTTTTTGAAATAATTGTTTATGAAAATAATACATTTTGTTTAATGTAATGGACATAGTGTCCCAATTAAAAGACAAGGGGTTACCAATAACAATCCCATTTTGTAAGCAAAAGAGCCTCTTATTGATATATAATAAAATACATTTTAATTTATTCTATTGTGTTATCCAATGTCATTATGAAATGTTACATCACTGATTAAATATATGGATGATTAAATATTATGATGAAGAGATAATATAACAAATTAATACAAACATCATATACAAATGCACTAATCAAATTTTAATTTATATGGATATTTTTATAAGATATATGTTGATTTTTTGATGAATAATGGATTCAAAAAATTACAATAATTGCACTGTCACGGGTCGATGTTTCCAAAAAAAGAGAAAATATCATTCCAAAAATCGATGCATCTATAACATAAAAATGCACCGGTGCGTTATGTTATATAAAAGAATTGTGACAATATCTTTTTGCATGCACATTTCCTTTTAAGAAAATGAGAGAATTGGTGCATTTATATCTTCAAGCATTGGTCCTGTTTGAGATTAATGCCCTGGTGCATTGTAATTCTTAAGGCACCGGTGCTTTCATATAACTAACTCCCTGGTACTACAAAATATTATTTCCATCCTAGTGGATTATGAAAAATAACAACATTGGTCTTTTTGTATAGCTAATGCATTGGGGCATGTGTACAAATGATATGCATCGGTGTTGCAAGGTTTTTTTTTTCTATGTTAAGACTAAACTAAGTACCCACGGGGAATTGAACCCGTGACCTATCGCAAGGAGTGACTTAACAGTGCACCCATTCACCGTCAATCCAAAGCCCCGTGGGCATCGGTGTTGCAAGGTTAAAAAAACACTGGTACAACAATTATTTTTTTCATGCCTCGGTGTCATTCCTTATAAGGATTCCCTGGGTATTTTTTTATCTCTTAGCACTGGTGCAGTATATATTATGCAACATTATTCTTTTCATTCAACTCCTCGGTGCTTTTAGTTATGTATGTCACCCAATGCTTTTATATATCTAGTGCATCAGTGCCACTTGTTCCACTGCAAAAAAACATCCGCTAGAACCTCCGACCGCCCATATTTTTCAGTTGTGATGAAGTTCCATTAAAACCTCCGCTAAAACATCCACTCTCCCAAACAAATGTTTTAACGGATTTTTTTTATATATAATTTTTGTGAATTTTATAACACTAAAAACCTCTGTTATCACCTCCACTAGAAGGTATTTTCCTTGTAGTGAGAGGAATCACAATCTGCTAAAGAAGAAAATGAAGAAGAAGAAATAAATGAGGAAAATGGAATTTTGGATTTCATTTTACCTACCTCAAATGGAGGAGAGGAAGAGGATATTCTTGTTACAACTAGAAGTAAAGTACCTGTAGATACACCCTCAAAAAGTCAAAAAGTTAGAAGTGATTCTTCAACCGAGAAAGGTATGCCTAAGAAACATTCTATTCAAACTACTAGTTCTTAATATGGTACTCCTAAATCTTCTTCTTCAGTTTCAAATTCATCCAAAAATTTGATTGTATTCGATAACATTGAATATAAAATTTTTCAAGATATGAAGAAAACAAAGACAAATATATCGCTCTATGAAGTCAGTAAATTAAAACAATATCAGAAATTGTTGCTTAGTGCTATGAATGTCGTTCCAACATCCCCCTTACCATCAACTGTTGTTACAACTAAGGATTCTAAGAGTAAAACCAAGCCTAAGCCTCCTACTACATCTTCGGATAAGGTTAATCCAATAGATTCCATCCTTATTGATGACAAGTGGAATTTGTACACACCTCCCTTCCTCTTAACTTTTGAAGTCTTTAACAAAAGCGTTCATAATTGTTTAGTTGATTCAGGTGCTTCATCGAACATTATGCCCTCTTCGGTTTGCTTAAAGACAAATGTGAATCCAAAGAAATTTGTCACTCAAATAGTTCAAATAGACATAACAAAAGTCAAAGTTGTAGGTGAGATGTATGAGGTTTTGATTAGATTTTTATCAAATCCCAAATTTTTCCAAATTATTGGTATTCTAGTTGTTGATATTCTAGAATTCTATGGTCTTATATTGAGTAGAGATTCGTTTAATAAACTTAACAATTATTTTTCTATTGATTGGTCTCATGTCTGGCTACCCTATAATGGAAAACCAAACCATATTAGGATTGATAAGGAAAAACACATGAAGTATATAGTGACTGAGTTTGACGAAGAAAATGACCATGTCGCTTTCATGAATAATATCCTTGGTAATTATTTTGTTGAATCCTTCTTTGGTAATTTTCCTACCTATATCTCTCCTCATCATTTAGAATTTGTTTCATCACAAATTGAAAACTTTTCTCAAATAGATTTGTATCGATGTGTAAATATTGTAAATTATTTTGTAAATAATTTTGTAGAAAGTTTGTTTTGGATCCTTTATTTTGATGGATCAAAGTCTAATGACGGTGTAGGAGCAAGTTTTAGACTTGAGTTTGAATGCACAAATAATGTGGTAGAATGTGAAGCACTTGTGCAGGGATTACAAAAATCAATTAGCCTATATGTCAAGTTCTTGAAATTTTATGGTGATTCAAAGATAGTCATCAAATAGGTAAGAAATAATATTCATTGTGTTTCTAACCATCTAAACCACGATCAATATTTGGTTCAAGACTTAACATATCATTTTTTGGCATTTAATATTCCTCTTATTCTGAGATTAAAAAATAAAAGCGTTGAATTATTGGCCAATCTTGCTTTTAAGTTGATTCCCCCATAATACTTTAGTTCCGATCACTTTTCAATTGAGTTGATTTTTCATCTTTCTATTCTTGACAATATCACCAACTAGAGAATTTTTAATGATGATGTTGACATCATAAGTTTTCTCACACCTGAAGTGACCTATGACGAACATATTATTGACGAGGATATGCATGATAAAGGACTTAATAGATCTTCTAGAGAAGATAGAATAAAAATGTGTTAGCTAAATTAGTAGTTAAGTTGGAGGATCTCTATGCCCTTAAGGAAAGATTTAAATGATAAACTAATTGTAAAATATAGAGTTATTCTTTAACTTTTGAGGTTATCAATTTAGGTATTGAAGAAAAACCCCAAACTATCAACCTAGGACTTGATCTTTCTCCTGATGAAAGACTTTTCTTCATTCACATACTTAGATGATATAAGGATGTTTTTGCATGGAGATACGATGCCCCCAAAACATATGACACTTCAATTATCGAACATATTATTCCCATGTTTCCAAAATTTAGGTCATTCTAACAAAAAATAAGGAAAATTCATCCTAATAATGAGTTTGAGATTAAAACTAAACTAAGTAAACTACTCAAGGCCAAGACCATTTTTCATGTTAGAAATTCCAAGTGGGTATCTAACCTAGTCCCAATGCAGAAAAAGAATGGTGATATCAGGATTTGTATAGATTTTAGGAATTTAAATAAGGCATCTAAGAAGGATAATTTCCCATTTCCTCCTATGGAGCAAATTTTACAGTCATTAGAAGGCTCAGAATTAATGTATTTCTTAGATGGCCTTTCAGGTTATAATCAGATTTTAGTACATCCTGCTAATAGGTTGAAGACTACCTTTAGAACCAAATTGGGTACATATGTGTATCATAAAATTCCTTTTGCTTTAATTAATGAAGGAGCCACATTTTAGAGAACCATGGATATGACATTCAGAGGTCTTATCAATAAATCAATTGTAATTTACCTTGATGACATTACTATTTAATTTGAAAAGAGAAGTAATCATTTACAAGACCTAAAACAAATTTTTGAAAGATGTAGAAAGTATGACATCTCTCTAAACCCTAAAAAATCATTTTTTCCTTGTCTGAGGGAAACCGTTAGGATTCATTGTTTCTAAAGAAGGAATCACAATAGATCCTGATAGAGTTAAAGCTATCTCTGAAATTTCTTTCCCTCACAACAAAAAATCAATGCAATCCTTTCTAGGAAAAATCAATTTCGTTAAGTGTTTTGTCCCAAATGTTTCTCAAATCATCATGCCACTACAAAAATATGATAAGAAAAAATGAAATTTATAAGTGGGGTACAACTCACAAAAATTACTTTGACTCTATCAAGCAAGCCATAATACAAGCTCCTTCTCTGTCTTCTCCTAATTATTCAAAAGAATTTAATTTATATTCTTTCGCTTATGATCATTCATATGTAGCTATACTAACACAAAAGAATGATGAAGGAGAAGAAGCTCCAATTGCCTTAAATAGCTCAACATTACAAGGGGTGGAACTAAATTACTCTGAAGTCAAGAAATAAACATATGCAGTCTTCAAGTATGTCAAACATTTCAGACCCTTTCTGCTTAAGTCTTATATAAAAATGATCATACCATTTTCAACAGTAAGATAACTACAAATTAAGAAAGACCTCAATGAAAAAAGAACAAATTGGGTTAAAACTCTCTAATAGTACGACTTGGAAATCAAACCTGCCAAGATTGTGCGGGGATAAGGCTTTTGTAAGCTAGTTATTGGTTCTAGTGATACTACATCAGAAAACATCTCAGGTGAACACAAAGACACTTAAGAGGTATGTCTTACCAACTTAGATTCTCAATATGAAGATCTCATCTTTGATTTAATTCATGGATATGCATCGGCTAAATTAGAGCCTAGAAAGAAAATATCCCTGAGATTGAAATCAAATCAATATCAACTTGTGAATGGTACTCTATTTCAAAAAAATTATGACTATGTTTTGCTTAGATGTCTTGAAAAATATAAGGCTAAAAAGGTCTTGCTAGAAATGCATGATGGACCAATTGGAGGACATTATGGAGGTGACACAACAACACATAAAATACTTCATGTTGTCTACTAGCTAACTTTATTTAAAGATGCTCATGCTTATGTCAGAAAATAAAAAATCTTCCAAACAACTTTAGGTAGAGAAATGAAGGCTTCATTACCATAACAACTAGCAAACATTGAACAACCTTTTGAACAATTGGGGCTGGACATAATAGGTGAGATCGTTCCTCATTCCTCCAAGCAACATAGGTATATTCTCACAGCTACATATTATTTCAAAAAATCAGAGACCATCCCTTTGAAAGTGGTTAATTTAGAACAAGTCATTGATTTTATTGATGAACATATTATCACTAGGTTTGGTCTCCCGAGTGCCTTAATCTTTGACAATGCATCATATTTCTATGGTAATGCACTAACTAAATTCACTCTTAAAAGAGGTTTTAAAGCTAAGTATTTTTCCAACTACTACCCTCAAGCTAATGGGTTACCAAAATCCGCCAATAAAAATCTCTTAAGAATCATCAAATGAACCATAGATGACAATCAAATAAATTTTCATAATGCCTTAATTTTTGCTCTTTGGGCCAAAAGAATAACTTATAAGGCATCATTAGGTACCTCACCCTACTTCATAGTTTACAGGAAGGAGGCAGTCCTTCCACCAAATATTGCTTTTACTTCCTTGGCTTTATTACAGTCAATTGAATAACAACGCGATTCATCCCTACAACAAATATTATCTCAGATATTCAAAGTAGAGGAATAAAAGGAAAAAGAAAATCAGACCTTTGTTAAACATAAAAAAACCATCAAAAATTGGTTCGATAGTGGTTCAGTTGGTAATAAAAAATTTCAAATTAGTGGCCTATTGTTGAAATGGGACAAAGCCCATGAAGAAAAGGGTAAACATACTAAGTTTCAAAAATTGTGGTTAGGCCCATTTCAGATTGCATAACACGTTGGTCCATCTACCTTTATCTTACAAGATCTTCAAGGGATGAAATAAACTCTCCTAGTAAATGGACTAATCCTCAAAAACTATTTTTCATGAAATATCATCATTATTTTTGTTAAATATGTAAATAAACATATGTATATCTGATGTGTTTATGGAGAAATAAATACCTTTTATTTGTTTAACCTTTCATCGGTATTTTCACTTTCATGCCTTTCTTTACTTGCATTAGTTTTGTAGTTTTATGTTGTGCTTTTGGATTTATGGTTGGGCAATCAATTATATTCTACTATTTGTATACGAAGTTCTATCTTCAAGGAAAATCATAATCGAGATGATATTACTATGTTTTCGTTCAAATTTTATAAACAATAGAATCCTTGGTTATTATAGACCATTGTGTTTTTCTTGTCATTGTTTTATGAACTTTATTTTTTTAACCCCAATTAAATGAAGGCAAAATATACCTATCAACAGTTTCCTCAAGTTAATCAACTCTTGAGATACAAAATTAATCAAGCAAATATTAGTTACTTGAAAGAAAATTACGCCATCCCGTCTCTTGAGGAGTGGATTTGCCTCCCCATCCATTAAATATTCCTTTTAGAGTGTAATTCAAAACTATAAGAAATTAATTGAAATATAGGAGGTCTCATTATGAGCTGATCTATCATGATCATGGGTTCTAATAGTGGTGACATTACCATATATGGTCACCAAGCCACTGTAATGGCTTTTAGCCATATGACTTTAAGATAAGAGGTCTCATCATGGGCCACCTTGTTCAGTCCTGTTAGGATCTATGAATGGCAACATCTGGTCACCAAGCTAGGACAATGGCTTTCAATTAATTTAAAAAAATTCAATTAACATAAAATGTGCAAAGTATATATGCTCTATTTTTTTTTTCTAATGGATGGAATATGGGCATGTTCATAGCTAAAAGGTAACCCTATCGAGGCTACAAGCACATGTTGGCAGTAGTGGCTCTACCTGTGGCATTGAAGTTTATTTTTAATACTAAACTATGTTGGTTACTTTGCATTCTCCAAACTAACTTCCAACAAGTTTTGTTGTTGATCATACATACTTTGCTACAATTTTATAACTTATGGGGAAAACATTTACAAGTTCATAAATGATAAACATGATTTTTTCTGTGTTTTTTGTATCAGGGATATATTCGATGGGAGATTTGAATACTGTAATTTTCATATCGTCTAATCTTTATTCCTTCATTTTTATAAATTATGTATGTTTCTTCATTTCCATAACAGAGAAAATTATTTCACCCATTGTGTCTCCAATTGTTGTGGCAAACAACAACCCCCATTCACTTTTAGCTCATAATAATAATGGGGACCCCTTTGTTTTTTTTTAAGTTTATAATTTAGCCTTAAATAAACCTTTTTTTCTTCAATAAAGTATTAAAACAATAAAATATTCTCTATTTGAGAACCACCACAACCTTAACCCATATTACGAAATCCCTTGAAAACTTATGCTCTTCTAATATTACGACTTAGCAACAAGACACCTTGGTACCCGGAAGCCTGTAACTTCTTGAAAAATAACTCCAAAAGTTTCCAGAATTCGAGCTCACATGTTTTGATTGGAGAGCATAAAAATTCCCACCCTTACTCTTTCTAATATAATATATGACTGCACTATCTCATGAGAAGTGGCCTCACTCCACTCTAATAGCCCTCCAACCCAGAAGCCTGTAACACTTTCCAAAGTCCAATTTATAACACCTTTTAGGCATCCAGGTTTCAATTACTCCTCTTTCCTCTCTACACACCCTGCATCTCTTATTCTTGGAACTTTATTCTAATAGTATTCATGCTCTCTCTCTTCTAGGCTACTACATTCACTCTACTCCTCTACTACTCGCAAGCGCAGAAGCTTGACTATTTTATAAAATTACATTATAAAGTTTCCTCCAGGCACTTCACTCCAAGGCTCTAATGTGGCTCTCTTCACGTCACCTCCCACACGTCTATTGTCCAATCAATCAATCACTTTCATTATGGCTCATCGTTGGAACACTTCTGGTGAAAATTATTTAATTTAACGATATAAACCATTATATTTGAGTTTATTTCATTTCTACTATCATGTCTTTCATTGGCTCTTTATGAGCCCATTTTCTTTGCTCTTTTATATTATGTGTAGGACAACTCTGATACTTCTTGCTCAGACGAAATGAAGAATGTTGTGTCGAAATCTAAAAATAAATCTCCTCCACAGCAATCCTCCGTCCTATATAGATAAGTTATAAAAGAAAAGCTTTCGGATGCAGCTCTTTTCTCAGAAACAGTCTATACAAGGGATTCAAGGAGTGCTTCATGGGAGAATATATACCAGTATTTTGAAGATGAAGAGTCTCAACTCATAGTGAGGGTCACGATAGTTGACAACCAAACACCTACCTCAGAGACAACACCTCAAGATGCAACAAATTCTTTCTTGATTAAATTGCAGCAAGGCCTAGATTAATTCCCTACACTAATATGGTCGGGTGTGTGGTCGAGAATATAGATATTTCATAATGAAGGTTTCACACCAATAAGGGCATAATGATTGGCTCATTCAGGTCAAAATTCCTTCAATTTATGTACCATTTTCCTAAACCTTATTGCACTTTCAACAAACAATATGTGAAAGACTTCGTCAAGAGGCATGGAGTAGTTTCTGATTTCATAAGGGACTAGAGTCAAGAACCAAATAGACAAAAATAAGAGGAGTATGGTAAGTATTCTATAGCTTCACTTGTTACTCCTTCCAGTCAAATTTCCGCCATGTTGTGTAGATTATATACTTACCCCAATGTTTCTGAGTTTCCCGATACTTGGGTTTCTTTAATTGATGGGTCATATGAGGGTTACATTTTTGTTGGGCCACTTTGTTTTCTAATAATATATCCAAACATATTCTATCTTTTCGCACCTCTCGGAATGTCTCATAAAACATCATTCCCCCATTGTACATTATGGATTATCTATGCTTTTCTTTGGATTTCCCAACCATGCGATGGAAATGGACTATTTTTTATCCCCTCCCAATTCACATTTATCGCAGTATTATTTGGGAATCCAATTATCTTGGCCTTTTCTATAAACTATGTCACCTTGTCATTATTGCTATTTATTAAATAGTTTTTTATACCAAGCCTCCAAGAATGACTCCAGAAGCCAACAATAGTCTCAAAAAAATCGGAAACTAGTTCGGTGAATAATTATTTACTTATATTATGGTTTAGGGAAGTAAGGGTGCGCCTCATGTCCCACCCCCCTATATTCTCAATAAATTAATATGCAAGGAAGTGGCTTACCAAATGATAGCCACTGGGATGACTAAAGCACTAAAAGAAAATAACAAAAGGGTATGGCCTCAGTTTCCTTTCCCTTTTATAATTTATGCCCAGAGCAATAATGGTCCTGCAGAAAAAGAACTAAAACCCATAGAAGCTTTACAATTAGCTACCATCCCTTCTAGATCATATGACCCTAATGGAATATCACGTCAAATAACTACAACCATTGGTACTAAAATATTTCATCATGAGGAACATATATTTTATGATTTGTTTGTTGAAGCCTCCTCATATAGTATAGTATTAAACAATATTGACAAAAAATTATCAGTAAAACAACGAGAGAAATTCTTAATTTCCAGGGATTGAAGGTTATCTCTTTTTCCTATGAACTTATTATAACTCCCTTCAGAAAAATTCACATCTTTCAGGGACAATCTCGTGTCCACTCAAAAAAAACAAACAAGGACAACTAGTTCCATACATCCTGAAAGGAAAGTTAACATAGAAGATCCAAAATTGCTAAAGGTATGGTAATAATTTGAGAAATTCCTTGAGAAGCCAAAGGAAGGAGCATAATAAATTGTAAACAAAGAGAATGAGACTTTTTCTCAATAGCAAGACTCACAGAATAATCCCAGCACAATGCAAAAGACTCTACCAAATCAATCTGTACCTAAGAAGACACTATTGGCTACTCATCCTGATGTGGAAATTGTCCTTGCCAATCCTACCTCTGAAATATTCCTCAATATTGAGGAGATTCCTCCTATGGATTTTTTCTACAACCAAATTTATAAAGCTATAGGGAAAAGGGATAGAAAGAAGAGAAAGTTAGAATAATATCAAGCATTTGTCTCTGTAAATCCTCCTCCTACTACTTCTCTTGAAGTTATTTGGAAATGAGCCCCGACTGCTCTTGGTGATGAACTTGGTAAATCAACTCATTTCACAGGTGCCTATAATTCTGCAACTATTTACAAAGAAATATAGGTACAATGATTACTCAAAGAGAAGAACGAAAAAATAGCTACCATGGAACAAGACTTTGTAAAACAAAAAGGACAATTGAAAGCCCAGTTATAGACATAGTGAAATCAAAAGGATATCAAATTAACAAAATTGCAAAGGCAATTCAATGCACTCCAAATCCAACATTCTGAAGAGATAAATCTAAAGGATGAATAGATGAAATATTTATAGTAGAATGTGGAACATATGCAGGATGGAACCCCTCATTTGGCTCAATTCAAACAAGAACCTCATGAACTTCATTCTTAGCTTCAAAAATAACAAAAGCTTTTTTGTGGTTAGCTAAATTTGATACAAGCATAGTGAAAACTGGGTATGCATTAAATGATGAATTACTTGATATAGATACCTACTATGATGATGCCAAATGAGACTTAAAGGGAATTTTGAAATGGCAGAACAATGCCGAGGGAAAGCAATCTAATTTCCCTAAAGGTGATGAAATGAAAAAGTCTATTATCTTCAGAAGCTGGGAAGTTAAATTTATTTGGTAAAGAAGTTGGTCAATGATGCACATGATTTTTCTAATTTTATAGTAGAGTCCATTACAAAATCTTTACTTGAATCAAATTTGTTATCAAATCACCCAAAAGATTCACTATCATAATTTTAACCAATTAACCAAGGTCAATATTAACCTTAATTGGCATTTCATGATTAAACCTCATAACCATTGGCTAGTCCTTAAGGAACTTACCAATGCATCTATTCAAATGTTGCCACCTATGAAGGCATCTATTTTTAGATGTCAAGCGCACATCAAGCCTCGGTCTCCTCCAAAGCTATCATTGATTTTAGAGATTCAAAGACAATGGTAGTAGACTATTGGCTTGACTTCAACTGATTGAGATTGTTGTAACTATTTAACTTTTTATGATAATTTTTATGTCTTAGTTGAGTATTTGTAGGAGAATTAGTTTTACTCCCTTTTTGTAAAGAAGGTTATAAATCACTCTCTCGAACTCATGCAAAGGGTTCTGATTTTGGAAAAAAGGAGAAATTTTGTTATATTTATGTACTTGAGTTTTAATTTATAATATGTCTGAACCATTCCATTTCCAACATGAACAGATCCTTTTTAGAACAAGTACTTCTATTTGTATTTTTTTCTTTCTATTATTAAGGGAATTATTTTGGTCTATTTAGGTATTGTTCATATATCTTTCCTTTCTTGATTTAAGCACAATCACTATTGATGTGTGAAGTAAATTTATTATTAATACAGTGAACAATGAAATTTCTATATCATATGTGTTAATTTTATTATTAATTTGATTAACTATTTAATCAGATTAATACTTTTATCAATATTATAAAACATTATTTTTTGAGAATCTTGATTTTCATTAATTAACATTATAATTCTATCACATGTGTTTTGAGATACCCAGGTGAAGTAGTAGATTAGATTATTTTTCACATTTATATCAGTATTTATATTAGCTTAATATAAATCCACCACCACTACCACCCTTTTCATTTTCCACCCAGACTTTGTTTTACAAGTAACTAGATCCAAAATACTAGTGGTAACCACCATCACAAATGGATAAGAGTCTAATTTGGGGTTCTGACTAGGTGGATTCCCATATGTTGATGCAGTCAATTTTGGCCATCAATAGGATCATAACATATGGTGTCTATGTTCAACCAAAAGTTTTGATGATATGGATAAAATCAACTATATCATTAGAAATTACTAGTAATAACCAAAATTTTATTACATGACCCAAAATTCATAATACATTTAAATACAAGTGATCGTTTTCAAACTTGTGATACCACTTTAATGGTTTGCAAAAAATACATCCACCAAACCACTAGGAACATATGGTATCCATTTGTGAAACATCAACAAAGTTCTTGATTCATGGGTGCATTTGGTCCATATGGACTTAACTATGCCCGCTAGAGGGACTAAAAAATCCCATCGAGGCTTATTATGCCGACTAAGGTGCCTAATATGCATGTTGAGGGCTTAGTGTGCCACGTGATGGCACAATTTCCACTATTTCAAGGGTGTTGCAATGGTGACAAGCTACAAGTGGTGTCATAAATATGATAAGAAGGGTATTTATTTAGGTATCTTTGCATATGTTGGAAATACTAATAGGGGAGTGAATCAATATTTCACTTCAATTAGTATACTTTTAATATTCAAAGCATTGAATTCCCATTAGCATTAGATAAAACATAAACCAACATCTCATCACATTAACAATTAACAACATCATTCAACAATGCATGACATCAAGACAATACACAAGCAATTTTTAGATGGAAACCCTTCTGGGAGAAAAACCATTGAACACTTCTTAATATAGTTCTTTAAATGTTACATCAATAGGAAGCTCCAACTTCCAAGATTTATCAACTCCAACTGAAAGGATGCTCCAACACCCTGATTTATAGGCTCCAGCCTAAAGGAAGCTCCAACTCCCCGATTTACCAACTGCTAAGATTTTGTTCATATTATTTTAACCATTATTGTTGCCTAGGTTTTGGTACTAGTTGAACATAATTATTGTTAAATTTTTGTGCCTAATAGTGAAATATTGTATTGTAGAGAAGTTTGGAATGATATATGGAGAGGGAGGTGAATTGGTATTTCACTTCAATTAGTATATTTTTAATATTTAGAGCATTAAATTCACATTAGCGTTAGATCAAACATAATTCAACATCTCATCACATGAACATTTAACACCATTCAATAATGCATGACATCAATATAGTACACAAGATATTTTTAGGTGGAAACCACTCTGGGAGAAAAACCACCGAACACGTCTTAATATAGGTTTTTAAAGATTACATCAATAGGAATCTCTAACATCCAAGATTTATCAGCTCTAACTAAAATAATTCTCAAACACCCTGATTTATAGGCTCCATCTAAAAGGAATATCAACTCCTTGGTTTACCAACTTCAACTGGAAGGACGTTCCAATGCCCTTATTTACCAAATTCAACTAGAAGGATGCTTCAATGCCCTGACTTTGTCAGCTTATACACAAGCTCCAACCTATCCTAGCACCACCCTGCCACCCTAAAGTGTTCTTAGGCTTTAACCTTAAGGAGACTCCACTCTCCTACCTTGCTCCACCCAACCACCCTATTTAGCAAGTGGATCACATTTCACAAGTTTCAAACAAGGTCCACATGTGCTAAAAATCAATACTAAATAAACTGTAATAAAATATCTTCTCAATAAAAATCTGTTTCTACTCAATTTGTACATCAAACCCCAACTTCAATTAAATATTCTTCTACACAATATATATATATATATATATATATATAAAACCTAGCTTCAATCAAATATACATTTGCACAATCTATCTATCAAACCCTAGCTTCAATCAAGTATGCTTCTACATCAAACCTTAGCTAGACAATGTAACAAGACCCAACAACTATGTCTTCTCTTTGCTATTTGTCAACAATACTCCTTATTCATCAAGCTAACAAATTTCTAACTCATAAAACATGCACCAATGCCAAATTTCTCTACAATGCACATATTCAATAGTAATTATGCTCATCTAGGCAACGTTACCATATCAAAACCTAGCTACTTCTTGACATTCATCTAACCAACACTGATACAATAAATTTTGACAATGTCATAGATGATGGAAATAGTCAACAAGACAACTTCACTACACGTCTTCAATCAATCAGAGGAGACCCTATGGAATATTGATGTAGTCTTCAGAAATGGAATGGTGAGTCAACCTTCGTTAACTATTCAAAAATTTAGAATTTCTATTTAAATTGATACCCTTTGCTCTTTTGGTTTGCAATAACATGAATCTTGGAGATGTCTATTGATATAAGATGAATTCAATACTAATATGACCTTCATTTTCCTTACCTCCCACAAAATTCACCTTCAGAACTGTGAACCATAGATGTTGATTCAAAAAATTTCGCATCTTTTGTAGAAATTTAGATAGTCCTAGAGACTGAAAATTAAGATAGTGATGTGCCAAGGGTATTCTTTGAAAAACAATGAAAAACACTAGTAGAATAAAGATGCTCCATTGAAAGATTGATGTGCCAGTAACTTCAATGCTACAAAATTAAACTTCGATGAAATTCAAATACACTTCAGGACTCCAAATCTTAATTAGATCATAGAGCTTCAACACATATTAGAATAAGGCTTCATAACTCCATAAGATATCTAAATATTCCACTTGAAATTGCCTCTTATAATTAAGAGAGGGTTTTGAGTGGGTTCAGTATGATTCAGATCATTATCCTTACCTCAACCACATGAATTCTATAGAAAGAGTCAAATTAGGCCTTGGACTAATCTTCACCCTAAATTTATGATGAGATTGCTCATCAGAGAAACTCACACTAATCCTTCAAATAAACCAGGTCTATTGTTCTATTCCAAAATTAGGACAAGTGTGATTTCACCAGAACTCGAAATAAGTCACAAATCTTATCAAAGGAGGGTCAAATTGTGTGCTTATTGATAAGAGTTATTTTGGAGGATCATAATTCCACAGTCTTGATCCAATTTTTCATCAAATATGCCTGAAACCATATGCTCCATGGAGCTTCAAGGATTTTATGCCCACAAAAACCTTAGAAAAACATGCAATGTAATTGGTTAAGGTGGAGTTGGGAGCCTCATAAATTTTTTATTATCCATAAGAGAATGATGTAATTTAGGTTTTAATAATCCATATTTGCGTTGAAGTGGCTTCTTTTGTACAATCTACAAGAATGGGCTCAGAAATTGTGACACTCTGTTCCAAACATTTAATATATCTCAACCAATGTAAACATGAATTCAAAAGAACTCGTTCAGTGTAGAAAATGAGGCCAAAACCTCGAAATTCAAGATGATACAGGTAGCCCTCCATTAAAGATGTAAAAATTCAAGAATTTGATCTTAGTTCGGATACATAAGGCTGCAATTAGAACATAGATAAATAACTTGAATTCCTTTAAAGAATGTCATTTTTTAGTTCAGGTGTGCCTTACTACAGAGGGTTGATTTACCACAGGAGAAGCATAAATACTAGTGAAAATAATATCTCATAACAAACCATAATTAGCCCTCAATTAGACTAGATATGCTTAAGGGAGGAGGATAAAAATATCCTTCTGCAAATACCTTCAACCCAACCTCAATATATACTTCAAATAATCTCAAATATTTCTTAAAAATATAACTAATGACCATATCCAAAAAAGACAATAAAATGAATCCCAAGACCCTTCAGAAGTTTGACCTCTTAATCATATTTTCAAGACTACTCTTGGTTGCATAAGCTTACAGAGGTATCTTACTTTTAATCAATTTTTTATCTATACATTTATGGAAGAAACGAGTGTCTTTTGGTAGAGGAGAAAGGGAGGATCTCATATGGAGCTAAATTGAAGAAAAAGGAGGGAATTCGACTTGATTTTCAATTCAAATTTTGGAGCCAAAGTGAAATATTTTTAGGAGGCCAAGTTGTTCTCAAAAGTTAATTAATTTTATGCCCTTAACCATGGCTTAGCAAATGAAATTTTACCTTAAATATTTAATTAAATTCTTCATTAAAATTTCCTATTTCCATTATTATTTGAGAAAATTTCTTAACCAATGATGACTTACCACATCATCTCATGCTGAGGATTTTAACCACAAGAATGGGTTTCAATATTTAATAAATCATGTCTATGCAACTGAGATGAGCCACGAGGCATGCCATATACCATTGGAATCATCATGACGGGGATAATATCTCTATGATTGTCTTGAGTGAAAATATAGATATATTCCTATTCAAAATATACAACAAACATGAGGTTTCTTATCCTTCTAAGGATTCTTGTATTTTGGAGCCTCCAACTGATGCAATCCAAAAAAATATTAAGAGCATTCAATAAATGATGTTGGTACCAATGAAAACATCATTCAACAATATCCTCCTTTGTCATTGATGGAAACACGTACTCCATCTACGATCACTTCTTCCCCTAAATCTAATATTATTTTCCCGATTTCTGTCCCCATTTGACATTAATGCCAAAGGGTTACTCCCCCTGATGAAATATCTTCCCCTATGTTCTTGAAAATTTATTTTCTCCCCCTGATATGCTATGCTTCTCATGGTTTTCCATAACTTATTCTACCTATCTATATGCATTAATGACAATGAGTTCTTTTGCAATTTCGTCCATTACTCCTACCCTAGTGAATCTACCCTTAATGTTAAATGCTTCTTTGATGAGTTCTTCCATCTACCAACTTGTCAAAGGATAAATATTCAAATGTGCACCTATTGCAACATAGAGTCCCCCTCTTCAAAATTCATAGCATAGGGAGTCATCAAGCTCGATTGTTTAGAATGATACATGAACCTATGTTTATTTAGGACCACCATCTTGAATCTTGATTTCTTCTCCATCTGTAGATTCATCATGGTCTTGTGTCTTTTCAATTACTGAAAGCGTGTCCTCTTGGATTTCTTCATGTACTTGTTCTTCTTGTTCTTATTTTCTTCTCGAAACATTCTTGTTCTTGAAATTGATCTTTTATCTCATGGAAGACTTCATCATGATTCTGGAGTCACAAGACATATGTCCATAGTTGTGGCATTTGAAGGGTTCTACATGATACCTAAATGATGGTGTCGCTAGGTATCTACCTTATGCTCTTGAAAACTTGATTCTATGGTTTTGATAATGAATTTTATAGACATTCCTGTCATAAGCTCTACAATCCCTATCCATGTGCCAAGCGTTAGCACATGAACAAAAATAACCAAGAAATATGCTAGAGTACCTAGATGGGAGAATTATTCTCTGTGGTGTAGCTCTTTTGTAAGCTTCTTCTTAATTCCTCTCTACTACAAGTTGTTGATTCTACTTTTTTTATTCTCTTTTGAGGGCATGCAATCTTTCTTTTTGATGGAACCCTTGATGAAACTTGCACAACTTCTCTACTCCTCTACTTTTCATGCTATAATGGAGCTTGAGCCCTTCTCAACATGAGTTGGTTTATAGCCTTGTCTAGATTTATTGTCACATGGTATTTGAATGCTAATGATCTCATCCAATACTTTGGAGTTGTTCACAAAGTTCTACTAGACATTCCTTTTTTTCACTTCCTTTCATAACGAGACTATCTTTGCTTCAAGACCCTCCTTTGACTTGATGTTATCTTCAAACTCTTTCTTGAGAAATTCTTCGATTTTATTTACCTCTTCCAATTGCACTTTGAGGCTAATGATAATATTTTTCTACTCTTACATCTAGTTTTTGAGACCTTTAGTGTGTTTCTTTAATTTACTTAATTTGGCTTCCATTTTCTCGACATTTCTTCTTTCCACCTTAAGGTATTTTAGGGCATTGATAAATTTTGTTTCAATATCAACCTTTCCTTCTTCTTTTTTATCTTCTTCTTGCTCTTCAAAAGATTATTTTTAGTTATCCTTTTCCATGAATAATACTCTTCCTGTGTCATTTTCACTTTCGTTATTTCTCTCTTCTTCAGATGAAGAGAAATATTCCTTTGAGTAAAAATTTTCTCGAAGATTTTATTTTTGTCTTCCTTCTTGTATCTTCTTTGATTCTTCTTCACTTTACTAGGAATTTCTCCTTCTTCATTATCTGAACTTTTTGCATAAGGGAATTTTTAAGTGAAATCACCAAATTCTTAGTTGGGGAGTTTGGATTAACCACGATCATTTTGTAGGAATGTCTACGTTTTTTGTCCATTAGTGGATCCATCATCAGGACATAAAATACTGAGGGAAATAATCAAGAGAAAAATATAAATATGAGAAGCAAAAGGAAAATAAGAATGCCGGCTTTGAAAACTTTAAGATTAATTTTTTAAAATAGGAATTATACCTAGGTGCTAACAATTCTTCAAAAATTGTAGATTTTCATATTCCTTTCGAATATTGATTTTGGTTCTCTCTAATAGACAAATTTATTTCCATATATCCTCTTTGTACAGGGGAGAAAACAATGGTTTTTATATCTTTGTGGTTGGAATTTTGGATTAACCACAGTCATTTTGTAGGAATGTCTATGCTTCGGGTCCATAAGTGGATCCAACATCAGGACATAAAAGCATGAGGGAAATAATGTTGAGAGAACAATATAAATATGAAAAGAAAAAGGAAAAGAAGAATGTCAACTCTAAAAACTTAAAGATTTTTTTTTTTTTTTGTAAATAGGAATTATACCTAGGTCCCAATAATTCTTCAAAAATTGTAGATTTGTAGCTTCCATTTGAATCTTGATTTTGGTTTTCTTTGATAGACAAATTTCCTTCCTTGTATCTGCTTCGTATAGGGAAAAAATAATGGTTTTCATATTTTTGTTGTTGGAATTCTTAGTTTGGAATTCAAATTAACCACGGTCATTTTGTAGGGATTTCTACATTTTAGGTCCATAAGTGGACCCATCATCAAGACATAAAATCCTAAGAGAAATGATGTTGAGAGAAAAAATATAAATATGAGAAGCACAAGGAAAATAAGAATGTCGGCTTTGAAAACTTAAAGATTAAATTTCATCACAATTGAAACACTTCAAGGGAAGCTTACCTTTGTATTTGTTTGTTCCTCCTTTCAATTTTGTCACAAAATTTGCGATCTCTCTATTTGAAACTTCACTAGAGCTGCAACTAGGGCTTGTCTTAGATTTTTGCTTGTTTTTCCCTACTTTCTTGGATGTTGTAAATGCTACTTCACTTTTGGATGGGTTCTCCTACTTCTTTATCATTTTGTGGGTTGTAATTATTCCATGTAGACATTTTCTAACTCTAATCTTTCTGTAGGAACTCCGTAGTTTTCCTAGGTTGAAAAGGAAACCGCAGAGTAAAACACAAACCACCTTTAAAGATATGATCTAGCCCTTCCATCTTTAGAGAGGGCTCTCTTTGTATGATTTAATTTTCTGCTTTCAAGGTCATGGGCTAGATATTAAAGTTCAAGATAGATTTTTCAAAATTTTGGTTGAAAAATGCAGGAAAATTCCGTTGGGCATGGAGTCATTAAAATTCTTAGCAATCAATTACAAATTAATAGAGTAGATGAAACAGGGCGAGGTAGGAAAACTCTTGGATCTTAAGATATTTTATGTTGTGGCTGAGATGATAAAGCAGATGATCAATTAAATATAAAGCATATTTAAATGAATTTTATATTTAATCTCAGAAGGAAAACATTAAGACTATTTAAACAAGCCAAAGAAAAGTACATTTAAGTAAATTCAACTCTTAATCTTCTTGTAAATGACTTAAGAAGGAAAACATTCATGTGAAACTTTGAAAGGAAAACATATTTACAAAGAGGGAAACATCACCATTTGTTTGACACAAGAATCCTGGAACAAAATTGCCTTTGTATTTCTGAAATTGATTACTTTGAGTACAATTCACAACTTACATTAAGGTAGAGCTCTTTTCTTCATACATAATCCAACCCTTACTAAGTCTTTTTACAAAATATTTATAGAATTTGTCTCGAATAAATTCAGACTTCAAATAAAATTTATTACAAAATAATATCTACTAAAAACATGTAGATATTTCCAAAATATAACTAAGTAATAGGAAATCTAGACTATTTCTGATTTTCTATTCATACTTTGAGGTGAATTGTTGCTGATTGTAACTACTTTTTCACTTCTTTTGTTTATCTGTTTCCAAAACTGTAGGATTTATGTTTATCTTTATTCAACCAACTATAGTAATTTATACCATCACTCTTCACTTGGAATGGAAAAATTTACCATGCTCCTGAATCTCTCATCTACTTCTGTGTATGTCTGAAAAGTTGACTTGTTCAGAAATAGATGATGGATTTCATGTTGAATAAAGAGATCATGTTGTGGGCCTTCCATGAAAGCTTCTCCACTTATAGTTCCTATGACTTTAGCAAATTTAGATGCATTTGCAACAATATTACATAATTGATCTTGATATTTTTCTAATGGAATTAATTTTCCACTAGAAGCTCTGAAGGTTGGGAGCTCTTTCTCCTTCAATACATTAAATTTTTTTTTGAATCTTTTTACCTGTAACTTCAATTATTTTCACTTATTTTGTAATTGCACCATAATATTTTTCTTTTTCAACACTCTTTTTACTTCCATCATTGAATTTTTTCTATCTTAAATGTTGATCTCTTCAAGCTTATCTTTAGTTTTGGAATTCAACATTTTTATAATCATGTGTGCTTATGTTGGTCTGTGCTCAATTTCAACTTTTGTCTACTCAATTACTGCCTTAAAATTATGCACTAGCTCTTCTTGCTAAAAAATGATTTGAATATATGGCCATAATTCTATAATATTTGCATTAATATCGTGCCAAATAATGTGCTTGGCTTCTTCTAACATTTGTGTTGTAAGGGATCGATCTTCATATTTTTGAATTTGTTGAATTAATTTAAAATTATTTTGTACCTTTTCTAGGTATGCGTTATCTATTTTGATATTGCTTTCTTCCATCTTTGTGAGTGTTGTTGTTAACTTCTCATTTTCCTTATTTGTTAATGATAAGTCTCCTAAATCTTGGACAAGCTTCTCATAAGAATCTGAAGTTGATGCTTGTGTTGTTTGTTGTGCTTCCTGTTGTGTTGATGTCCCTATTGTTGATGTACCTGCTGCTTCCAATTGTTCCTTTTCCTTCAACAGTGCTTCCATGTCTTGTTCCATATTCTAGATTTGAACAGATTTTCTTTTTCCATTACCAATTTGGTCACTTCTTTGGCTTGAGGGTGCTCTATTGTTGGAAGCTTAATATGTTTCCGAGGACTTCAATATCTGCATTTTTGTTCTTAATTATCTCCTTGGAGGCCTTGACATCACTAGGATCATATCCTAGTTTGATAATTAAATATTCTAAAGTTTTAATTCTGGTGTCTTTGGCTAGAGAAGACATTCTTTCTATATTCAACTATGAGTGCATATTATTTAGAGATGTTTGTAACTTGGAGGCATCCATGGTTGAACTAGTCAGTGTTGAGTAAATCATTTCACATGCTTGCTTATGCAAATCTATTTGATCGATTGCATGAACCTTTTGGTATCAACAAAAAATATTGAAGCCTTGAAATCTTCTATACTTCTGGGGACTTTGCATGAGTTCGAGAGAGTGATTTATATCCTTCTTTACAAAAAGGGAGTATAACTTATCTTACAAATACTCAACTAAAACGTAAAAAATATCATAAAAAGTTAAATAGTTACAACAATATCAATAAGTTGAAGTCGATCCAATAGTCTGCTGCCATTGTCTTTGAATCTCTAGAAGCAGTGACAACTCTAGAGGAGACTGAGGCTTGATGTGTACCTGCCAAATGAAAATAGATGCCTTCAGAGGTGGAAATGTTTGAATAGATGCATTGGTAAGCACCTTAAGGAATAGCAAATGACTATGAGGCTTAATGAGAATTGTTATTTAAGGTCAAGATTGACCTTGGTTAATTGGTCAATTCTTTTAACAAACACATTTCTTTCTTCAAACCAATCCTTTTGTAGTTTCCCCATATTTGGTAGCAAATATTTTGGATGACTGAATATCAAATTTGATTCAAGTAAAGAGTCTATAATGGAATCTACTACAACATTAGAAAAATCATGTGCATCACTGACCAACTTATTTACCAAACGAATTATGGCTTTCCAGCTTTTGAAGATAATAGACTTTTGCATTTAATTAACTTTAGGGAAATCAAATTTCTTTCCCTCAACACTGTTTTTCCATTTCATAATTTTGTTCAATTCTCGTTTGGTATCATCATAGTAGGTCTCCATATCAACTAATTCATCAGTTAAGGCATCTCCTCTTTTTCACTGTGCTTGTATCAAATTCAACTTATCACAACAAAGATTTTGTTGTTTTTGAAGTTGAGAATTAAGCTCATGAGCTTCCTGTTTGAATTTGGCCAAATGAGGGTTTCTATCCTACATCTATTCCACCTTCTGTTGTAAATATTTCAGTTGTTCATCCTTCAACTTTATCTCTTCAAAATGATGGATTTGGAGTGCATTGAACTATATTTTCAATTATGTCATTCTGATATCCTTTTGATTTAACTCTAAGTGTAACTATGCTTTCAACTATTCTTTTTCTTTTACAAAGTCTCTTTCCATGGTAGCTATTTTTTCATTCTTCTCTTTGAGTAATTCATATACCACTATTGCTTTGTCAATATTTGCAGAAGCATAGGCACCTGTAAATTGAGTTAATTTACCAAGCTCATCACTAAGAGCAACCAAGTATCCTTTCCAAATAACTTCAAGAGAAGTAGCAGGAGGATCATTTCTTGAGACCAATGCTTGATATTTTTCTAAATTTCTCTTCTTCCAGCCACTTTTTATTATAAATTTATGAATTGGGTTGTAGAAAACACCAATAGGAGGAATCTCCTCAATATTGAGGAAGATTTCAGAGGTAGGATTGGTAGGGATAATTTCCACATCGAGATGAGTATCCACTGGTGTCTTCTCAGGTGTTGATTGATCTGGCAGAGGATTTTGCACAATGTTGGGATTATTTTGCAAGTATTGTTGTTGAGAAGAAGTCTCATTCTCTTTTTTTATGATTTCTTCTGCTCCTTCCTTTGTCTTGTTAAGGACTTGCTCAAATTCTTCCCATACCTTTATCAATTTTGGATTTTCTTTGTGAACTTTCCCTTCAAGATCTGTGGAACTGGTTGTCCCTGTTTTTTGATGTTGAGTGGACACCACAATGTATTTGAGAGATGTGCCTTTTTATGAAGGAAGTTATAATAAGTTCATAGGCAAAATATATAACCTTGAATGACTGAAAATTAAGAACTGCTCTTGTTCATTTACTAATAATTTCTTCATCAATACTATTTAAGACTGTATTATATGAGGAGGATTCAACAAATAAATCATCAAATTTATGTTCCTCATGATGAAATATTTTAATACCAATTACCGTTGTGATTTTGCGTGTTATTCCATTAGGGTCATATGCTCTAGCAAGGATGGTAGCCAATTTTAAAGCTTCTATGGGTTTACTTCCTTTTCTGCATGATCATAATTTCTTGGGTAATAAATTCCGAGAGGGAGACGGAACTGAGGCCATACCCTTTTATTACTGCCTTTTAGTGCTTTAGTCATCCTGGTGGCTACCATTTAGTAAACCACTTCCCAACATAGTAATTTATCGAGAATGTAGAGCGTTAGGACATGAGGCACACCCTGTCTTCCCCAAACTATGATATAAGCAAATAATTCTTCACCGAACCAATTCCTGAATTTCTTGGGACTATTCATGTGGAGTCATTCTTGGAGGCTTGAAATCAAGAAATATTTCATAAATAGGAATAATGACCAGGTGACATATTTTACAAAAGTGGTCAAGGTAATAATTTGGATTCCTAAAGAATATTGCGATAAATTTAAATTGGGAGGCGATGAGAAATAGTCCATTTCCATCCCATGGCTGGAAAATCCAAAGAAAATCAGAGGCAATCCATAATGTACACATACATATAAATGGGGGAATGATGTTTTCTGAAACACTCCCAGAGTTGCAAAAAGCTATAATGTTTTTAGATATATTATCATACAACAAAATGTCCCAATAAAAAAAGTATCCCTCAGATGCCCCATCAATTAAAGAAACCTAGGTATTGGGAAACTCAAAAACATTGGGGTAAGCATATAATCTTCACAACATGGTGACAATTTGTCTGAAAGGAGTAGCAAGTGAAGCTATATAATACTTATCGTTCTCCTCTTCTTTGTGTTTATTTTGGATTTGCCTCCAGTCCCTTATGGAATCAAAAACTACTCCATGCTTCTTGGTGAAGTCCTGCACATAATTTTTGTTGATAGTGCATTGAGGTTTAGGCAAATGGTACATAACTTGAAGGTATTATAACTTGAATGAAAAAATCATGATGCCCTTATTGTTGTGAAACCTTCATTCTGAAATATGTAAATTCTCTACTACCCAACTGACCATATTAGTGTAGAGAATTAATCTGGGCCTTACTGCAATTCTATGCTAGAAAGAATATGCCACATATTGAGGTTTTGTCTTTGATGTAGGTGTTTGGATGTCAATTTTTGTAACCATTATTGTGACCCGTGGCTCTTCATCTTCGAAATACTTTCAGATATTCTCCCATGGAGCACTGGATGAATCCCTTGTACAAATTGTGTGTGAGAAAAGTGTTGCATCTGGAAGCTTTTCATTTATAAATTCTCTATATGGGATGGAGGATTTTTGTGGATGATATTTATTTTTAGATTTCAACATAACCTTATTAATTTCATCTGATCGAGAAGTATCAGAGCTTAATTGTATGTAATTTAAAAAGAGTAGAGAAAATTAGCTCGTAGGAGAATAGATGCGAGAAACAATAGTATAAATGAAATAAACTCAAAGTTGACGATTTATCTCATTAAATTAACTAATTTTCACCATAAGTGTGCCAATGAGGAACCATAATGAAATAAATTGATTGATTGGACAATAGATGTGCAGGAGGCCACGTGAAGAGCGCCACACAGAGCCCTAGAGTGAAGTGTCTGGAGGAAACTTTAAAATGCAATTTTATAAAACAGTCGAGCTTTCGCTCTTGCAGGTAGTAGAGGAGTGAGAGTGAACGTAGTAGCCCGAAGAGAGAGAGAGAGCCTGGATACCATTAGAATAAAGTTCCCGACATAAGAGATGTATGGTGTGTAGAGAGGAAAGAGGAGTACCCAGAGCTCGAATACCTAAAAGATATTATAAATTGGAATTTGGGAAGTGTTACGAGCTTCCAGGTTGGCATGTTATTACAGTGAAGTAAGGCCAACTCTCATGAGGTAGTGTGGTAATATATTATATTATCAAGAGTGGGAGCCAAAACTTTTATGTGCTCCAATAAAAACATGTGATGACTTAGAACCTAGAGCCCACATGCTCGAAAACTTTTGGAATTATATTTTAGGAAGTTACAATCTTTCGGGTACCAGGGTGTCTTGTTGCTAAGTCATAATATTAAAATGAATATTTTTTCAAAGGATTTGGTCATTTTGGTTAAGGTTGTGGTGGTTCTCAAAGATAGCATATTTTATTATTTTAATGCTTTATTGAAGCAAAAAAAAAGATTTATTGAAGTGTAAATTGTAGACTTAAAGAACAAAAGGGTCCCAATTATTATTATGATCTAAAAGTTAATGGGGGTTGTTGTTTTATACAATAGATCCTTGCACCTTAAAAGTGATAAGAAACCAATAATTACAGTCCACTTCAAGGGGGGAACCTCCGAAAACAATAAATACAATGAAAAATACATTATTTTATGATCCTAATACTAGGTCTCCTTAGTATATATATGGGCAGAAAAATGATATATTTATAATAAAATGGGACAATGAGGGGTTCTAACCTACATAACAACATAACAATAGAAATGTAATAACTCAATATATAAGGCTTAATCAGGGTTTTTGGGCTAACATGGGGCTTATATAGGGCTTAACACGCCCTCCCCATAAAATAAGTGTTGTCCTCAACACTTGACTATTTGTGGGTGTTTATGCATGAAACACTCATATTTCCATGTCATTTCTTCCACTGGTAGGTTTTTCCATTTGAGGTACTTAGTAATTGCTCGATTTCTCAATTTCTTAGTCCTTGTTTCTTAAATTGTTTCTAGTTATAATATTATTTTTCCTTCTTCATTAATTTTTGGTAGAAGAGTTTGGATTGTGATATTATCAATGATGACCTTCTTTAAGCAAGAAACATGGAAGACTGGATGTACACATGAAGATGAAGGAAGCTCCAATTTGTAGGCCATACTTCCAAGTCTATGCAACACCTTGTAGGGTCCGTAATATTTTGGAGCTAATTTGTTGTCCTTATTTTGTTTCTTGGGGGACATCTATTCATATGGATTCAGTCTCACAAATATGAAATCCCCCACTTCAAATTACCTTTCACTATGATGTTGATATGCTTGTTGTTTCCTAATTTTGTTCCATAACTAAGTTGTCCTTCAATAGTTTAAGGACCTCTTATTGGTGTTGGATGTGGTCCTCTACTGCTTGAGCCTGTAATAGCCCTAGTCAAAAATCCATGTAATAAAGTTAATAAATGCAAAATAATAACCAAGGTCATGGGGCATGTATTCCAAGATGAATGTTGGGAAAAAACATAGTGATGGGGATGACTTGTGATTAAATAATGGCTATAGAAATTGGCAAAGGAAATGGAAAAGGCTTTGGAAAGGCCAAGTGGCATTAATTGGCATTTTATTTATGAAAATAATGGAAAATAGGAGAAAAGGGAGGTGAAAGGTCATAGATTGCATTTATTTTATTTATTTTTTATTTTTATTTATTTATTTTATTTTATTTTATTTTTATTATTTTTATTTTTATTTATTTATTTATTTTATTTTTTATATTTTATATTTTATTTTATTTTATATTTTAATTTAATTTAATTTTTTATTTTATTTATTTTATTTTATTTTAATTTTATTTATTTATTTATCTTTCCAGTTCAGTTTTGGAAATCTCATTCTATTCACTCTCTCTCTCATACTCTTGGAAACTTAGAGTTTTCTTGGAGCACTCTTTTAGGAGTGTGGCATACTTGAGATTTGGATCAAGAAGGAAAAACAAGAGCATGAAAGTGCAATAGGACATCAGGATCAAAATCTACAATGGGTTTTGCTTGCAGGTACTGAGTTGCACATATGAATTCCTTGTTAGTTATGACATTCATGGCACTTGCATGTGGTTTCTTGGTTATGATCTGTCATTGGCATGGAGGATTTTCTGGATTGACAATGGTTTTGCTTAGCCTTTCCATTTCTTGGATAGCCAAGATGTTGTGGGTTTCTTTCCTTTTGTTTTTTGGTTGGTTGTCATGTTCCTTATGGTTGTGGGTTGAGTTACTAGTTCATGGAGCCTTAGTTCAAAAAATGATCTAGAAGCCTTATGAGAGCTTGGGATGAGTTACTAGTCCTGGAAGCCTTGGTGGGTTGAGTTACTAGTTCTAGAAGCCCTGGTTGGACAAACACTCTGGAGCCCGACAACAATTGTGGGTTGATTTACTAGTCCTGGAAGCCTTGGTTGGAACAAAAACTCTGGAGCCCTGGACAACTTGGGTAGAGACTGATCTGGTGATGGTTAGTGATGTATGACCATGAGGTGGAATAAATGGTTGAGGGTTGAGGTGGATTTTCCTCTGGAAATTGTCATTTGGTTTTGTTTGATTTGTTTCATGAGATCCCACATTCATGCTTGGAATATGGCATAGGGGTGATTGGTTAAAAGAGAGATTTGATTCATCCCAATCTATGGTCAACTCATATGTGGAAGTCCTTGACTTTGTTGGATTTTCATATGTTAATAGAGCCCATTATCATTTGGCATTTTATGATTATATGTGTTTGTCATTATGTGGCTTTAATGGTTGTTTCCTCATTGATATATCTCTCGTCATTTATTGTTTATAAGTATGTTTTGTGATAGTGATGATGTATGGATTTCATAATGTTTCGATTAGCATATGAAATTTTTGTGAATGATTGAACTGATAGATAAGAATGCAACTGTTTTGAGGAGATATCGTTCCTCTTTGATGATCCTCAGATAAGTATGAGACCCATATGCTCATATTTGTTGTTGTGACCTATAGATTACATGTTCTTGATGTCTTTGATGAAATGCATGTCATTGCTAATAGGGGTCAGATCAAGTCCTTATTCAAGTGTTTGCATTAGTAACCTTGTTTCAATGTTATTTATCATTTTTGGAAGTTTCATGAAGTTTTGGGTAGTGGCCTGGGTCCTAGTCCTGAAAAAGTGGTACAAAATCTGGGGTCACTAGCATAGAACTGCCTGGAAAAGGCCATAGTCACATGGATGACTTTCTGTGGGAGAGACTGGAGGGTCCCAGTCACACGCATGCCTTGACATGGGAGAAACTAAGGCTCTAGGGCAGTGAAAAAGCAAGTTCTCTCAGGGGTTGAACACCTAAAGGGGTTGGTTGGATCCTAAAGGTTCTATAGCTTCTGAGGAAGGTCAGATTTGTCATGTCATGTTGGTTCCTCTTCCTTAACTATACATGTGGATTTGAATCATATCATAGTAAATATTCATCACATGTTTACCCCAATGGACTGGTTAGCTTGGCTATATGTGGGAGCAAGGTGTTATAGAGTGGTATTAGAGCATGGTTTCGTTCTCCTTGGATGAATGTGTTGTCATATGTACATGTCAATTTCATGTGTGTTCTTATTATTATTGTCTATGTGCTTGTTGTGTATGCATGGTGGTGGTCATGGTTTCCATTATGATTTCATGCCGAAGTTGATGGTGTTGTTGTCAGAATGTGTTCGTCATGAATGCATGTTAGTGTTTGTATGTATTGTGTATGCATGTGTGTCATACATATGTTTTTATGCATGAATTGTGTCTATTTGGCATTGTAATTGTGGAATCATGCATGGTAATGGGATGATGATTGAGATGATGTATATATACGGTGATGATTATGATTATATATGTATTGTGCTAATCCGGTTGATCTTACAGACGAGATATCATCCCCTAAACTACAATGAGGTATGTTGGTTTGTTTATAATTTGGTTTAGCTAATATGAATTGGATAATTGTATTGTTTTTCATCCATCTTGATGCATTTGGAGTGGAAAAAGTGGAGGAATCTGCTCACGGGATTGTTTTTACTGGGGGGACCGAGTTTCACAAAATGGGGTCTGAAACCTTCTGGGAGCATTTTGAGGCATCAAACGACATTTTTTGGGGGTAAAAATTTTTCGCGCAAGTGACACACCTTTTCATGATACTATTCACATAGAAATATTTCCAACGACACAAGAATCGCATCAATCAAAGTATGTATGCAAAAGTTATGCCACTCAGAAGTTGACCTTCCTATTTTCACAACTATAGTTCAGGAGGATGCCGCGTCAGCCCCCATTATTCATGGAAAAGGGATTAGCCACATGTTTGTGATGTAAAAGACTCTAGAAGAGTCTATTTTGTAACTCTAGTTAAAAGTTGATGTATCCAAACCATTAGTAGGCTATTGCGCTATGTTATAACTGGGCCACTAGGAGGAAGAGGCATTCCATTCTTTAGAGAGAATTTTGTTCAATAGTTGAGAAAAGATAGCTAGGAGAGATAGGATGTGGAGCACACAGAGAGGATCTATGCACAGTAGCAGCCCACGGGCCACAAGCATTACTTCTTTGTATCTTCAGCCATATTTCCAGAGAGAGAAAGAGAGTGAAGCGAACTCACCTTCCAGCTGGGTTTTCTCCCGAAAGGGTTTCCCAGAGAGAATATATTGTGTACTATGTGTGTGTGAGCTTATTATGTCATTATCTTATTTATTTAATTTTACATGCATGCACTAATTACAATTAATTTTACAAATCTATAAATTAAATAAAACTGTAATAGTGTAGAATCTCAGATTTAAAATATAATATTATCAGATGTGTTGTGACGAGTTGTCCAGTGGAATATCTACAGTATTTTATGGATCAATATATGAAATGATATACCTTGTAGGATGAGAAGAACAAATATGACTAGTAAGTTGGTAGACCACAGTTCACAAGATTCTCCCTATAAATCAGATAAACAACATGGTGATGAGCACTCTCCTCACATAGGAGACACTTTGAGAAGTTTGAAGGACAAAATAAGGATTTGCAAAGAAGATACTGACTGAATCATTGAATCACAAGAGATACTTGCAAGGGAACAAGAGAAACAAGCAGAAGTCAATGTGGTGATTCTTCAAAGCTTGTCATACTTGAAGAGACAGAGACCACTTAGAATTAGTCATGGATAGGAGGATAAGACTAACAGATCATATGGTAGCAAGTCACATGGTGGGCACAGGTTGGATAGAGATGAAAAGGTCAAGGATGTAAAATTCTTGGATACACTTGATAGGCAAGGTAGTGGACATGGAATTTACTTTAGCTCTGGTTTATATAGGTATCATGGTCATCATTTCTATCACCTCTATAGGAGGAGTGACAGGGGATATTTTTCAGATGAGTTCAAGAAAGAAAAGCCATCTACATTTGATGGAGAAATGAATAAGTTATAAGATGTCAAAGCATGGTTTCTTGGTATGAATAAGTTATTTAGGTTACATGATTACACACCGAACATGAAGGCCATAATAGCTAGATTTAGTCTTAAAGGCAAAGCAGACATCTGGCAGGAAGATGCAAAGAATATCAGAGGCATCCAGGAAGAGGAGTTGACTTGGATTGAGTTTGAAATACTTTTCAAGAAGAAGTATCTAATAGAGAGATACTATGATTACAGGGAAAAATAATTCTATGAGATGAATATGGGATCTATCACTGATGAGGAGTACACTAGCAGTTTTTTAGAGTTATTGAGATATGTGCCTTACCTCAAGGAGGAGAAGGCCAAGATTCATAGATTCATTAGTGGGTTTCTGATAACATTCAAGGACATGATTGAGTTTGATGAGCCTAGATCATTGGAGGAGGCCATCCAGAAGATAAAGCATTGCCATGAGAAATCAAAGTGCAGATATGAGACTAAGAAAATTTGGAAGGGTAATGAGAAGAATAAAGGAAAATGGGATAGGAAGCGAACAAGAAATCAGGTCATGGGTACAAAAAAGAATGAAACACCACCTAAGAAGTTCAATGCATCTGATAGAGGACATGGATTTTTGTCTGAGCAGAAGAACAAGGGTGATGGCAGGAAGCCCTTGCAATGTTGGACTTGTGGAGGAGAGAATCACATGAGAGATTATCCTCAACATCACGGTGGTATACCATAGATCTACAATGCTTAGGAGGCACACAAAGTGGGGGCTATTGGATAGAGTATTCCTTAGATCTATGCAGCGTTAGATAACAGGCAGGAAAATCACCATGCGTCTATTATCGACATGTACGGTAAGCTCTGTGATCAAGTTGTTTCTATTTTGATTGACCTTGGATCTAATTATAGTTATGTTAATCCTAACCTGGTGGATAAGTGTGGTTTAAATAAATAAGTGCAGGCAGAGTCTTGGTTTGTGCAGTTGGATACAAGTACTAAGAAGAGAGTTCATCATTAGGTAAGAGATTGTGCATTTGAGTTGAACGGTATGCCTACATCAACACATCTAAATGTAATTTTGTTGGGATATATAATATGCTTTTGGGTATGGACTGGTTATATCTTCATAGGACCAAGGTGGATTGATATGACAAGGCTATTGAGTGCTTAGATGATAATGGGGAAAAAATAATCTTGCTAGGTAAGCAGAAGGAAACATCAGTTAGAATGGTGACAGTTATGTAGGAAAATCGAAATCGTAGAAAAGGATGTGTATTGTTTGCAGTGTATATTTCTAGTGACAAAGATAAGGAAGTTGAGGATGTGAATGTCTTGAGGAGGTATCTAGTTTAACAATAGTTTTAGGATGTGTTTCTGGTAGATATTTTAGAGTTGCCGCCTCATAGGGAAGTGGAATTTTCTATTGAGTTGGTCCCATGGGCAACACCAACATCAAAGTCACCATATAGGATGAGCATACCAGAGTTAGTAGAGCTGAAGTTGCAATTAAAGGAAGTGATTGACAAGGGGTACATTAGACCAAGTGTGTTGCCTTTAGGTGCACCCGTGTTGTTTGTGAAGAATAAGGATGGTACCCTAAGGTTATGCATTAATTACAAACAGTTGAACAAAGTGACCATCAAGAACAGGTATCTATTGCTGAGGATAGATGATTTGTTTAACTAGTTAAAGGGAGAAGCAATGTTCTAAAATATTGATCTGAGATGAAGATATCATTAGGTATGCATTCAAGAAGAGGACATCTACAAGATTACTTTCAGGACTAAGTATGTGCATTATTAGTTTGTTGTAGTTAAATTTGGTTTAAATAATGCTCCAACTACTTTTATGTGCTTGATGAATAGAGTGTTTCATCCTTATTTTGATAAGTTTGTTATTGTGTTCATTGATGATATATTGGTATATAATAAGAATCGAGAAGAAAATGTCAAACATTCAGTAGTAGTGTTGATATTGCTAAGATAACATCAGTTGTATGCCAAGCTCACTAAATGTAGTTTATTTCAGATAGAGGTACATTACTAGGGACATGTGATTTCCAAGGAAGGAATAACAGTGGATCCATAAAAGATAAGGGCTATCACGGAGTGGGAAGCTCCTAGGAATGTGGATGAGATAAGGTAATTTATGGAGTTAGTAGGTTATTACAGGAGGTTCATCTTGAGCTTCTCACATATTTCTTATCCTATTAAATTGTTGCAAAGGAAAGGTAATAAATTTTAATGGACATAGGAATGTGTAGCCAATTTTGGGCAGTTGAAGTAGTTGTTGACAAATGCTCCAGTTTTAAAGATTGCAGATCCAGACAAAGAGTTTGTGGTATGTATATATGCTTGCAAAAAGGAACTTCATGGAGTCCTTATGTAAGAAGGACATGTAGTATTCTATGAATCATGGAAACTAAATGAGCACGATTAGAATTATCTGACACATGATCTTGAGTTGGCAACGATCATCCATGCTGTGAAGATCTGGAGACACTATCTTCTTGGTAGGCAATTCATCTTGATGAGTGATCACAATGGATTGAGGTATCTATTTGACCAACCGAATTTGAATGTCAGGCAAGCTATAAGGTTGGCCACAATTATTTGGCTAAGATTTGAGATAAGGTATATCAAGGGGAAAGAGAATAGGGTTGTAGATGCTCTTAGCAGGAGAGTACATGTAAATCACATAACAACTATGAGCTTCTATGGGATAGATTTACAAGATCAGATCTTAAAATAGGGTATAAGTGATCAGGATGTGGACTATCATCTCACATCATATGGTTTGGTCATATTTAGGGACAATATACATGTGCCAAACGATGATGAGCTAAAGAATATTATATTGAGGGAATTTCATTCTAAGATGTATTCAAATCACCCAGGATATAAGAAGATATTGACAACGGTGAAAAATTTCACCTATTGATCGAACTTGAAGAAAGAAGTGGAAAAGTTTGTGGCTAGGTCCTTGGATTGTCAACAGGTAAAAGTAGAGTGTAAGAATCCAAGTGGATTACTACAACCGATTCCAATTCTAGAGTGGAAATGGGAGGTCATTTCAATGGATTACATCACAGGTTTTCCAAGGACATATAGAAATAATGATTCCATCATGGTTTTGGTTGGAAAGTTGACATAGGTAGTGCACTTCATTCTAGTGAAGTCTACATATTCAACTAATGATATAGAATAGGTATTCATCAGAGATGTAGTGAGGCTATATGGTGTTTCGAAGAAGATTATGTCAGACAGGGATGCCAAGTTCAGTTCTAGATTATGGAAATATTTATTTTCTAATTTGGGTACAGAGTTAGCCTTCAGTACAACTTATCATCCACAGATAGATGGAAAAACAAAGAGGATCAATAGGATATTGGAGGACATGTTGAGGATGTATGTGATGCATCAACAATGGAGGTGGGAAGAGTATCTCCCACTAGTTGAGTTTGCTTACAACAATGGGTACCAAGAATCTTTGAGGATGTGTCTGTTTGAGGCACTCTATGGGTGGAGTTGTAATATTCCCATTACTTGGAGTGTTCCAGTGAACAAGGTGTTGATAGGACTATACATTTTGGCAGAGATGGAATAAGAAATGCAGGTAATAGAGAATAATTTAAAGGTAACATAAGATAGACAAAAGAGTTATGAAAATTATCATAGGTTGTTTAAGGAGTTTTAGGTTGGGGAATAAGTGTACTTACACATCAAGCCCAAGAAGAGATCCTTGAGGATTAGGTCATGTGCGAAGATGGAACCTTGATATTGTGGACCTTTCATGATTCTTGAGAGGATTGGACCAATATCCTATCAAATTGCACTACCTACGACAAGGAAAGTCCAAGATGTTTTACATGTGTCATTGCTTAAGAAGTATGTTAAAGATAATGATCATGTGATTGACTAGTCTGTATTGCAAGTGGATCCAGAAGGAGAATTCTAGCCAAAACCTTAGTTCATTTTGCAGAGAAAGATGCTCATGCTTCAGAACCAAGAAATCGAGCAGGTTAAAGTGTAGTGGAAGAACTTTGTGTCTATTGAAGCTACATGGGAGATGAATGATCAAATGTGGGTTATGTATCCTTCGCTATTCATTGGTTGAGCGGATGTCTTTTGGTATATGCTTTGGTGTGGTATTCTAGTAGATGCATATATGTATATAGATTTAAATATTGCTACGAGTTGTGTTATAAAGCTCCAATAAGCGGCATGGGTGTCATGTAATTATGGTTGTCATGTTGTTATGTTTCTCATGTTGGTTTGCTTCTCAGTAGGATGATCATTTTGACTTAGTTACTGGAGAACCCATAGTAAAAACCATTTTTCATCAACGTTTCAAATCCCAACAGGGATCCATCATCAGGACTTCTTGAATGTTGATAATAGAAGAGATTAACTGATACATTTAAATAGTTATGAGGTGAGTTGATTTAAGGATGAAGTGAAGTCCGGCTTGATTAATAATACTTATTATTATCTTTTTTAGTATTTATTATTATTAATTATTAATAATAGTTAATGTTTAATAATTAATAGATCTTAATTAATAATTAATAATGATTAATAATAGTTAATATTTATTACTTAATAATAGTTATTATTAATAATAATAACTATTATTAATAGTTAATGTTTCTTGATCCTCTTTGGTCAAATATACCTCCTGCCCATCACCAAAAAATAAAATCTAATCTTTGGGAGTTTTCTCATCTTCCTCATCTTGATCTTGAGCAAAATTTTGTTGGAATGGTGGTATTATTTGTTGTTGTGATTGTTCTGGACCTTTTTGCTCCCGAGGTTTGTTAGGCAACTGCGATTGCCTTCAGAAACCAAGATTTATGATTCGTGGACTAATATGGGTATCTCGGATTGTTGTGTGGTCAGTCAAGGAGATTTTCTCCATCTTCTTCTCCATTGTCTTAACTAATGTTTCAAATTTATCATTCGAGGAAGTGGAATGATCCTCCTTTATGATGACTCTCTTATTGGAATTCAACTTAGACGGTTTCGCTAATAAATTAGCCTCCACACTGACTGCATTATTTTTCATGTCCTCCAATGTTGCCAGAATTCTTTCTTTGAGTTGATAAGCCATTTCAGGGTCAAAAGCATCTGGATAATGCAGTAAGGCTAGCCTAGGAGGAGGCTTAATCTTTGCAGGAATTGAATTGTACAGTTTGTTGAACCTTGTAGAAAATTCTTGAACAAATTCTCCGGGTTGTATTTTCACATTGTTGTACTCAGCCAAGATTTGCAAAGGGTTCTTATTTTGACCCCACCTTGTAAGGAAATCATCTTCTAACTCTTAATAATTTTCAAAGGCTCCCGAGCGAGAACCCTTGAACCATTTCTTGACATCACTGGAAAAACTTTGAGCAAATAATCTGATTTTAACATCAGCATAGTCTACTTCCTCCAAATCCACAAAAATCATTGTCCTTGTCAACATGCTGCTTAGCAGTGATTTCTCATGTGCGATCATACTGCGGAAGCCTCTGCCCATAATTGAGAGGTAAATCATGAAGTTGAGTAGGCAACACCAAAGGAGCATACCTTACTGCCATAACTACTATTTGAGTAGTTTTGTGACTGACAAGCAGTGTAATAAAAACAATAGAATATGGAAGAACTGGATGAATGAAAGTCAAAACTGAGGATGAAGGCTTTTGAATTGAAGCCAAAATAGAGCCAATAGTGAAAAAAAAATGGAACAGGGATATATCTCTGAGATAGGACTATGTTTTCAATGACTTTTTGAACTTTGTGAACTAGACCTTTGAGTTTATTGAACTGCTAGATGATATTTTGACTAAACTCATTTCTTAGGGATGATACACAAGAAATTAAATTATCTGAATTTGCTATAATTTTAGGGATACTAGAACAATACCTCATCCTAAACAATGGGATTTCATAAGATATTTCAGGTGAGGAAGTAGATTTCCTAATAGGATAATAACTAGCTTGGCTTTCCAACACCACTCTCTCCTTCCTGAGGAGTTTTTCAAGATCATAAACCACTATAGGAGGGTTTGGGTCAAGGTTCTTCCTGGCGAACCTCCTAGAAGCCAGATATTCTCGGACAAGGATGCATGCAACGAAAAATTCTAAAAATCAAAAGGATATTTACAATTTAGCCTATGATGTACATTTTGGGCATGAAACTTCCCGGGATAATTTAAACTTTCAAATCCTCGGAAATGGCACCACTATGTTATCACTCCATAAATCCCTTTAGGCTAAGGAAAGGGCCACATAGGTAACCAAAAACCACTATGAGCTAGAAAATTGGCCTTTCTAGCTAGAGGGGGCTCCCTCAACTAATGAAAACTAAAGGTTTTGACTTTATAACGTAAAGAGACCAGTTCTGGGAGTATTTGGATTTCATAAAGAAGGTGGTAGAGGATTTCTATGAAAAACTATTGACAGTATAAGTGATCTTTCTATTGTGACATGTTGATGTATCTCCAACCAACTTCATATATGGAGGCTTAATTAGCACAATTTTTGGAATGAATAACAAAATTGTAGTATAGAAAAGGTAGAGTATCAAGACATTTATCAAAGAGCAGAAATAACAACATTTATCACTGCAGCTCAAATTGATGACCATCAAGAAGAAAATACAAAACTTTTAAAGGCATGCATACTTCATTTGCAGCTAAAATATGATTTTTTCAATCATACATGAACATATAATATGAATTCAAATATAATTGTCCCCTACACCTTTAGACACAGTATGGAGAAAACAGATAAGAGAAAGACACATAAACCGAGAGAAAAAAAAAAACATTCATACCATAAGAATCTCCATAAATCATCTAGAATCCCTTCAACATTTAGGCATGTTCATTAAAACCAAACCACAAATATGACAACAGTAATTCCTCTAGAAATTGGGAAAACCAACAATAACCTTCTTTGTCTTCATTTATCAAAATATATAGTAGAAACATGGAGGAAAATCCTTTCAAGTTCATTGCATCTTCGATCCCACAAAGGATCGATTCAAAACTTGGAAAAGATAGTAAACTGTTGTTTTTTCCACGCTTTTCACCCAAACATAAAGCATAAGCATCCTTTTGTCTTTTGGAAAAAAAAAGCAACCTAATTAAATACAAATTATCTTAAAAAGGTCTTCGGACTGATAAAATTGATTGAAATAGAAACAATTCTAAAAGCTGCTTTTGTGATTGCTGAAAAGCCTGCGCATTGCCCAAATATTCATGCTTCTAGAACTGACATGTGGTAAGAAACTGGGGTGGTGAGATGGAAACCATATGTACTCCATGTGAGCACCTTCAAAACCTAATAGGTGGCCGTTATACTATGTACGTGAAATGGTCAGACCATGGGCTGCATAGCGAGTGCGCAGTGCTTGCATAGAAAAATTGTTGCAATTGTTCCTCAAATGCTCTTCATTGCTCCTAAATGCTGGCATGACACTATTATGTCGATCATATCAACCTTAACATATTAATACATCAGAAAATTAAAAGAAAACTTGAGAATAAAAAGGAGAGCCTGATCATTTCATTTTCCTTTTCCTTGATAATTGTCTACTAGAAGCCTTGATGCTAGGAGTCTTGGACTTGGGATCTGGAGTCATGAGGTCCTGTTGCTTCACAGGTGACGATAAAGCAGGTGTGGTTTTGAATTTAGGATCAAACTTAGGCATTTTCATGAGTGGAGGTATTACAACAGCCCCCTCATACCTCTTTAGCAATTTATGTGCCTCCTCTAAACTCGGCCTCATAGTTCTCAATTGTGCATTCATGAACAAGTTTTGTATATACAAATTTCTACACTATATCCTAACTGGCTATGACCACTTGACAAAATTATTACTCCTTTCAAGAGCCTTAGATGCCTCTTTGACTTCTTAGCCACAGTTTTCTAAAATATGCTGAATATAATTCTTATGCTCCAAATTTTGTTGCCTGAATTGATTGATCTGGTCTTTGCTTTCTTCTAACTCCTCCAGGCACCTCTAATACTCTTTCCATTGACTGAATGGGGGCATGCCAAGTGATTTAACTATTTGTTTCATCTATTTCACATACTTAAATTTGATTTAAACACCCTGACTGTTGGCTCACTAGACCCCACTACAACATTATTAGCTTGTTCAACAAAGGTAACATGTTTCTTCTTCCCTTTGGCACTTGTTGATGGTGACTCTATCTTGTCCTCTACTGGTTTAATGACCTATTTTATGTCTCTCTTCTTCTTCTCCAGAAATGTTATTCTCATCTAGCTTTTAAACAATGCCTCTCTCATATTTACTATTTTAGGATCCTCTTCTTTGTACTATACAACACCTGTCTCTAGTGGTGCTATGTATTCCCCGTAATCTGATTGTACCATTTATGGACCCTTGAACTCATCCACTTTTTCATCCACCTATGCATCTGTCGGCTTATCTTCATAGATTTCTACAATTGCTTGAGGGGTTGCCTCTTCCTGGGTTTTCTTAACTCTAGACCTTGTTCTTGGTCTCATCAAAAAATTCATCTTGGTCCGTGTCTTCAATTTTGACCTTAAGTCTGGCTTGTTGAGCTGATATTTCTTGTTCCTCTATTCCTTTGTCTGCCTTGTCATCCGCTATGCCTTGCAACTTATTTTTCTTTCTTAGCTTGCTTGGCTTGGCACCTTCCTTCTTTATGGGTTTCATTTCCATAACTGAACGAGTTCTCTCCTTCTTTGGATGTTCTTTCTTGGACTCTTATTTATCTTCCTTGATTGAAGGTGACCCAGTTTGTGGAAAGAGGTCAATACTTGCAAGAAAATTAGACCAAAGAATTTTCTTTCTTTCAACAACATGTTAAACCAAGATTTTGATCAAAGAGAAATGAAAAAAAATTGAAGCATGGTTATCCTTTTGAATCAGTACTTTGGTGGCCATTATTTCTAGACTCTTAAGAAAGAAATAAGGGAGGTTCATGGGATTGCTTTCGGTGAAATTCCATAGAAACCTGAGATGATACTAGTATATTCTACGGAACCTACCCTCGCAAGTGAAATATCTTTGGATAACCTTTAGAAGGTCTACATATTTCTCTTATAGATAAATGTTAGGGAAGGTGGAGGCAAACTTGTCAAGAAACTTTGGTTTTACAAACTGCTTATAGGCCAAAATTTCTAACTCACCCCCATTGAACCATTTCTCCCCTATTGTTGGGAGATTGGTTGCATTAGCTATGAACGTTCCAGTCAATATGATCTCTAGGTCTCCTAGTTTCACTCTGTTGTCTTGAAAATTTAGAGCAAATAAGTTGGCCAGTTTGGCATTGTGACCTACTTTCTGAATCTTCTGGCAGAAAGGAATGCACCCTATGTTCTCAAAAGCCACTCTAATGGTAGGGGATGAATTGAGCAGACTCAAAGTATTGGGTTCAGTGGGAACGAGGTCTCCTCCTTTTTTGTTGGCAGCAAGAGCCATCCTATCTCTACATCTAGTTGATTGATTTTGACTTTTGGGTTATGGCTACGTGTGAAGACCCAAAGGAATGAAGATAGGATCAAATGAAAGCAAAAATCCACTAAGGAAGTTGTAACAATAGGATGGTGACAACAGTGATTATGTGATGGAATACAATTAGGAGGCTTTAAACATTTAAAAGGTATTTAAATTAAAATCTTCAAGAAGTATTCATCATTCAAATTTAATTTGAGATTAGTAAAAAAAATATATTAGAGGTAAGATTGTGTTTTCAATAGGACAGGGTGTGTGGAGAACAAATTTTTTAACAATGACAAACAAGCCTTTAGCACTGCGACCAGGAGAATTAGCAATAAGAATTAATAGGAAGGATGAATGACTCACTACCTCTGCAATTTCTTCGTTCAATCTGTACGCTGAACACTAGCTCGAGATGAATTGTTTCTCTGTACATGAAAAAAGTCTCGCCATGCTCAAGTTGTTTGCAACTTGTAAACCTCCCTATAAATCTTGAGCCTTTCTGCGCCTTCTAAACTCTCTTGCGTCCTTTGCTCTAAAAATAAACCACTCATCTCATTTCTGCATATCACCTGTGAGTAGTCATACAGAAAATTGGCGGCCTGCATAATGATTTGAAATTATGGTGCTGATGTAAGCAAGATGAATGTGTAGCCCACATTTCTGATGAAATTTCACATGCTCAAAAAGTGTTTGTTTGAATGTTGTAGGGTGGAGGAGGATTTAGCTATGATAGCTTTGATAATCAAAGTGTGTCGGGGGTGAATAGGATGATAAATGAATCATGGTGGGTAATGATGTTTAGGAAAGGGAATAGTTTTAGGCATAGGGAAATGTGGTTTAGGTGAAAATGATGATAAATGTTTAGGCTTAAAATAAATGGATAGGAGTAATGTAACATTACGGAATGAGGGGAAGGAATGAAATGAGGGAAAAAGGAGATAGGTGGAGGGATTAATAAAATTTTTCATAAAGGCGTAGGTCAAAGCATTAATAAGTAAGATCTTTTCGAGATCCTTTCCTCAATAGTTGACACTTAGACCATGTTACCCACATATCATCAACTAATACCTGGAATCAACAATAAAACCTTGACAAACATTAGACACTCCTTCTTGTCACACGGAATAAGTCGATCTTGTGGATAAGATAGACCTTCCTAGAATCTAAAGAAGACCTAATGACAAGCAAACCAACTAGACACTATCTTTCTCTAAATATGCTTTAATAAACAATAACAAACAAGTGTTTTTAGGGCCTACCTTAGGTCCAATGCAAGCTTGTGGATGGCCTCGATCCTTTGATCCAAATGAACTCCTTTGTCACGAATCTGCAAACACAAACAAGGCAAAGAAATTAAATAGCACCTGAAAAGCCAATTGCATAAAACATATTTAATATGAAAGTCAAGGAGTCCATGAAACAAATAACATAAGATACTTGTTGAGAAAAATGAGTTTGATTGTATTAATTCAAGAGAAGAAGAACTTTAGAACCTTTGCCTTGACGCTGTACAAGCTCCTCCCAGGGTCCAGCAAGAAGTCTCCTCTACTTTGACAAGTTTCACTCACTCCCCAATGAAGCCAAAAAGGTATGTGATCTCTCCTCTTAAGCTTAACTAGGAAGTCTTGATTTCACCAGCATTTACCCTAAAAAATGTTCAGCTTCTAACCTCCCCAGCAACCAGCCCAATGCCTGTATTTATAGTGCAATGGAGGGAGGTTACTAGGTCCTCCTTCAAAGGGATAGCTCCTCTCATCAAGGGATTAGCTCCTTCTCTTTTGGGATGCATGAACCACCTCAGAGCGAACAATCCACGTCAAAATTCCTTCTAGAAACCTCTAGAATTAACCCAAAGTGAGTTTTTTAATATAAAACTTGTGCCTTTTGACTTTCACAGGGGTCCGCACCTACACCGTTAGGGACAGAGCGGGAAGGTCCGCAATTTTTGTACACAGAAGGTGCGGGATCGCAGGTGACAGTGAGAGAAAGTGCGGAACCAGAGTTACATTGATTTTTAATGTCTTTCTCCCATTTCCAAAGCTTGATTTGAAGAGCTGAGGTCTGAGACTTGCTTAGGAGGACAGTACAAGTGATGATAGACCCATACTGACTACAAATAATCATGGTGACGATATTTTTGTGTAACAGATTGCCCCCTAAAGTGCGAAGTCTGTAGTAGATGAGGATTTCTTATCATTTAGGAAGAGTGAAGTACTTTATCATTTCGAGGATCATCTTGTGGAGAGCCTGGTTGGAACCTGTAAAAACATTCAATGCAAGATATATATATGAGATCATATCATCGCTGAGGTAGGCATTCCCATACTCAGATTAAAACTAACTACTGCTCTGATATAGGAATGATCTTGTAAAACATCACAAGTAAAGACTCATGTGGACACAGTATGGACGCAACCATCTGTTTATGAATGGTCCATTATATAATGAATACAAAATTCCTCGCAGCCTGGATTGTGGAAACTAGATCCTGGGTCTTCATTTCTACTTCCCGAAACAGTACGATTCTATCCATGCGAATGAATGTGTTGATGTCGAACATGGTAGAAACCACTTGATTACCAGTCAATGATGTAAACTGTTAACAAGTGTGAGAGAAACCACCAGTGATGTCAATGGCTCTCAAAGTACCCAATACAATCCATGAGATGAAAATAAATGTGTTGATGTCGAACATGTCATGGAATCCTTTGATCGAAAGTCAATGATGTAAACTGTCGTCAAAGGCAAGAAACCTGCCATTGAGGCATGCAGATCTCAAGGTACTAATGATTCCTAGATCATCTTTCTAGATAATGAGCTGATGTCGATAGAAAGCGATCCGTCGTAGGCAAGCCCACAACACGAAATCATAGATCAAGTTGAAGAAATTTAGTTGCAAGGACTGACTCAGGGATGGTCAAGATGGATGACAGATATTTTGCAGATGAATGGCTTATTGGCAGTGGCCTCTTGAACACATAACGACACGACAGATGGCTTGGTGACAATTGACCCAAAGTTAATACCCAGAAACCGGCTGAAGACTTTCAATGTGGTTTGATCAATTGTTAGGCAAAGGATTTCCCAACCCAGGTGAATAAAAGTGTCGTGTTCAAGAGTGGTTACAAAGTATGACAAACAGGCTCATTTTTCTCTTTTTTCCCCCACCATTTCTGGCAAGTACCTCTTTATTTTTGACAAGCTTGAGGAGGATAACATTTGCTTGATTATAAGCTCATCCTTCGGATGAGTCCAACTTAGTTTAAATTCGAACCCTAAGAAGGAGTGGTTCGTTCCTGTTTGTAATTGAACAGGTCCTTTACTGTGCAATTTTAACGAGTCCAGTATAGGAGAAACTCGGCGTTTTTCAATTTTAGAGAGTCTGAAAAAACTTAAGAAGACTCCAGGGTTGACCTTTTTGGTAAATTTGTGTCTCCCAAGCCCGAAAAAGTATAAAATAATACTTGAGAGAACCGCTTGATCTTTTACGACCAAGGAGTACTTTTCGTTATTAGTGCCTTTGAACTGAAAAAGCAAAAACACGATCAACGACATGTCATTTTATAACCGATATCGAATTTGAAATGACAAAAATCCGGCAATCTTTTCATGTTTTTACGGTCGGAAAAGAGCTGTAAGTGGATCGTCTTTTAATTCCGTTTTAACGAGTTTAAAAGAAACACTCGGCAATCTTTTCGTATTTCAGGAGTCAGAAAAGAGCTTAAAGGTGACTCTACATGTTTTTTCGTCGAAAATGATAGAATTCGCCTGAATAATACTTTATTCTGCACAAAAACACAAACATTACTCATACCTGTTTGAAATAGATAAAAATGTCGCAAAAATACCTTTTCAAAGTGAAACATAAACAAATTTGCAATTTATTTACTCAAAAAACTTATAAAAAGGGTCTTTGTCAATTCATTTTTATCGTTTGAGTTTGGGTGAGAAAATAGTGCTTTTGCTCAGAAAACTTCCCGTGAAGATTGCGGAAAATCCAACCGTCGGAATCGAACGCCGTCTTCTCCAGGTAATCCACATCATCCCACTCTTCATTTTAAACCATTTAATTTTTTGTTTTGGTCATTTATTTCATTTTTGGGATGGTTTTTAGGCACAAAACCCGCGCGCGCGGGCCCGCAGGTTTACCATTGCGGGCCTGCGAACCCCGACTTTTTCTCCATTGGGAAAAAGCTCGGGGTCCGCACCTTCCATGTAGACAAAGTGCGGTCCCACGCACTGTGTCTAACCCGGAGGGTGCGGTCCCCGTCGCAAGGGTTTTTAACCCAAAAATTCTCAAAAATGGACCACACAAAATAATTTCTAGCAATTTAATTTGTCTTTATACTTGATGCAGAGAGTACATCATGCTAGATTGGCGTGAACGAGAGCATGAGGACGTGGATGCTGCCGCATGGAATCATCAGCCTTCACTTGATGCTTTGAGGGCGTGCGGTTTGTACAAATTCTGGGCCATTCCTGGCATGAGGGCTCAGGTGGATTTCTTACAGTGGTTGATTGACAGATGGAGCATATAGGACCAGTGCTTCTTCATTGGTGGCCACCAGCTCGAAATCGAGCCGGCGGACATATATTTCTTGACTGGTTTGCCTAAGAGAGGCGAAGACTTGACTCTGTTTGGGGCTAGGCCAGGTGACCAGTTTGTCGATAGCCTCAGGCTAGAGTACTGCAACAGCTAGGCTAGAGACAAAGGGATAGACATAAAGACCATATCCCGTCCTGAGCTCATGGTGATTACGTTCACTGTCACCAGACTTTGCGGAGCTGCCGCATTACATATTTCCACAGGATCCTAGATGCGTATGGCAGTTGATTGCTTTCGAGACACCATCTTCAACTGGTGCGATGCCGTGTTGGCCAATCTGAAAGGCCAACTGACCAGGGCCAAAAATGGACAACTAAAGACCTTTGGTTATGGGGCTTTGGTTGTGAGTTTTGGCTTGGAGAGGGTTCCTATGCTGATCTCACAACACCTTACTGTTGGAGCTGGGCTTCCTCGAGAGCCCAAACTGATGCGATGGGTCGCAGTTATGGCCCGTCACCCGGACGAGAGGACAGAGGTTGTTCAATTCAAACCTGAGTATTTCCAATGGCTGGAAAACCAGGTCTTTTCTATTCAGGACTTCCCTTACGCTGGGATAGATTTTCGTGGTGACGCAGACATGGTTCTTCCACCAGGAGAGCATTGGGATGAGTCAGGTAAAATCGTTTTCAACATTTTTTCTATTTTATTTTTTCTGTTATTTTTTCATCGTCTCAAAACTGATAGTAAAAATTTCAAATGTAGATGTGGGTCCACAACGACCAGTCGCTCTCTGGCCTTACGAGAGGAAGCAACCAGTTGCACCTGTGCCAGCCCCGCAGGACGAATCAGTAGAGGTTTTGGCCGAGTTGGAGGGTCATCTCGAGCGCTTGACAAGAGACATTCCTGAGACCACTATAGATGACATTCCTCGTCGACTTCAGTGCTATATGATTGGGGTCCCGGGACCTTTTAGGAGGTTCCTTTGCAAGGTGGCCCGTGCAGTGGTTTCTTATAGAGATCATCACCAGTGATAGGATGATCACCTATTGTGGGTACATGTGACATTTTTGTTTTTTGTACTTATCATTTTTGTCGATCATAAGGTGTTTTTCAACCTATGATTGAAGACGAAGTATTTTTTGACACACTCCTATATATATATATCACTATTACCGGCTTATCTTGTAAACCATGTTATGGAATGGTTTTAAATTTACATGTATGATTATTGCAAATTTCTATTTAACATTCGAGAAGCAATTGCATCTGCTAATGTATTTAAAGACCTTGGAATATGCTGATATTCAATATAATCAAATTCACATTCCAAGAGATGCACTCTCAAAAATAATCTCAATAACACTGGATTTGTAATGGCATACACTCTATTAAGCTGCAATACAACGAGTTCAGAATCTAACCTCACTATCAAACTTCGAATCCCAAATGAAATAGATTCAGATAATAACTCAATCACTGCACTATACTCGGCAATGTTGTTCATTGTTTGACCGAGGCTTACCCCATGCATAGATACTAACTCGTCAGAGGGCGAATAGATAACCCAAGCTGCAAAAGAGATGTTCCGTGTATTACGACAAGCACCATCAGCGAAACCAATGTATGTTTGGAGAGGCATCGACATCTGCAATATCAAGAGTAAAACCAAGATAAGCAGGAATAATGACGAAAAACACTCTCTAAGCTAAGCACACTGTTTAAACTAAAACACACCAGCTAGAAAGAAAAAACTATCCTAACTAAAAATCTCCATACCCATTCTTTTAAGCATAATACCTCTTCAAGTAAAGACCAATTCTGGGTTTACCCAAAGAGTCCCTGTCAAAGTCTACCAATTCATAGGCCCCTTTGGCTAGCTTTCGCTTGACAACATAGGGACCATGCCACATAGGAACGAATTTTCTAGCACCTAATTTATCATTAGCTTGATCATAAACTAAGACTAGATCTCCTTTCGAAAAATTTCGAGGGGTCACATTTTGATCATACTGAGCTTTCATTTGTTTTGCGTGAGTCTCGATCGCCAATGCAGCATCACGTCGATTCTCATCTAATTGAGCCAAGTATAACAAACGCTTTTCCTCTTCGGAAGTGACTGGAAGTAACTTGATGGCCATTTGCAATGACGAGATTTCACATTCAATGGGTAACACAACTTCCAAACCATAGACTAGTTGGAAAGGAGTGAACCCTGTTGATGTTTTTACTGAAGTTCGGTACGCCCAAAGCGTTGAAAATAGCATGTTGTGCCAATTCGACCGATGAATCCCAATGATTCATTGGATCATGATGACTAAAACTTTTTTGATGGATTCAACCAGACCATTCGCTTGTGGATAATAAGGGGATGAACTATCGTGACGTAAACCAAGCTGGCCTGTAAGTTCGGTCATCATAATGTTTCGAAAATGATGCCCATGATCAGTGATTATTGCTTGTGGGACACCAAACCTAGCAATTATATGATTGAAGATGAAAATTGCAGCTGTCTTGCCATCTGCCTCAAATGTAGGCATCGCCTCGGCCCACTTAGTAAAATAATCTACCGCAAGGATGATATACGCATGCCCCCCGGCTGAGTGAGGGTTACATGTAATAAAATCGATACCCCATTTGGCAAAAGGACCAACAGAAATTATAGGGTGGAGAGGAGCAGGTGGAGCGTGCATCTTACGATCAAAAATCTGGCAGTTGTGGCATTTTTGGACCGCCGTAATACAATCTTTAAATAAAGACGACCAGAAGTAGCCAGCGTGCAATATCTTTTGGGCTGTGGCAAACCCAGACATATGACTGCCACATGCTCTAGAGTGACAGTCATTTAGAACCCTTTTAGCTTCCTCGTGAGTTAAGCAACGTCGAAAAACAAAATCCGCTCCACGGCGATAAAGAGTATCTCCAATAATCCTGAATTGTTAGGATTGGAAACGAATCTTTCGACGTTCTGACCTTGAAATTTCTAGCCGAAAGGATTGGGTCTGGAGATAAATGATGATATCCCCATACCACGGATCTAAAGTGCTGATTAGAAACAAGGATTTGTCCGCAATGGGCTCCTCTGCCACAGTTTCCGTGTCAGCACGTGGGAAGTCACACATTAACTCCGCAAAAACTAAAGATTTCTTAGACTTAGATTTCTCAAATTCCAAGTCAAACTCCTGCAGGATAACGATCCATTTAGAGTACTTGCCCCCTAGCAATTGCTTGGTCAAAATGTAGATCATAGGGTTGCAGTCCGAAATTACCGTAGTTTTACGTAGTAGAATGTAGTGAGGAAAACGTTGGACAACTTGAACAGCTACCAATGCCAATTTCTCCACATGTGAGTGTTTTAGCTCAGTTGGATTTAAAGTTCGACTAAGGTAATATATCACATGTTCAGTTCTGAATTCATCTTCCTGAACTAAAACCATTCGAATGGTGGAATGAGAGGCGGCGAGATATAAGAAGTAATCCTGGTTGTAGTTGGGAGGATGCAACAACGGTGCATGGGTCAACGCGTGTTTGAGTGCATCAAAAGATTTCTGAGCTATCTCGTCCCAATAGAATGGAGTATTCTGTTTCAAAAACCGGGTAAAACCCTTTGTAACCTCGGCGTAGTTAGGAATGAATTGTTGTAAAAAGTTTGCTTTCCCCTACAAACTTTGGAGTTGGCGAAGACTCGAAGGAGGAGGCAATTTGATGATAGCTTCGACCTTCGAGGGATCGACGTAAATGTCGGCTTTCGAAACTACAAACCCCAACAATCGACCCATTTCTATACAGAAGACACATTTGTGTGGGTTCAATCGAATACGATAATGCCTACACCTTATAAAGATTGCTCGTAAATGGACGAGGTGATCAGCTCGATGTAATGAATGAGTAGGCAAGTCATCGAGATAGGGTTGCACAATGTGCTTGATGTCATGAAACGCATAAGACATCGCCCTTTGAAAAGTAGCTCCGGCATTCTTAAGTAGGTTGATCGGCAGGTAGAATATTGATTTGATTGTATCCGGAAAAACCGTCCATGAAGGAGAATATTTCGCTGCTGGCACAATCATCAATGATTTGATCGATATAGGGAGTTGGGTAATTGTCCTTTGGACAGGCTCGATTAATATCCCTATAGTCGATGCATATTCTTATTTTGCCGTGCTTTTTGTTAACTGGAACAATATTCGATACCCAATCCGTTAACGGGATCGGATAAATGAAACCTGCTTTCAATAATTTTTCAACTTCTACTTTAATTGCAACAGCTTTTCGTGGGTGAATCTAACGCAAACATTGCCGGACGGGTTTAGCGTCCGGGTAAGTCTTGATCTCATGAACAACAATCGCAGGATCAATTCCTAGCATTTCCTCATAGGACCAGGCAAACACGTCGCAGAATTCTTGAAATAGGGCCTTATATAGTTGAATTTCGTCATCTGTACACGAGGCACCTATATGAATGTTCTCAACAATTCCGGGCTTAACCGAAATGTCAATAGGAATAGTTCGAGAGATGTTTCCCAAATTTAACTCTGAATCGGGATGTTTCATTGGATTCTGAGGTTCCTTGACATATTCAGTTGTAAAAATTGATGAGAAATCATTTTCAAAATGATCATCCTCATGTAAAAACGAAGATCTGTGATGGAGATCTTCCCATGGTAAATCATTTACACATAGGATTTCACGAATTTTCTCATCAAAGTGAACAAGTTCAGAAAACATGGTTAAATTCGAGGTTGATGTGAAAAGTGATTCCTCATGAACCACATTCATTAAGTCATTTTTGGTTGAACATGGGTTGGCAAACGACTGCACGGCTTCATAGGCAATTTCATATGGACTCAAAGGCATGGCATTACCAAATGAGTCTATCTCAGATTCAGAAGGGACAATCCAAGGATCATCATAAATAAAGGTGTCTGATGTAATCATATGAATGGTTGCAAATGAAGATGATGCATTGATTGGAGGAAAAGGAAAAGTTCCCAGTAAACCGACATCTTTAACTAGTCCTACTCCAACATCCTTATATGGGATAGTTGTTTTACTAACATGCTGAATACTCTCCGAAGAGGCTGGGTCAGATGAAAAGTAAGCCAATTGGTCTATTGTTACGATCTTTCCATTATGTGGAAACTTTATTACTCGAAAGACCGATGAAACGACCACTGTCATAGCGTAAGACCAACTTCGACCCAAGAGAAGGTTGTAATCTAGAGGGGCATCAACCACCTCCACATCTAGACTAACAGTTTTTCCTTCAACCCCTATAGGCAAATCTTGTAGAATGCCAAAAGGATGAAACCCACGGCCATCAAAGGCCTTTAGAATCGTCGGGGATTGATTTAGCGAAGGAGAACGAAGCGATCTCCAACACTGTATCGACATAATACACGTTGAGGCTCCCTCATCAATCACAGTCCGATGAATAGCCCTGTTTTTGACTATCACTGGTATCTGGAAAGCCATTTGATGAGGCAAACGTGGTGTACTATTTTCTAGATCGAAAATTATTAGGTTCGGGTCCTGAACGTCAACAGCTCCTATAGCCGACAAAAGTAATTTACATTGTGCTGGACATTATTGCAGCACTTCCAAAGCCGACATTGCTGAGGGTGAAACAGCTAAATCCTCAACAATGTTATAATTCTGAGCCGCTCTCACATGTGGATTGAAAGCTGACTTTCGAAGCATACCCTTGGCGGGCGGTTTGATTACCAAGTCTGGATTAGGTTTCTCGATCTGTAGTGGATCGGAACCGGGAGCTGAGGTTGATGGATTAGAATGAGAAGATTCTGCTTCTTTACCATCAACAGGACTTTTACTACCATAATCTTGCGATCGAGTCGCAATCCTAACATGGGACATCATCATTATGGGTTCTTCATTGGCATTCGAGGATGAACCTATCATCTTACTGTCTTGAGCCGGAAAAGGATCCTTCAAAACAGCAGGAGTTTGGGAACCCTTGACAATCTTCGCAACCTCTGCACGATGAGGGCAGTCTCTTGTAAAATGTTCATCATCACAAATGAGACAAGGATAATGAGGTTTGCGCTTTTCATCATTGGATTCCGCCTTTTCAGGTTTCTCCTTTGAACTTTTGTCCGTTTTATTCTTCTTCTTTCCTTTCTTCTTCCCACCAGATTTTGATTTGGTTGTAGATGACTCTACAACGTGAATATCGGCGGAGATCTCTGCAGAAGAATCTCCTGTTGGGGAATCAGGCAAAGTTATGATAGGCGAAGAATTCTTGGAAGACTTCTTCTTACTTTTAGTGTTAACCGTGCCAATCATACCATCAGCGGCATGAGATCCCGAAGGAGCTGCAGTGATTTGATTTTGCTTGGGAAGATCGGGGATTTTTTCGTGTAACGTACCCGACTGAGTATAGACCAAGTCAAGGTATTGTGCTTGAGCAATTACTTGCTCCTCAGTAACAACTCCGGCTTTAGCAACATCTTCAGTGATCTTTGGCAACAAAGATTTTACAAACCACTCGGCCAAGATCTGATCCGGAATAAATACCTTCACTAAACGCCGTCGACGTCTCCACTCATGAATATGATTTGAAATGTAAGTGGATGTTGATTGTTTTAGCGAAGTTAACAATTTCGTGCCATTGTCATATCGGACTGGCAACTGAAAATGAGTTAAAAACGAGGTAGCTAACTGAATAAAATTATAAAAAGTGCCTCGCGGTAACTCAATGTACCACTTGGCTGTGAGACCAATTAGAGTGCGCTGGAAAAGTCTAAGACAGATTGAATCATCTGTAATGGAGTTAGACGCACACCAGAGGTGGTAAGTCATCACATGGTTCGACGGATCTTCTCCTGATTTACCTTCGAACTTGGGAATGTCACTGGGCAACTTATTCGGCATTGGTGGCCAAAACGGAAGATAATTAATGGGATCGTTCGTTAGGCGCGACAAGTTAGGTAAGTCCAGAGTTGCGATAAACGGTAATTGCCGATTAGGATCCCTAAAACTCTAGGTCATGAGACCAGCCCCAGGAGGAGGATATCCAGGATAACTAGGAATAGGAATCGCGTTCGGGATATTGTATCCTCTCGGAAAACCAGGATTAACCAGACCGTACTGGGGTTGTTGATAAGTGTACCCAGGGTATGGTTGATACTGATAAACTGGCTGCTGCACAGCAGGACCGAATTGGTACTGTCCTTGGTACGGTTGATAAGTGAATTGTGGTTGACTTGTGACAACCGTACTTAAACCAATTTGTCCTACAGGCATCTGAACCGAAGTTTGAATCGTAGATCCAGACGGTGGTAAAGATGTCTGAGGAGTAGATACAGGAACAGTAGAAACCGGAGTTGTCGATACTCCAGAAGTAGGTGGGGTAGATTGAACAGATGTTGCGGTAGTTGTAGCAGTTGTTTGAGGCGGAGTACGAGGTGTACTAGGCCCAGGCTGAGAAACTACTGAAGTTATAGAAGTTTGAATGTTAGATTAGACTGGTTGCTGGGGTGAACCAGAAACTAAGGGTTGTCTGGTTTGAGATGACAACTGTACACTTGGCTGCAATACCTGTTGAGCTTGCGATGGATCCCACACTATATTCATTCCGGGGTACTGACCCATAACAGGTTGAGAATATTGAGGACCATAACCGGTTGAGGGTAGGATTGATAATTGAAAGGTACATTTCCCATTCCTTGAACATACGTTTGACCGGAGGGTGGTTGGAAACCTTGGTTCGAGTATTGACCTTGGGGTCGATACCCTTGAGGCACATATTGATACTAGGGTTGACCTTGAGGTATAAATTGATACTGGGGTTGACCTTGGGGTACATATTGAGTCTGGGGTTTACCTTGAGGAATGTATTGTCCCATAGGTATGTACTGTCCTTGAGGTTGCCCCCCAGATGCAAATTGTGTACCTTGAAGTTGCCCCCCAGGCGTTAATTGAGGCTGCCCCCCAGGCGGTAACTGGCCACCTTGAGGTTGAGGATTGGGAATAGAACCTGACATCATAAGAATGTCTTCTACGCTCAACGGCTTAGTACCATTGTTTCAGTTAATAACCCTTTCTCAATGGGTTGAGGAGATGCTCCCGAAAAAGTACTAGAAAGTGACTGATACCCGGAGGGAACAGAAGGACCACCGTACAAAAAAGATTCGGGTGATTGAGTAAACATGGATGACTGTCCTGACATATTTACGGGAGTATAAAAACCTCTAGGTGTTGGGTGATAAGGAGCACGAGGTGGTGAAAAACTTAACCCTGAGTTTTCTAAGAAATTAGTCAAAGAAAGATACCAAGAACTACTCCTAGGTGGACTGTAAAAAATTGATTCACGCTCCCTTAGTTCAATAACAGGTTGGTTTTCAGGGATAGGGATGTCTACTTCTTCTTCTGGAGCAAGTTCTTCAATAGAAATAAGTCCAGAAGGAAGATCTTGGGTGATTACTCTTTCTACCCTAGGTGAACCAGGACCACTAGAAGTTGGAGAAACAAACCCCGATGTCGGAGTAGTAGCAAATTCACTTTCAGGCTCGGATATTTCAGGTTCCTCACCTATATCACTAGTAGATGAAAAGCTACCAGCAATTTCAGAAACAAACACTGACTGTGGATTATAATCTGCTACTAACGGTTGAAAATCAGGATGTACTATCAAAGAAGATTCTCCTTCCTCAGGTGACCCTACTCTACTGTCTCTAGGAGTTACGAGGACTTTCAAGCCTTCAAGCTAGCTTGGTACTTCCTCAGGAGGTTGGCCCCGAAGTCTACGGGACTTCCTCAGTAACTCAGCCACGTTTACAAACTCAGGAGACTAGCCCCGAAGTCTACGGGTCTGTCTTGGTAATTCAGCCACAGTTGAAAACTTTTAACTACTTCACACGCAAACAAAGTAAAATCTCAATGAAAAGCACCTAAAGTCTCTAAAGAACCAAACAAATTTGAATCACACGCCTAAAGAATCTAGGAGATCAAACACACACAAACAATAACTTTCCGGACTGAAAACACTAGTTGGTGATGAAATCCAACGTCGCAGAGTTCAATACAGAAATGGCGGTTGGAACAGTTACCCCGACAACCTGCTTAATGAATAGACTGGCACAAGTTCCTCCACTTAACCGTCTCGAGTGAAGTGAACCCCCCAAAAAATCCAAGTGAGTCTAGCCGACGTCTGCTCCAGGTACAGTGGGATCTTCCCACCATTGTCACCTCAGGAAGAGTCCTAAAGAATATGGCCACTAAGGTTACCAACTGAGACAAATATACCTGGGGGAACAGTCTACGATCCGATACGCACGCAAGGGCAGAGTAGCAAGCTCAATCCCCTTGAAGGCTCCTTGACATAATCCAAGGTTTACCAACAAGTGACCCCAGGCTCCTCGACAATGGTTAATTCGAGGTTTACCGTTTTTAATACGTGAATATCTGGCGTCGTTCCCAATGAGGAAGGATTGATTCCCACACTGGTTCGGACACGATCTCGTGCTTCTCCTTTAAGAGGAGCTTTCCCAGAGCATAAATGCAACAATTGGATTTCTTCCCTACCACAAGATACAACTACTTGTTTGTTTTTACTGTCTTGGAGAGTTAATTACTCTCCTACTCCAAGACACTAGCCTAAGCTAAGTTGGTGTATCAGAGCCCTAGAAATAAAAATGTTACTAGGTGAATTTTACTTTAAGTGTTAATTTTAGTGGTTTTTGTTTAAGTCAAAAGGTGCGGAGATGAAACTCGTGGTATGAAGACTCGACTCAAAATCACTAAAAATGCACCTAAGATGATCTAAACAATCTTTTTCTCTTCGATGAAATTCTAAACTAAGAAAGAGTTTGAGAATGCAAATAATTTGTAAACACAAATCTTTCTCAATTCAACAAATTAAAAGAAGAGTTTTTGTCCTTTTCCAATGCACTCAAAACGAGACAACTAGTTATTTCACAAAAATTTCCCTTTTTCGTTTCAAAGCACTCAATCACTACAAAACAAACTTTTTTCCAAAAGAGATTTTTATATTTTTTAATAAAACACTCAAAACTATGAAAATGACTAACTTTGAGATCTACAAATTATAAAAATCTATTTGAAGTCAAAGCCTACTAAAAGTCTTTTTTAAGGATGTTTTACTTAGCTAGATGTAAGCTAAGGACCAATTTATGCAGAATCACAAATAAGTCAAGAACAACCAATTTTGTTTTCTTTTTGAAAATGGAAATCCAAACTTTCAAACACAAGCTTTTCGAAGTTTTGTAAAGAGAAAACTCAAAGCGGATTCCTCAAACAAGGGGAGATTTCATAAATGGTCAAACTCATAAGAAGGCTGGTAGACACTAAGGTGATTTGAAGTCTCTACAGCTTCTAAGCTCAGAGCCACTACACAACCAAAATGAAAAACAAACCCAACAAGCAAAACTCCTAGGAATTTCACTTAAAACCCTAACACTAATGAAATCAATCTAAGGAAAGCTTCTGACAAGTTATATGCAGGTCTAGGCAGTGGATAACAATTTCTAAACAAACACTAAGCTGACTAACAGAGGAAATATTAGGGTTTTTCAAAATTTTGACAGGGTCCGCAGGCCCACAGTTGACACAGGTGCGGTCCCGCTCTGTGCTAAAAGCCAAACTGCAAGTAGGTACGCACTGTGTCAAACGGCTAGGGTGCGGTCCTCTCCCAAAGCTATGAAAAACAAAAAATAACTCTGGATCTACCAACTCTACCCAATTTTACACACAACAAGCCAAAAACAGAAACAAAAACACAGTTTCTCAGGTCAAAGTAAAAACAAGGAAAACAATCAAGTCCCCAGTGGAGTCGCCATTTTGTCACACGGAATAAGTCGATCTTGTGGACAAGATAGACCTTCCTAGAATCTAAAGAAGACCTAATGACAAGCAAACCAACCAGACACTATCTTTCTCTAAATATGCTTTAATAAACAATAGCAAACAAGTGTTTTTAGGGCCTACCTTAGGTCCAACGCAAGCTTGTGGATGCCCTCGCTCCTTCGATCCAAATGAGCTTCTTTGTCGCGAATCTGCAAACACAAACAAGGCAAACAAATTAAATAGCACCTGAAAAGCCAATTGCATAAAACATATTTAACATGAAAGTCAAGGAGTCCATGAAACAAATAACATAAGATACTTGTTGAGAAAAATGAGTTTGATTGTATTAATTCAAGAGAAGAAGAACTTTACAACCTTTGCCTTGACGCTGTACAAGCTTCTCCCAAGGTCTAGCAAGAAGTCTCCTCTACTTTGACAAGTTTCACTCACTCCCCAATGAAGCCAAAAAGGTATGTGATCTCTCCTCTTAAGCTTAACTAGGAAGTCTTGATTTCACCAGCATTTACCCTAAAAAATGTTCAGCTTCTAACCTCCCCAGCAACCAGCCCAATGCCTGTATTTATAGTGCAATGGAGGGAGGTTACTAGGTCCTCCTTCAAAGGGATAAAGCCCTCCTTCAAAGGGATAGCTCCTCTCATCAAGGGATTAGCTCCTTCTCTTTTGGGATGCATGAACCACCTCAGAGCGAACAATCCACGTCAAAATTCCTTCTAGAAACCTCTAGAATTAACCCAAAGTGAGTTTTTTAAGATAAAACTTGTGCCTTTTGACTTTCACAGGGGTCCGCACCTACACCGTTAGGGATAGAGTGGGCAGGTCCGCAGTTTTTGTACACAGAAGGTGCGGGACCGCAGGTGACAGTGAGAGAAAGTGTGGAACCAGAGTTACATTGATTTTTAATGTCTTTCTCCCATTTCCAAAGCTTGATTTGAAGAGCTGAGGTCTGAGACTTGCTTAGGAGGACAGTACAAGTGATGATAGACCCATACTGACTGCAAATAATCATGGTGACGATATTTTTGTGTAACAATTCCTAATGATCAACCTTGATGACCAAAGTGATAACCCGACTAAAGATGACTTTTTTGAGCAATGAATAGTCAAAACATAACAGAGAGAAAATTTTATGATTTTCACCTTCTTCTAAATAGAAAATAATCTACTTGAGGTACCTTTCAACTGACAAACTAACCTACTCTTTTAGAAGGGACCATAATATCTATTTAAAATTGTGCAAAATAATGAGTTAAAACCTAACATGAAGGTTAAGGTATTTGTACTCTTATTCTTGATTGTTAAACTTTTAGATTTGTTGATCCAATTCTTTTGTTCAAATGAAAATATGGTTATGTAATTATTAAGTTTCCAAAGGTAGGAAATTTTCACAAGGGAATGATGTGACTAAAGGAAAAGCATAATTGACCAATCAATAGACTTACTACATGTTGTAAAGTAAATACATTAGAATTCATGATCATGGATTTATGTTTGAAGTTTGTAGTTATAACAAAATGCAATAATAATGAGGGAAGAGGGTCTATGATGCACAATCAAAATATGCAATTCTTTAACAAGATACTAAAATATATTGGTACCATCAAAGTGTAACAACTATGGAGGTAAATTACTTAAGAAGTCACAATATGTAATGATACAAAACTAAATATGTGTTGATGGTGCTAGACCTGCCAACATTCGAGGGGTCTCGCCAATATGTGGTCCCAATTAGACCTCACACTATTTGGTATAGGAGCCCCATATAGAATATGGATTGGTTTCCGACTTCTTAAATATTTGCCTCAGCTCTAATTGTTAGCAAGAGAGAGGAAAGCTGGTGTGCCTTCGAAAAGAAAGTAAGTGTTCCTGGTGAGTGTTCGGTTATAGCTGTGTCAAGGTTCTATTGAGGAAGGAAAGGAAAGCGAGACCCTAAGAGAGAGGTAATAGTCACACTCTGGTAGAAACACAAACGAATAAGAGATATTTGTCTAACATCTAACGTGATAGTTCAAAAAGAGGCAACATGCATTGCAACCATTACAACAAATCCTCAATATGATAAGAACTAAAATAACCAAAATAGTTCAACTACTTTAGTATAGGTGAAAACAAACATAAAACATAAACATTCACATAACAGTCTTACAAACATTCATAATCCATGCATGAAGAACGTGTTGGCCATCAGGATTCATATATTAAGTAAAAGTCCCAAGACAGATGTATACATCGAACACCATCAGCTCCGATAGTGGAGCATTAGAGCCACCACTTGCTCCTCAAAAGAACTAGCTTGTCTCTATAATGTGTTGTGGGAGGATCCAAGGTGAAACGTCCTTTTCTCATACAATGAGGGTGTATATATAACCAATGGGGTGATGCTTCACCTCCCTTGTGACTCTTTGACTACCATCATGATTGTTTGATTCCTATGACTTTTCATATTTTTTATGTGTCCTTTGGCCTTCCACTTTAAAATACATTTCAAATAGATAATTACATTTCAAACAGATAATTACACTCTTGACATGTCATGACATGACACTACTGACATGGACTGCATGATGACATGGAAATGTCAAGACATTATTGCTACTCCTTGCTACGTGTCTTCTTAAGTATGCTCTTATGTCCACCTCTGTTTGACTTAGAGGTGAGGAGTCTTCAATGATATCAAGTCTTAAGTTGTGATTGCAAACTGGTGTCTCTTTTCTTTGTGTTGATTGATCAGAATGCATAATCAACTACAAAGATGCATTTCAACATGTTCCCCTTCTCCATCTCATTCTTTATCATCCTGGCATGGGCTGATAGAGTACTTGCATCTACAATTCACTCATGATGAGATGACATCAGCCTGATAAACCCCTAGTCTAAGATGTTGCATGTTGGTCCACTAACTCAGCTGGAACTGGCCTGTAGGCCGAGGGAGAGGCTTAGTGACTGCGCAATTGTGAAACTCAGGTAGTCAAGGGTGAAGCTTGAGCCTTGATACTATGTAATGTGCAGTTTAGGCTGGTTTGGGCAGGAAAAGTGTGTAGTTTTGAGACTCAGTGAGACAGGTTGAGGGGTTTTGCACTGTTTCAGCCAATTGCGCAGTTATGGGAAGCAGAGAAGACCTGGTGATTACCCAATTACATAGCTTAGGAGCTCAATGGTTGAGCTTGATCTTAGATATTGTGCAAGGCGCAGTTGAGGACATGATGGAGGGCTAGATTGGGCAATTCTGGGGGCCAAGGTCCAGGCTTAAGCACTGGAAATATGCAGTACACAGTCCTAGGAGGAAGGAACTATGCATTACGCAATGTCAAGGGGAAGGGTTAGATCTTGCAGGCTAGAACTGCATAATGCAAAATTAAGGAGGGTGGGATGACGCTAAGTTGTTGGAAAATTTATGGAATTTGGCTAAGTGTGGGATCAATGAATTGATGTGATCAAAGATATGACTTGATTGTGATAACACACTTAGAAAAATTGATAGCACAGAAACATAGATGATCCATGACACATGAAACACACATTTAGCTCAATTTGACAACTTCATGATGACTTATGATAAGTGTGACTCCAAAGATACACTTTGCGATGACCGTGACAACACTTGTGCGACAATTCTTAAAACTTTTGCAATGAGTATTACATATGTTTACATGGTTAGATCAACTCATTTACACAAGAGAAACCCCTTGAAACCACCAAAACAAGTTTATATACATCGTCTGACACTTGACATGCAAAACGACGACATTTTTCTTTTCTTGCAAAAGGGACCAAAATACTTAGAGAAAACACATGGAATGGATCTCAATGTTTGTGACAACAATATACAAGACCAAGGTGGGCTCCAAAATTTGGTGCAAGCTAAAATTTTGGAGGGTGTTGTAGTAGAGACAACACTTGGTGACACACTGGTAGAATTCTAGTTGCTCTGTCTCAGTTATATCTTTTGCACAGGGTCTTAGTTCTTCAAGGAGTATTGATTCATCACGCAGATCACTTTGGCTTCCCCACTTACCCTGTGAATAAACATGGTCCCCCTTTGTGCCTTCTTGGTTGAACAAAAGCATAATATTCATGAATATCACAATGTTTCAAATTAGAAAGGGTAGTGGAGTTCGCGAGCCTTACATTTTCAGAGTATATTTTTTCATATTTGGTGTTGCTCCACTACCAACAGGTTTGGACAATGCCCCGGTTGAGTCACTATAGGAAAATACACATTTCTCTACTGTTAGCGAGCCTAGATAGTACCTCGACGAAGTTGCTTGCTTCACCTCCCTACAAAGGAATCCTTTCTCTTCTTTTGCCTTTATTTATATATTTAACGAGGATTGTGCATTGGCACTTATTCATTTTGTGGGTGAAAGAGAGATCCCAACTTATTGAGAGCAAGATAGGTTGTACCTTCAAAGAAGTATATAAATACCTCTAATTTAGGTTTAATCATTTATATTTCCCCCTTTTTCCCATATACTGATTGGATAAGTGTGAAAGCAGCAAAACATAAAAACCAAGAATGACATAATGTTTCCAGAATAGACACAAGTATCATGGTTCGACCAAAACTCTCCTTATGGACAGATCATATTTTCCGTCAGAACTTCATCGACCAAAATATGTAACTAACACAAGGAAGGAGGACCGAAAGTTAGAAAATTGATGTGGTGTCATAAGGCTCTTTTTATTTTTCCACACAAAAATAAGCCGGGAACATGTTCACACACAAGGCTTATTTACAAAAATGAAAAAAAAAAGAGACCAAACAAAAAAATAAGCAAGAAAAGAAACTATGTACATAGGTCAAGGCAGAACCCCAAATCATCATTCAAAATAATGTTTTAAGTCTTAACCATTAACGACAAGAGAGTCAATCCTTGTGTCTAGTGATTGTAGATGATATGTGTATTGGCAAAGCTTTTCATGTATGGTGAACGGTTTGATCCATAGGGATTGGAACTTAGTGTGTTTTCCTTTGTCCTCATTGGATTTGTCCCACTTCAAGACCAAGTCACCCACACTAGATCCATTCTTCCCTACAGACTTCTTGTCGAACCACCTCTTGATACGACTCTAGTGAAGTGAGAATTTTTATTTTGCTTTTTTCATTTATTCTTGCAACTTGTGAAGGGTGTTTATGCTACGCTAAACCAATAAGCAAGGATTTCCCTTGATTCCTGTGAAAGTTGAAGGGAAGGAAGGTGGATGTTTGGGGGTAGGATGGCTTCTTTTTTGTACACCAGGAAGTAAGGAGATGTATACAGAGAGGGTTTTGGTGTGATTCAATTAGCCCATAAGGCATTCACTAAATCAGAGTGCTAGTTCCTCTATTAAGATAAAATGGTATTTTTGATAACACACACAAGGTTCATGTTTGTAGACTCAACAAGACCATTTCCTTGTGGATAATAATTAGTTGAATTTTTCGATACGATTTTGTTTTCTAATGCAAAATCATATAATTTTAACGATGAGAAATATGTTGCATTGTCAAAAACAAGTGAAGTTAGGATGCACAACCTGGAAATGGTATTCTACTTAAGGAAGTTGATGAATTCTTGATCATTCACTTATTTGAGTGGAAATGCTTCTTCCCACTGCGTGAAGTAGTCTGTGGCAATGAGAATGTAGTAGTGCTTCTTTGATGAGTGCAGGAAAATTTCGCCAATCACATATAAGCCCATTGTTGAAATGGTTCTTCCATTGCAATCAACTGTAATGGGATGTTTGACTTATTTCCTCCATAAGCACACTTTTGATAGACAAAACGCTTGCAGGTGTAGGTGTGAGCATCCTTGAATAATGTGGGCCAATAGAAACCGGATAGCGTAACCTTTTGTGCATTTGTGTCACTCGCAAAGTGTCCCCCAGCTGGTCCATCGTGGAGAACATGCAATACTCTCTTTGAATCATGTGCTTCCAAGAACCCAAGAAAAACTTCGTTATGGTATTCTTCTGAATGCGAATGTACCCCACTTCGTTTGAAATGTTGTCTTAAGTTTGTTAAGCTCTAAGACCAGAACTTGGTTGTAACTGGAATACCCATCCAGTAAAGAGCCAATCTCTAACCCTAATACTATTTGTAGTGTTTGTTCCATAGACATCACAAGCTAGTTATCTTTGTTTGAGGTGCAGTTCAAGTTGTGGAAATCAACACACACGTGGATTTCCCCATACTTCTTCCTCACTAAGACCAAATTTCATACCCAGGTTGAATATCACACTTTGTAGATGATTCGAGCATCCAGTAGTTTCCTTAAATCCTTTTTAATTAGAGGCTAGGGCGTTGGATGTACCTTTCACAACTTTTGTTGGAAAGGCTTGGCCCCTTCTTTGATTGGAATGACATGCTATATTATTCACGTGTCATAAATTTTGAGCTTGTCATACGTCCATGCAAAAAAATTTCGGTATTTCTTAAATAACTGGATAAAGTCTTGCCGCTTCTGTGGTGTGTAGCAAGTACCGAGATTGAAAAAATTCATATCTTTTTCGGTTCTAATATTTGTTTCTTCATGTGACAGCATTGAACTATGGGCTTTTTCATTGAATGGCCCTTGGAAGCGATTCTGCAAGTCATATGACCTTTCCAATGATACCACATCTTTCGACATGGGATTTTCCTTGTCTGCGTGGGCTGCATCCTAGAACACTTTCTCGTGATCATCTTCATCAATAGCTACATCCTTGAATACATCAACATTCGCCATAAAGTACAGTATCTACTAGCCATCATTGACAATGTGTACTTTAGTAATGTTTTCTAGGATGAATTTTTTATAAAGAATCTCTACAGAAAAAACATCCCTAAGAGATGATAACCTAGGAGAAACATTTGCTAATGCATCCACAGATGCGTTACGTATTCTTAGAACATAAACAATATTGAAAGCTTGGAAGTGAGAAATATAACGCCATACGTCTTGTTGATAACCTTTTAGATGAGGTGACACACATTGTATAGTATCATGTACCTGTCGTACAACAATTTCTGAGTCACCTGCCGCTTTAATAACTCCAACCTTGAGGTCGATGGTCCTTTGTAAGCCCAAGATGAGTGCCTGGTATTTTGCAGTGCTATTTGTGCACTCGAATTCCAAGTGGCTTGAGATCAATTTTTTTCTCTATCACAAGTCCACAAAAACACAACTAGCTCTAAAGCCCTTGTTCATCTTTGAACCATCAAAATATAATGTCCAAACATCATACATACAAGGACTATGCACTACACTACTACTACTGCTACTATTACTACGTATTGTATAAATGTCATTTTTTCTAGTTGGACTGGGAAGGAGCTCCAACTATGTCAAGTGGGACTAGGGATGGCTGAGCAAGATAACACCCCATATCAGTTTCTAATAAGAAATTTCCAAAGATAAGATCCATGAAGGCAAGTGGCTCATTTTTACCTTCGAAGGGAGTGACAATATGTAAGGTTCCATGTAAGGTTCCGAGTTAACTTGGATTTGATTGTTTATTCCCTTGTATAAAAGCCATAAGTGTGACCAGTGTGTATCAAAATACCCTTGTAATTTGTTGGACCAATATCTACTCAACAATACACTGTATGCTTTTGGAATGTCCACAATTACTATATTTATACATTCGTGAACTCATTGGTCGGATGATAAGTGTATAAGGAAATTTATGAGTTCACCAATAGCATGGAAAAGAGTGATGTCTAGTTGAATGATCTGTGCATCTATTTTATCCCATTTTTCATTTATTTCATTTGTTATAGATAAAGGAATTACGTTTACAGATGCACCAAAAATGATTAAGAAATTGTGTACATTATAATTGAAAATTTCAAACGTTAACAAAAATGGAGGGAAAATTGTATTTGCATCCAATTTTAAAGTCTAAAATATAGATTCTAGGGAACTAGAGGACTTACTAGGTCCCTTCTGTGAAGAAGCATCATTACCTGAGGCAGACTGTTTGAGTCCGTGGACAAGAAGTTCTTGCTGGATGATGATATTTGTCAGTTAAAAGGGTGAGATATTCACGTGATATTTATTCATGTCATCCAATATGTTATAATTCATTGCAGGATTTTATCTACTACTTTTGGAATGATGGGATTAATTTTGTTGTTTGCGGAAGTACTCTTCATTGTAGCTACATTTCTAGACTCTCTCCGAGTGTTTTAGGTTGAGTTAATGGGTGGTGTGATCTTCCTTAGTAAATTATATTTTAATTTATTCTTCGTCAACTCTTGTCTGAAGTCCGACCCTTGGCTTCTCAAGTTGTATCTAGTGTTCAACTATTGGGCCAAGGTGTCACTCAGTGGATGTTCTTCGACACTTTTCTTTTCAACTGTGTAAATGCAACCAAATGTATTCACTGCATGTCTGACACTCGCAGTTTCTTCGACTGCAACATTCTCTTCCTTCTCTTCTATTGGCTCAATATGCTCATCTGAAAGCGCTGTATCAATGATATGCACAAGAAGAGTGTTCATGTTGTGATTCCATTGCGGACATGTTTTTTCTGAATAATATTCTTGATGAAATGAGCAATATTGGTCCATGTCCATACTCTCAACATTCAACACAATGCTCGACCTCTACACAGACTTGGACAGTTGGCTGCTGCTACTACTGGAGTTGATAGCCCTTCTCAAAAAGCTGAATTTAGGAGGCTTGCAGCTCACAACGGTCCCGCTTGACCTTTGTTTTAACTCTACCAATTCATTGGACAAAGACTTGATGGTGTGGGTCAAGATCTCAAGATCGGTTGCTCCCTTCTCCTTGGCCTTACTTATGGAGGCCTGATACATTTTTCCTATGTCTTTGGAGCCCTTTGATGGCTACACATTTATGATGACTACAATCGCATGCAAGTCTTTTTCAACTGCAACCGCCTCCTCGTAATTTTTAGCCAAAGTTGGCTTCACAATTCTTTTCACGAACTGCACAATGCTTGTTGGTAAGGCATAGGTGTAATAATCAATGGTGATTGATTCATGAGGTTTCATATCTATGGGGATTCTGTTCAATATATGATTAAACCTCAAATTTAAATCCTTTACTTTCTATTTCTGCTCCATCTTAAGACTGCCCAACTCTCTTAATAACATGGAAGGAGTTTTGTCATCAATTTTTTTTTCAAGGAATAGTTTCTTAAAACCCCTCCAATTTTGGATTGAGTTCGGAGGAAGGCTAAGATACCATACAAATTCTTTTTTATCTAAGGTACATGAAAAAATTATACATGCAATATCATCATAACATACCTCAAGCATTTGCAGATGTAGGTAAAAGTTGTCGAAACGGTCCTCCACTTTCACTGCTTTTTCATGGTCATACTTTGTTAATAACTTCTTTAGGTGCCTCAACATCTTGTGTAATACACCCATCATTGAAATAGGGACCTAAGTTATCCAATCCAAATCTTGGTCTTCCATATCTTCTTCTTTATGCTCGTCCTCATCGTTAGAGTGTGATGGATTTTCTTCTTCTTCTCCAGAGTCTGATGGGTCTTCTTGTTCTTCTTCATCACTACCTATCCCATGGAAAGTATCGTCTCAGAGCACAATTCTATCTATGTCACCTCCGCCAAAAGAAGGAGGCTGCTCTGGTTTCTTCATGCTTTTTGTAGTCTCTACTAATTCTTCAAGAGTGGAAAGAACTAGAACTTCAACTGTCGAAACCACTATCTCTCTATGAGTGGTCACATTCTTCTTTAGAAAATAAGACAAATTGTGTACCCCAGGAATCAATCTGATAGCCTTTGAACTTACGGGTTCTTTGTCAGATGGCCCATATGTGATTGTAAGAAATTTCACAAGTTTGTTCAAGACTGGGTTGAGAAGATCCACCAACTTCAGGAATATGAACAGGGGAGGTGCTGGGAATATTGTTGCCTTAACCAAAAGATGTATGGTTAGGGTGGGTGAGGTTATCAACCATAAAAATTTGGCTTCCCTCCTTCTAGTACCAGAAATTTTGATGGTGCTGAACCCGCCAACATTCAAGGGGTCTCCCTGATATGTGGTCCTAATTAGACCTCACACCATTTAGGATAGGAGCCCCATATGGAATATGGCCCAGTTACCAGTTTCTTAAATTTTTTCCTTGGCTCTAACTATGAGCAAGAGAGAGGAACATAGGTGTGCCTTCGAAAATCAAGTGTGCATGGTGAGTGTCCGGTTATAGGTGTGTCAAGGTTCTTCTACTGCGGAGGGAAAGGAAAGTGAGCCCCTAAGAGAGAGGTAATAGTACCACTATGGTAGAAACACACACGAAGAAGAGATATCTTTCTAACATCTAGTGGGATAGTCCACAAAGATGCGATGGGAATTGCAACCATTACAACACATTCTCAATATGATAAGCACTAAAATAAATGAAATAGTTCAACTACTTTAGTACAGGTGAAAACAAGAATGAATCATAAAAATTCACAAAATAGTCTTACAAGAATTCATAATCTATGCATGAGGAACGTGTTAGCCATCAGGCTTCATATATTAAGTAAAATTTCCAAGACACATGTATACATCAAACAACACTAGCTCCAATAGTGGAGCGTTGGAGCCACCACTTACTCCTCAAAAGACCTATCTTGTCTCTCTAACGCCTTGCGGGAGGAACCAAGGTGAAAATTCCTTTGCTCATAAAATGAGGGTGTATATATAACTAATGGGGTGATGGTTCACCTCCCTTGTAACTCTTTGACTACCCTCATGACTATTTTAATTCCTATGAATTTTCATATTTTGTATGTGTCCTTAAGACTTCCACTTTACAATATATTTCAAATAGATAATTACATAATCCACAATAATGTTGTGGCATATCACGACTCATGAAATGACATGAAACTGCTGAAATGGACTACATGATGACATGGAAATTTCAAGTCATTCTCGCTACCCCTTGCTATGTGTGTTCTTGAGTATGATCTTCTGTCCACTTCCATTTGGCTTAGAGGTGAAGTGTCTTCATTGATATGAAGTCTTGAGGTGTGATCGCAAAATGGTGTCCCTTTTCTTTGTGTTGATTAATTAGCTTGTATAATAAGCTCCAAAGATGTATTTCATCATGTTCTCCTTCTCCATATCCTTCTTCATCATCCTATCATGGGATGATAAAGTACCTGCATCTATAATTCATTCATGACGATGGGACATCAGTCTGATAAACCCCTAGTCTAAGATCCTGCATTTTCATCCATTGACTGAGCCAGAACTAGGTTGCAAGCTATGGGAGAGGCTCAGTGACTATACAATTGCATAGCTTAGGAAGTCAGGGGTGAAGCTCGAGCCTTGGGATTGCCCAATGTGTAGCTCACGATGGACTGGGTAGGAAAATTGCACAGTTTTGAGACTTAGTGAGTCAAACTAAGGGGTTTTGCACTGTTTCATCCAACCGCATAGTTATGGGAGGAATAATAGACCTGGTGATTGTGAAATTACATAGCTCAGGAGCCCAAGGGCTGAGTTTGAGCTCAGAGACTATGCAATGCAAATTTGAAGCGAGGCTGGAGGGTTAGATTATGTAATTATGGGGGCCAAGGTCCGGGATTAATCACTGGAATTGCGTAGTGCACAATCCTAGGAGGCAGGAACTACACATTACATAGTGTCAAGGGGTAGGGTTACAACTTGAGTGTTGGAATTTCACACTGCGTAGTTGAGGAGGGACGGATGAGGCTATGTTGCTGGGAAATTTCCAGAATTTGGCTAAGTGTGGGATCAGTGAACTGATGTGATAAATGATATGACTTGGTTGTGATCACACATTTAGAAAACTTGATGACAAAACAACATAGATCATCCATTCCACATGAGCCACACATTTCCTTTAGTGCGACAACTTCGCGACGACTTAAGATAAGTGCTACACCAAAGATACAGTTTGCGATGACCCTGACGACACATATGCGTAATGCTTAAAACCTTGGCAATGAGTATGAATTTTTTTTACATGGTTAGATAAACTCATTTACACAAGAGTAACCCCTTGAAACCACCAAAACAAGCTTATATACATCATCCAACACTTGACATGCAAAACAACGATATTTTTCTTTTCTTGCAAAAGGGACCAAAACAATTAAGAGAAAATACATGGAATTGATCTCAATGTTTGCGATGACAATATACAAAACCATTGTAGCCTCTGAAATTTGGTGTAGGCTAAAATTTTGGAGGGTGTTGTAGCAGTGAAAGCAATATGATATAATTAACAATATAAATAATAAGAAAATAGAAGGAATTGGATTGAATCTAGACCATTTATTGAATAACACCTCAATTCAGACTATGGATTGGAATTCAGAGGTCTTAGTATCTCCAAAATTTCACAATATTTAGAGTAATAAGACCAAATGACATACAATTTTCAAACTTCTCAGAGAACAAGATGAGATTCATTCTTTGCTTGTTTGTTTTTTATCTGGAGGTTCACCTTCTCTTCCGCATGGAAAACTGTTAGGACTACCCTCATTTGATAATTCATTGGTTTTATAATTTGATTTTAGTTACTTTGGTTCATATGGTAGCCTAAAGTAGTTTTCATGCCTATTAACTATTCCAATCCCAACTTATGTATTTTATCTATTTTTAGAAAACATATTGTAGTATTAGTAGCCCCTTTATTTCTTTCGCTAATCTAAGAAATTTAAGTAATATGAAGTACCTAAAAAAATCAAATTTTGTATGTTGATTCATGAGCCCAAGGATGCTCCTACATTGAACACCTTTGGTAAGAAAAATATGGGCATCCAACTCATTTGGATGGAGCTGTGAATCGTTCAAGTAATGTCATCCACGAAAAACAACCCAATTCCTTTACAAACCCTGATGCATCCTCAAAATTTTTGTTCTTCCATTTGATTAAATATTCAAATTAGTCTTGACCTTGATTCCTCTTCTTAATCATTTTTGCCAATATTTCTTCAATTTCTTCATTAGTATTCATTGTGAAATTTCCTTCCCATTCCTCCATGGTGTCTACCTCCCCATCCTCTTCTTATTCATGAAATTCATACAATTGAGAAACATTATTGGATAAATTTAAAATGTATCCAACAAATCCACTTGTATGCATTATGAAATATTTTTCTAGTTATCTTACATGGACTAGTTTCTTGTACTTCAGCCTGTTGTACATTCCTTTGGGAAATTATCCTTCCTCAAATTTTCCAGACAATATCATCTTCTTTGAAAACCTTCAAATTTCTATGAAATCTTCCCTTATATCCAGCTTTACTCTATTGTAATTTCTTCTTGACTTGTTCATGAATTTTATTCATGTTTTCTACAAAATTATCTGCATTCACACTCCTCCTATCCTAAACTTCTAGAAACTTAGCTTGGTCTATAATATCCTATGGTGACCTTCCATACATTACTTGAAATGGAATTTTACTACTATATATATTTACAGAATTTTTATAAGAAAACATAGGTTGAGCTATATTCAAATGTTATTGGCCTAGTTTTTTTCCAGTCAAAGTTTTTAAATAATTTTCCTAGAGTTGGTTAACTACCTCTGTTTGACCATCTATTTGTGGATGATACGTTTAATTTTATTACTACCTAGAACACATATTCTTCCAAATAGTCCACCAAAAATTCCCTAGGAGTCAAATTTTATGTTTTAATGATACTCTTAGGTAACCCATACAACCTTAGAATTTCTTGGAAAATATAACACAACAACATGTGTAGCATCACTAGCCTTCTTACATAGTACGAAATCTTCCATCTTAGAAAATATATCCACCATCACTAAAACTAAATATTGACTTATCTATGTCTTTGGTGGTCCCAAAATAAAATCCATGCTTGTGTTTTCCATATAGTTTTAGGTACAAGTAAGGGAGTATATAATCCAGTGTTTTGGATTATCCCCTTGTCCAATTGACAGGTTCTACAACAATTAACAAATTTATTGACATCTTTATTGATACTAGCCAAACATACCTTTCATCCACCAATTCCTTGGTCTTATAGACTCCAAAATTCCCACCTAAACCTTTGCCATGCCACTCTCTAATGAGGTTTAGTCTTAACAAACTCCATGGAATGCATAACTTCTAATGCTTGAACAATAATCCCTCTTAGATTTAGAAATCCAAACATGGTGTCCTATTCATACTCCATGGTTCTTTACAATTTTTCCATACATATACTACATCTATATATTCTATATATGATATTGTTTCATGTTGTGCAAACTAATAAATTGAACATTCATGACATTTAACAACATCATCCTTCGAATTAACACATCAAAAAAATTATTAAATTTTTCTGGACCTATGTTTTAAAGAAAACTACTAATTTCATAAAAACACCACCCATTTCAAATGCTTCTTATTCAACTTAGCTTTGTTTTTTTTATGTATTGTAGCGCCTTGTGATGAGAGAAAAACACAAATTACTTTAGTAGAAAATAATGTCTCCATTTCTTCAATGCTTGGATAATGGCATAGAATTCTTAATCATGAACAAAGTATTTTTTCTTAGCATCATTCATATTCTCACTAACGAATGCTACTAGATTAGAATATTGACTCAAGGCCACTCCAATCACTAAATCCATTGCATCAAAATATACTTGAAATTGAAATATGGAAGTTATTACATTGGTTATTTGGTTACCTTCTTCTTCGAATTTTCAAAGGACTTTGCCACAATTTTTATCCACTAGAAATATCCCCTTTTCATACAGTTAGCATCGAGCACAAATCCCACTAAAATTTGTGTTAAATTTTCAATAAAGGTTTGCCAAATCATGGAAAATTATTACATCAAATGTACTAGTAATTTTCCAAACCATAATGGATTTCACCTTTTTAGGATCCATCTTTAGACCTTCCTTCGACACTATAACACGTAAGAAAGCTATATCTTCTTGCAAGAAAGTACATTTCCTTAATTTAATTTACAACTTCCCTTCTTTTAGCCTTTCCAAAACTTTCTTTACATGCCCCAAGTACTCTTCCTTTATTCATCAAGGTAAGAGATGATAAGCTTTCCTAGAAATGGTTTCAATGCCTCATTCATCAATCTCATAAAGGTATAGATGCATTTAATAGTCCAAATGGCATGATAAACCATTCAAACAA